>JAVGWX010000002.1:109287747-109575247 GCA_036924085.1 Ariolimax columbianus
AGAGAGAGAGACAAGACGGACAGACGGACAGAACGATAGAAAAAGCGAGAGTGACAAATACAGCAACAGACTTCGAGTAGCCGCATCATTTTGTTGACTTCTGCTGCTGACTGTGATGAGGACTATGTCGTCGGATAATCGAATGTGATTGAGGCGTCTCCCGTCAATATGGCTGCCAAAGGTTTCCCAGTTGCATCGGCGTATAATTTATTCCAAACCTATGGAGAAGAGATTCGGTGAGATAGGACCCCCTTGGCTGACGCCTTCTGAACTGGTACCACGATTGGACGTTGAAAGGAACGAAATGTTCGTATAACTGTTGCCAAGAATTATGTTGTAACCAGGATCGACACCCTGTTCCAACAGTAAACGGCAGACAAAATGTGGTTCTTCCGAATGGAAAACTTTGTTTGCAGTCGATGAATGAAAATATCAAGGAAGTCTGGAACTCTCGTACTGCTTCAATAAATCGGCAGTAGGTTGAAATGTGCACATTGTGCTGTACAAACTCCGAAAGCCCGCTTTGTCTACTGTTTGCGAGTCTTCCTGAGTGGTACGGGGGATTAGGATGCATTTTGTGAACAGCTTATAAGTATTTTTTTTTGTTTTGTTTTTGTGCGTTTGCCTTTTTTCTCTATTCCCTAAGGCGGTGTGCGCTGCACTGCCGTTTTTATTTTGCGCCTGACGGCCCAGTGTATCCGACTTCAGCATACATTTTATGTAAGGGTCTGCTTCCTCCTACATTTTCTAAAGGTTTGCTTTCCCGAGGTAACGCCCGATGCTGTTATGGGGATCGAACCCAGCAGTTTCGAGTTGTGAGCCGTGTCACTTAACCACTAGCCCACGCCGTCCCCACAAGAACGCTTTGTCGACTGTTTGTGAGTCTTCGTGCGCGTTACGGTGGCAAGGATGCATTTTGTAAACAGCTTGTAAGTGACTGAGAGAAGAGTAATTGGACAATAATTTGGACAGTCCTCTTTGTCACCCTTCTTATGTAAGAGTATTGTCCTAGAGTTGCGCCAAGCGGCAGGTGTTCCTCCCGAATCAAGTTAAAATAAGGCGTTTTCAGTCAAGCATCTGGCCCAACCGGTCGCTTAGACATACTGGGTCTATTTTCAGATAAGTTTACCATTTTTCCTTATATTTTGATTAGTTAGTTCAGTATTGCTGTCCCTGACGAAGACCTATTGGTCGTAACGTAGGTTTTGTTTGTGTTCTCGTCTCGGTGCAGTATCTTTTTTTTTTTTTTTTTTTTTGCGTTCGCCTTATTTGCTCTAATCCTCATGGCGGTGTGCGTTGCACTGTGGTTTTTATTTTGTGCCTGTCGGCCCAGTGCATCCGACTTCAGCAGGCATTTTATGTAAGGGTCTGCTTCCTCCTGCATTTTCTAAGGGTCTGCTTCCCCGGGGTACCGGCCGGTGCTGTGATGGGGATCGAACCCAGCACCTTCGGCTTGTGAGCCGTGCCACTTAACCACTAACCCACGCCGTCCCCGGTGCGGTATCTGACCATACCCATTTTTAAATTTTGATTTAACTCAACATTAATCAAGTTTTACAATTTTTTTTCATTTTTTTTTCTCCCGAATGAAGAAAACGTGTAAAACGTTGGGCTTTGACTTGGTAAAGGGTAGACCGCAAGGTTGAAGGTCCTTCGCAGTGATGCCATACTCACCTGGCCACTTTCCCGATGACGTTGACTCGATGGCATGGCGAATTGTTGAAGACAATACATCCGAAAGAAGGATATGGGTGGATGAGAAGGCAAATGAAGGGGGTTTTTACGAACTGAACAGCTCGATATAATAGTAGTATCTATAGACACATAGAGAAACACGAATAATAGTGGAGATTTGCGCAATACAGAGGGACTTGCTGGCCTCAAACATATTGCTCGTTGAGATGTGAATGCATGCACTGTTTGAATCCCTGTCTAATGTCACAACACAAGTACCAGTTATCTGAATGCCCGAGAAGGAAACCATTGGCAAACCTGGTCTGGGAGGTTTCTTAGGTTGGTGTAGTGTTAGCCTGCAGAACTGATAACAGGTATGTGATCTGGCTAATACTGTCGGCAGGGAACTAGTAAACACACACGCGCGCACACACACATACACAGACACACGCAGACACACACAAACACGTTCATATGTATGTAAAAAGTAAAGTATCCCATAGCATTACTGCCGTAGGGGTGTGAGGTGTTAGCGATCTCACATTTCAAAGGCTCGGCTATATGAGGGCGGTAGCCATCTCCTCTCCCTCGCCGCTTTTACCTCCCGGACTGAACCGGTACCCATTTAAGGCTGGGTAGACCCGGGAGCCATTGCGGTCTGAAAAAAACATTACCGCCTCAACTGGGAAATGAACCCATGACCACTCAGATGCGAAGCCAGCGCGCTAACCACTGCGCTACGTATGTATGGATGTATATATGTATGTATGTATGTATGTATACATGTGTGTGTGTTTGTATGTATATGTGTGTGTATGTCTGTACGAGTGTATTTAGTTAGTTTTCTTTCAACATGTCGTTGAGCGCTGTGGGGAGCTTAAGTCATCTGTCTTGCGCCAAGTGCGTTGCGTGGGTCAATATGACTCTGTGTTGTTGCACAATCACTCTAATGTCATATGTCCACCTTCTTCATGGCCGCCCTCTTGCCATGCAGTCAGATCTACCAGCGTTGTAAGCCATCAGTGGAGGTTGCTGAGTGTCCATTCTCGTGAGATGACCGAACCAGCGCATCTTGTACCTGGAGAAAGTACTGGCCATACGGATAAATTAGACTATAACAATTTTTTTTCTTCAAAATAACTCACGTATCGCTCCTAGAGTCTGCCTATGTAGGACAGCGCCACACCCCACTCAGGGCAACGACTTTGGCTGGTCGACTAAGCTACGTGAGTGAAAATGAAAAAAAATAGGACGATGTTTAACGAAGGAGGTGAGGTAACGCAACAATATGCTCCTGACGTACACATATCGTTACATATATCGTGTACATATATCGTGTACATATATCGTTACATATATCGTTACATATATCGTGTACATATATCGTGTACATATATCGTTACATACATCATGTACATGTATCGTTACATATATCGTTACATATATCGTGTACATATATCGTGTACATATATCGTGTACATATATCGTGTACATATATCGTTACATATATCGTGTACATATATCGTGTACATATATCGTGTACATATATCGTTTCATATATCGTGTACATATATCGTTACATATATCGTGTACATATATCGTTACATATATCGTTACATATATCGTGTACATATATCGTTACATATATCGTGTACATATATATGTTACATATATCATTACATATATCGTTTCATATATTATTACATATATCGTTACATATATTATTACATATATCGTTACATATATCATTACATGTATCGTTACATAAATTGTTACGTATATACTTACATATAGCTCTACATGTATCGTTACATATATTGTTACATATATATTTACATATATCGTTACATATATATTTACATATATCGTAACATATATATTTACATATATTGTTATATATACTGTTACATATACTGTTACATATTTCGTACACATATGGTACGTATATCGTACTTGACTTCCTGTATTTATTGTGTCTGTTTATTAATCAGCAATTGCTTACATGCACAGAACTGTACCATAAGCTTTCCTATCGTGAGAGCCCTGTCCTGTGGGTAGCCATGCGGAACTCTTTCACAGACGAGAGAAAAGACACGATCAATGTTCTCGAGTCAAGAGCTGCAGTCCCGACCCATTTAATAGTCTGTGGTACTGAAGTCAATTTTCTATCCCAATGGGGAGGGTTTAGTCAAGCCTGGGATAAATAAGGCGTCTTTGATTCTGCTTCGCATGTGTCTGTATGTCTTATAGGATAAAAAGATATTAAGAACAGACACACATACAACACACACACACACACATACAGACACACACATATATATATATATATATATATATATATATATATATATATATATATATAGGCGTATATACATATATTAAGATCGATAACTAGGCAGATAGATAGATAGATCGATAGATGATAGATAGATAGATAGATAGATAGATAGATAGATAGATAGATAGATAGATAGATAGATAGATAGATAGATAGATAGATAGATAGATAGATAGATAGATAGATAGATAGATAGATAGATAGATAGATAGATAGATAGATAGATAGATAGATAGATAGATAGATCTGCATAATGAATAGACGATGGATACATGGTCTTTTGAATGAATGAATTGGGGATAGATGGTAGGAAGGATAGATGTATCAACGTGTAGCAGATCCCACTGTTTGCCTTGGCCGTGATCTAACTTAGAACATTCTCACACTCATCCACATCATCATGACCATACTCAGTAAATGACATATCACACATCAGGTGGCATATTTATTAAATCATACTCATATCATAGAATGAGTAGAGAAATTACAACCACAATATAATACATATCTTAACTAAACATTCTACTAAAACGGGAATTGTAAGCATTAGCTATTGATGGAATTCCCAACTATCTAAAAAACCCAGTTCTATTGCCTTGCAATTACATCACACACACATCGCCTTAACTGCGTCTTCAACACACCTTATCAAATACTCTTCCTCACTGAAATCCCCTCAGGCGGGCGATCTCGACATAACTCGTTCACAATGTGTCCTTGCTTACAAACACACTTTCACATTATCTATTAATGCAAAACTCACACACCTATTTGAGCGATCCTGTTCTATCACTAAACATTCGTCCAACCGTCAATCAATCGCTCCTCTACCTAAGTCGGTGAGTTAAACATACTATCCACATTCAGTCTTTCTCTCTCTCTCACTCTCCTCCATACAGCCTCTCTCTCTCCAGCCCCCTGAGCTAAACTTTGTCTCGAGTTATATATCCTCAAGCAAGGCCAGAGCTTGACCAATCGATCTCAGGTATGGTCATCTTCAATCCCAATTGGAACGAAACACTTTGCACACCTGTCATTCATTCTCTCGCAGCAAGCCCCGCTGCCAATTTCGTCTGTCAATCAATCTCCCCCTACCAAAATCGGAAGGCCAGTGGTCAGTTTCTACCTGTCCACATTCCTCAACTCAACTCTGTTCTCCTTTGCTGAGACGGTGAGTGACCTTGACATGCATTCAGGTAGCTTTAAGCTTTAACGTGTTCAGGCATCCTAAACTCCCCTTGCTCCGGCGGGAACTGTTACATTACCTCCCTAAACTACAGACCGAAACATGGATGGTCATTTTTTTCATCTGGCAAATGACCACCATTTTCGTCTTCACTATCCAAAATGTAAACACTACTCCTGTTTACAACTTCACTCACATCGTACATGCATAAAAAGACATGTCATTTGATACATATAAACTTTTTGTAATACATACATAATCAATACAAGCAGAAGAAAAACACTGGCTGGTCGTTTTTACAACACAAGCCACCACTTTTACATCGTTTTGCAGTTAAATACACCCAAGTCTGTCCCTGCGGGACCTTTAACTCATCAAAACAGAAACACCTTAAGGAATTCTCCTTACTCATTGAGGTCAACATACCTCGCCCTGTTCTCGTGCCTTCCTCTAAGGACACGAACCTTCATTGTTACACTCGACCAGTTCAGGTCAATTTTCTCAGGCGGTCTCAGTACACGCCTGGCCGACGATTCACTTCATACTAACTCCTGTGAGGCCACGAATTTACGTGGGTTATCCTCGGGCTAGTTATTCATTGTCCTTCTTGACAGCTATCCCCTCTCAAAGAAAACAGCAAAATGATTTATGTTTCCCACAAAAACGATATTTGACAACATATGTCATAGCCAATATTACAACTTCTGATCAATATAGTCTTCTCTGCAAAGACTCCACATACATGTGATAAAATAACAATATGTCTTGTTATGATGTATCTCCGATTAAGTCGTCCAGCTGAGTGTCCCACATGCTAGTTCTTATTCTGGAACTCGTGGTGACCTGTGCTTGCGGAGGCCTACAGTCTGGATGAGAAATACTGCTCTGTAGATCACCTATATAACCTGTATAAAATACATGTAAACATGATGATTCAAAAACAACAACAACAAAAACCAACAAATTAAAGACAAATGCATTGCATACAATGTCGTAACCCAAAACCAAAATATGTGCACGCATACTTATGATATCAATATTTCAGTCAGCAAGTATCACACTTTGATACTGTCAGGATATGTAATCATGTTTAAACAACAAAACAACAACAAAATAAAGAAAAATTCAATGCATACTATATCGACCATACAACCCACTAAAAATGCAAGTAATACCATTAGTCAAAACCCACACCAAATACAAATGTCAAAATATTTACACGCATACTCATGATATCAGTATTTCAGTCCGTAAGTATCCCACCTTGATACTTATGTCAGGACACATAATCAGGTTTAAACAAACCAACAACAATCAATTAAAGTGCAAGTAATACGCTTGTCAAAATCCAAATATCAAAATATTTACACACATAAACATGACCAAGTGCCATCAACCTTCACTCCTGCTCGTGCCCCACAGATGAGCACCTGTTAATGCCCCCTTTATAAGATACTAAACTATGACTAAGTTCTACTAGACTATGTCACTAAACTATGACTAAGTTGTAACTTAATCAGATACCAAACTATGTCTGAGTCAAAAGTCAAAAACCGAATCGTCCCCCTGTCGAATTACGTCATGCTGTAACCCTACTAGTCCAGGTGCAGTCTTTGTCCCGAGGAATCAAAACCGAGTGTTGTGATCTAGCTAATTCACCGCTGTTTCCCCAAATTCCCCGCATCAAAGCTACCTGGTCAGATATTAACCGAAACATCGCGTCCACGTGTTACCCTTCGTCGCGTAATCATTACCTGGCGCATCCAGCTATCCTGCGTCTCATGTCCGTTCTGTCCGTTTCTCTGGTCGGAAATGTCCCTTTGATCTCGGTCAGTCTTCGCTTCAGACTGACCGTCCGCTCATTGTCTGGCGTGTACTTCAGACAACGAATTCAAAGGAATTTTTAACATCTGGTCATTCCTCCTTCTCTATACCCTACCCCCTAATTATCCAAATCTCCGTTTCCCAAGGATAACGGTAGATGAAACAAATTGTATGCAAATGCATACATTAACTGGAGTTTCACATGATAGCCCATGTGTGTAAGTACTCCACACGACTTTACCTAATTCCATTTCTGATTTCCATGTTTTTGGCTAGCGTCAGTAAACATTGTATCAACCGTTCCTTATCACTACTGCTTATTTTAACCAGACTACGCGTTACCCCATCAGCTGTCTCTGATTGCTGCGCGATTTCCTCCTGTGAAACGCCCATCGTCTGGTCTGTTTGTTTCACGGTTGTTTGGTTCGTACCTACCGGTTCTCTGTTAGTGTTACATACACTTACATCGTTCGCTACTTCAGCCTTCCGTCCATCTGTATTCACTATTTGTGGGAAAAACTTTTCACACTGTTCGTTTGACTGTTGGCTTATCACGAACTGAGATCTTTTCATCTTTGCTTCGATGACTGGTTCGCTGTCCTGGCTGTGGTTAACCTGTCTTTCCCTTTTCTTCGTTTTCCTTAGAAACTCTGTTCCTCCTTTGTTGGCTGCTGTTGGTGCGTCCGTTTCGCATTCCAACTGTGCGTCATTTCCACTTCCTTCGTCGGTGGCCGAAGGGTTGTCCCTTCTTTCGGTCTGTTCAACCACTTCTCCCGCATGGCTAGAACCTGGCTTGGGTGGGCACGAAACCATAGCTGGTCCTGCCACCATTCCTCCTCCTCTCCTTTCTTATGTATCTGACGAATCTCTGACTATTTCCTTGTTCGATTCTTCGTCGACTTTAACTAATGTTCTACCAGGCTTGACCACAAGTTCCTGGTAAACTTGGCTCCTTTCAGCACGCCCGACCATGTTAATCGACGTAATACCCTCTTCCTGAATTCTCGGCCTACACTGTCCGATGCGGTAACATTTTATCTGGACCTCTGAGCGAACGTTTGTCTCGTTTGCATTGCGTAACCTGCCCTCCGTCCCTAACTTTTCTGGATATACAAAACCTGTATCTCTTTCTTTCTGTCCATCCGCCTCGTGCTTAAAGTCTCTTTGATAGCTCCTGTCCTGCCTCTCCATCTGTAACCGTGCAAAAGGCCTCTTGTGGGCTAAGAATCTGCCCGATTCAAACTTCTGCCCAACCATTCCTCCTCCCCTCACTTGACTTGGCCTCTCCACCTGGGTAAAACTCCTATCCTTTTCGACACCTCTTTCCAGTCGTCCACACACGTCCGTCCTGAGATTTCCACCTCTGTCCCTCCACGGATCGGAATGTGGAAGTTGGATGGGCTTCCTACTCACTTTCCTACCACTCTGTCCCCTTCCAAAATACTGGGCCGTGTTTACTTCTGTGATTTCTTGATTTCTTCTCTCCTTCCTAGCTGGTTTGAAAGCTCTGTTTTCAAACTGTTGCAACAGCTGTCGCAGCTTCCATTGGAGATCTTTTTCCTGCCGTTCCAGCCGAATAACTCTGCTTGTTAGTTCTCTTAGCTGGTTTTGTAGTTGACTTTTGTCCTCCCACTTATCGCTGACTGTAGCTCGTGCCATGAAAGGCTTGTTTTTGACAAACAGTCCTCCTCTTCTCCAGGAACTGTTAATATTCCGAAGAATATTAGGGCATCAGATAGACAAATGTCCAAAAGCTAGACAATGATAACATTGTTTAACATTGTCCAACCTCGACATATTGAATAAACCCGTCTGGCCCACCCAAAAAAATTATAAGACTGTCAAGTACGCACAAAGTCTTGTCAATAATACAACAATGGGTGGAAGAAAAATGTCACACTTACCAGTCAGATTATTGGAAAAGCTGTCTATGGTAACTAACACTCTAACCACTAGCTACTCCTCTATTCCTAACTACACACACAAGTTATATTTAACTGCGACACTTGTGTTAAACATGCAAATCAAGATCTATAGCTACACACGTACTATATTTATAAATCTACCACGACTATCCGTGGTCAACAGGCACCAAAATAATAATAACGTGTAGCAGATCCCACTGTTTGCCTTGGCCGTGATCTAACTTAGAACATTCTCACACTCATCCACATCATCATGACCATACTCAGTAAATGACATATCACACATCAGGTGGCATATTTATTAAATCATACTCATATCATAGAATGAGTAGAGAAATTACAACCACAATATAATACATATCTTAACTAAACATTCTACTAAAACGGGAATTGTAAGCATTAGCTATTGATGGAATTCCCAACTATCTAAAAAACCCAGTTCTATTGCCTTGCAATTACATCACACACACATCGCCTTAACTGCGTCTTCAGCACACCTTATCAAATACTCTTCCTCACTGAAATCCCCTCAGGCGGGCGATCTCGACATAACTCGTTCACAATGTGTCCTTGCTTACAAACACACTTTCACATTATCTATTAATGCAAAACTCACACACCTATTTGAGCGATCCTGTTCTATCACTAAACATTCGTCCAACCGTCAATCAATCGCTCCTCTACCTAAGTCGGTGAGTTAAACATACTATCCACATTCAGTCTTTCTCTCTCTCTCACTCTCCTCCATACAGCCTCTCTCTCTCCAGCCCCCTGAGCTAAACTTTGTCTCGAGTTATATATCCTCAAGCAAGGCCAGAGCTTGACCAATCGATCTCAGGTATGGTCATCTTCAATCCCAATTGGAACGAAACACTTTGCACACCTGTCATTCATTCTCTCGCAGCAAGCCCCGCTGCCAATTTCGTCTGTCAATCAATCTCCCCCTACCAAAATCGGAAGGCCAGTGGTCAGTTTCTACCTGTCTACATTCCTCAACTCAACTCTGTTCTCCTTTGCTGAGACGGTGAGTGACCTTGACATGCATTCGGGTAGCTTTAAGCTTTAACATGTTCAGGCATCCTAAACTCCTCTTGCTCTGGCGGGAACTGTTACAGATGGATAGATAATGGAGGGTTGGTGGATATGTGGATGGATGGATCTCACTATAATCTCCGGCTCACATTTGTTGGAATGTGGAAGTTGATAAATCTGTTACGAACATCATACAGGTGTGAGCGCATGAGCGGCAGTGGTCAGCGACCCATAGCTGACTGCTAGCGTCAGGGCCAGCGAACCAAAGCTGCCAAGACCCTTCTACACCTCCTGCCGGTGATCCTGGATAACTGCTGCAGCAGGGCAGACTGGCTAAGGAGAACGGATCGAAGAGGAAATGCTAACCAGGTACTAAAAATGCTTGCTGAAGTCGGATGTGTTGAACCGAAAGGTGCAAATATCGCAGTCAAGCTGTAAACTACGACCCATTCCGTTCTGTGGGCTACATTCTGCTACTTAATCCCTTTCAGGGTTTGGTAGCGGGAGATTGAGAACGAACGAAGCCAAGCCAAGACAAGCCAAGCCAAGCCAAGCCAAGCCAAGACAAGCCAAGCCAAGCCAAGCCAAGACAAGCCAAGCCAAGCAAGCCAAGCCAAGACAGGTGTGACGTTGCTCAGTGGCCATCTATGCTCCCAGACCCCTCTCTTCACCGTACATCGCTCTTGAATGTTGAGATATAGAAGGGCGTGGATAGGTGGCTGCCACCTCGTAAAATTGACATAGTGCTGTGTGACCCAGCTGAGTGCAACACCCTCGGAATCATTTCGTTCGCTGTCTAGATCAAAATATCTCTTGCGTGTGATGTCAATTCATCTAATGTCATCTCTTCGTGTGCCGCAAGCAGCGCCTCAAATGTATTTTCTACTTTGATGATGCATTCAGTAGGTATTGCTGTTACATTGAAGCGTATTGGTTGGAAACCTTTGTTAATCCTACGAAGTCTTGTCTTGAGAACTGCAAACAGTAATTCGTGGTGCGTGTCACAGTCCGCTCCTGGCAGCGTTTTTGTTGCCAGCACATTTGACCTCCATCTTTGTTGTACCAGGATGTAATCTATTTCATTTTCTAATGTTACCATTAGGGGAGGTCCACGTTTATAGTCTTCGAGGATGTTGTTTAAATAAGGTATTGGCAATGGAGAGGTTATTTTCCATTGCAGAATTCAACCAGTTTTTCTCCTTGCTCATTTCTGAACCAAAATGTCCTCCTTCTTCGGCTCTTTCCTCTCCAAGTTTCGCATTAAAATCTCCAGTGATGATCAAGATGTATCTTTTTCTACTTTTTCCATTGTTTCTTGTAAGGTGTCATAGAAATATTCCATTTCGCAATCATCAGCTGCTGATGTCGGTGCATAAAAAAACTTGAATTATTGTTCAATTTCAAGTTTTCCTCTTTAATCTGATTACAATTATTCGGTCATTAACTGGATTGTAACCGAGTAGTGAAGGTGCCGTCTTCTTTGATAGGCCCCTCTTTTTCCACCCTTGTCCATCCCAGACTTAACAAAATCTGGCAAGACAAACGGTTAACACTATGCAGGAAAATCAGATTAATGCGTATATTGGTCTAGTCAATATTCTTCTATGATTGTGAGACATGGACAGTTACATCTGACGTTCATCGAAGTATACAGGCCTTGGAGATTATATGTTTTCGAAGACGTACAAAGATCGAGTTACAGATGAGGAAATTCGAGATAAAATTACAATAACAATAGGGCCTTTTGAAGACCTTATGGCAACTGTCAAAAGAAGGAAACTCGTTTGGTACTGCCACATATCGAGATCAAATGGTCTTGTAAATACGATCCTGCCCGGAAAGGTGCAAGGCAGACGACGAAGAGGCCATCCCAAAAAGAGGGGGAGGACAACATAAAAGAATGGACCAATCTCCGACCAGAGGAGGCACAGGCAGCGGCTGCTGATAGAGAAGGGTGGCGTGTGGTTGTGAGGATGTCTTCATGTATGCCCCAACGACCTCACTTGTTACGGGATGACATGACCTGACCTGACCATCCCAGAGTATATGAATGTTTCTCCTGATAAACTAATACAGTGCACTTAACCGGCCCATTTGTGTTCAGAGACTCCCAGAATATTTATCCTGGACCTTTCCATTTCTTTTCCAATCATAAACAGCTTGCTCAGGCATAGGCTCTTGACGTTCCAGATGCATTTTCTTAAATTTGTTTATAGTCCCATTTCAGAGATTTCCACTGTAATTCAGTCGAGCTTTATGCCGTCATCTCTATTACTTGTACTAGCTCTGAAATCGGCCTCTTCCCCAGTTGGCGTCGATAATCTACTTGGCCTGAGGGCCTCACCATCAGATCTTTGAGTTTCGTTTCTATCGACTGTCACAGGTATTTTTTTTTGCATTTTACGTCCAGTAGTTTGCTATTGCTTTCTGAACGTTGTTCAGGCCGCTTACCAACTATGGTCTCTGGTGCGCCCTTAGCTAGATATCGAGCGTTTCCAGCTCCCACCTTCAGAGTTGTTGTCGACCAGGTCGATCTTGCACCTCTTCCGCCAGCAGCTGTGTGTACTAATTAAGGGTGGACTCCCCTTCTCGTCGTCTTACTCACGTAGTTTAGTCGGCCACCGAGAGCCGTTGCCCGGGGTGTGGCGCTGCCGTACACAGTCAGACTTTAGGAGCCATACGTGAGCTAGGCAGAAGTGAGAGAACCAAATAGGATCCTGGCCATCATGGATGTGGCTGCGTCTCTCCGTGAGGGACTATCCCTTACACACTTCTGTCCTATTCCCCCCCCCCCCTATATATACATACAACGCTGGTAGATCTGGCTTCATGGCAAGGGGGCGGCCGCTAGACACGTGGATACATGACATTAAAGTGATTTCACAGCGACACGGACTCATATTGACCGACGCAACGCACTTGGCGCAGGACAGACGACTTAAGCTTCCCACCACGCGTAACGCCATAAGTGGAAAGAAAAATAACTTTATATATATATATATATATATTTATATATATATATACATGATTTTACATATATATATATATATATATATATATATATATATATATATATATATATATATATATATATATACAGCGCTCGTCTGCTGGTCTGTGACGAGTAAACATTTTTGCTTGATGAGTAAAAAAAAATACATCAGTATTTAATGGTTAATTACATTTTTAGTCGTTACTACATATCGACTCTCGCATGATTATTGATTTTACGGTTAGAATAGATTACACATACTCTAGCTTATGATGGTGAATCTAAATGGACGTCCACTACCACAATTTAAACCTACTAAAGTCATCGATAAATGGTACTTCAGTGCTAAAACTACCAAGCATGTTCAAGGACACAAATGCCATGTCTCTGACAGTAGTGCCTTTTCACTTAAGAAGAAATATGATAATACTGTGTATGTAATACACAATATTTTGGTTTTTACGCATTATTACGTAAAAATAAAAGTGAATGAGTGCCTAATTAAAGTTTGTTAACTGCTGGAGAATTTGTTTACTGACTGGTGAGCCACCCTAAAATGTGTCCCGCCCTGTTTTTGTATATATATATATATATATATATATATATATATATATATATATATATGTATATGTTGAGTACTACGTAATGAATCGTTTACAGAGAAAAGCAGGAAATAAGATGGTTAGATCATCTCTTGAGATTGTAAACTGACAAACTACCCCTTAACACCTTTAACAAGAGAAGATTCGTTAGGATTTCAGCAGGAAACGCAAGTGGCCTATCAAAAAATAAAAAGCAGAAATATGTATATAACGCCTAGCAAGGGCCAACACATCACTGTTAGCTTAGGCTAAGATAAGATAAGAAAATTAGAAACTATAGCATTCAACGCCACTTAAAGGTGCACGTCGGTAAAACACATAACAAGTAAAGTGTTAAGAAAGTGCAGAGAGACAAGCCACGTGGCACACTTGCCTGGCAATAGACGCATTTAAGGTGTCATGGTGACCATATTCATTTATTCGTTTACCCGGATGTCCACCAATGAGAAGAAGTGAAAGCCTGCAACAAGGCCTTGGTCCTGCGTAGTACTCCAAGGCAAAAGACTGTTTAAACGACACTTGTCTACCTAAGTCACATGATGTGCCTGAATGCACACCAGGATTACATTACAGTATTTATAATCTCAAACTTTGGCACTTTAAAAATTGGTATATTTCCATATACTTTGACTTCGTCACAAACATCACAACGTAAAACGAAAACAAACTGCACGGACTATACGAAATTCGCATTTTAATGTCTCGAAAATTATATTCTTTGTTACATTACAGAATAAATTGAAATGCCCTTCAACGCCGACAGGCGAACTTCAATAATTTTTGATTGTGGCTTTTAAATACCAGGTCGCCTGAGACATAAACACATCGAATCCTGGACTAGTAACATTTGAAAGAAATGTCCCAGCTTTGACTAAACGCTGGTCGTATGATGAAAGGAAATATCGATAAATTCAAATTATAAACACACTACAGGATTGAACGTGTAATGTGAACACACTAGCATTGGTTAGTTTTGTCTCGATAGAGTCGCTCCCTCTCTACAATGGAGTGTTAGGTCACCTTATATTTTTAATTTGTCCTATAGTTTCTATAGGATGGGATAGCCGGCCCCATGCCCAAGCCTTCTTAGTTGTCTAATATGACTTAGTGGCAGGTTACTGGATTACTTTTCTCTGCATCACTTTCAGACAGTGCGAGGAGTTTGGTAGGACACCCATCAGACATTACAAGTCAGTCTCTAATCTGGAATCACTTTCGTAAATAGTTGCTTGCTCAAAATACAAGAGTGGAAATGGTACGACAAGATCTTCAACGTAGAACTGATGGGAAAAACAGAACAAATACCAGTGGAGCATGTGATACGTAGGAGGCGATGACGATGGATAGGCCCCACATTATGGAAATCAGTGGATAACGTTACCAGACAAGATCTGTTCTGGAATTCACAGGGCAAGAAAAGTAGAGGAAGACTGAGACGCTCATGGAACAGGAAACTGGAAGCAAATGTAAAGGCAGCAAACAAGACGTGGACAGAATTGGCTCAGATGGCTCATTAAAGGAAGACGGCGAGTATTTGTTGAGAACCTCTGGGAACTGGCATGTTTTTGATTTGATCGATTGATTGATTGACAAGAAATTGAGGCTGATCAAAGCGCAAATGGAGACAATAGTTCATGACATACCGTAAACGAGATAAGCACGACATGGAAAAATTTGAGGGTGAGTGGAGAGAGGGGGGAGTATGGGAGACATAATTTGTCTACTGTCTCCTTCCTTGCATGTACTTAATGACGATTAATGAGTGTTGTGTGTGGGACTTGCAAATTCGCCATGTAAAAACTATTGCCACGATGAAGCACTGCAAATGACTAGAATCAAGACTTTTCTAAAAGCTGCTTATGGTAAGCCAAATGTAGTGTTGGGTCTACCCTTCAATTCTACAAAAGTAGTGTAGGATCAATTCTACAAATGTAGTGTTGGGTCTACCCTTCAATTCTACAAAAGTAGTGTTGTGTCTACCCTTCAATTCTACAAAAGTAGTGTTGTGTCTACCCTTCAATTCTACAAAAGTAGTGTTGTGTCTACCCTTCAATTCTACAAAAGTAGTGTTGGGTCTACCTGTCAATTCTACAAAAGTAGTGTTGTGTCTACCATTCAATTCTACAAAAGTAGTGTTGTGTCTACCTTTAATTCTACAAATGTAGTGTTGGATCTACCCTTCAATTCTACAAAAGTAGTGTTGGGTCTACCCTTCAATTCTACAAAAGTAATGTTAGGTCTACCTTCAATTCTACAAATGTAATGTTAGATCTACCTTTAATTCTACAAATGTAATGTTAGGTCTACCTTCAATTCTACAAATGAAGCAACGTTGGATCTACCCTTCAATTCTACAAATGTAATGTTGGGTCTACTCTTCAATTCTACAAATGTAGTGTTGGGTCTACTCTTCAATTCTACAAATGTAGTGTTGGGTCTACCCTTCAATTCTACAAACGTAGCAACGGGAAATTGTATACATGTTTATGCATGTGTTACATTTTGTCCCTGACGAATGTCTTTTTCCGTCGTAACGTTGATTACCTTTAGGTGTCTGTTTGGGTGATGTGTCTTGCCATACTTGTCCATGTTAAATTTTCAATATTGCCAATGTTTCGATTTGCAGATCAGTTCAGTTCAGTTCTAGTACCATCTCTTCATATACGGTTGACTGCAATGAGTCGCCAGTGTACAATAAGTGCCGTAATTGTACAATCTAACAGAGGTTTTCCAGTCCATCTCCTGATGTTATCCACCCACTTAAACTACTCTCTGCCTATTGGTCGATTGTCTTCCACCATATCCTCTAATATGTGATCTTGAAATATGATCACAATATCTTAACTGTCTAACCTTGATTTCGTTCATTAATTCTCTCTCCACCCCTATCGTTTTCAATACCTCAAGATTTGTTTTCTTATTTTTTAAAGACCCAATCTTCTATATACACACATTTTTAAGGCTTCTAAACTCTTTTTCAACATGTTAACAAGTGTCCATGTTTCTGTGCCATAAAGTAGTGATAAGTATACATTAACACCTGACAATTCTCATTTCTAATTTATGATTTTTTTGTTTGGATGTCAGAAAGTGTTCCAGGTTGCTGAATGCCATTTTGGCCATTACTGTTTTCTTTCTGATTTCTTTGTCACAGTTGTCGTCTTCCGTTATTAAATTACCTAGATTGGAAAACCTCTGTGCCCATTCCAATAGTTGATCTTTTATTTTGTATCTGCATACATCTTGTCACTTCTGCCACATATCATAGTCTTTGTTATCTTTATGTTTATGTCTAATCAAAACTATTTACTTATTTTGTATAGTTTTGTAACAAGCTCCAGCAATTTTTGTTCACTTTTTGCCATAAAAATCATCTGCATATCTTAGGTTATTCATTACTACTTAAATGGCAAGCCCTGGCATTCCTGTTATCTCATTTTACCTCTATACTTGAAGAGCATATTTTTCCTGATTTTACTGTGACAGATTACTGAGAAGTTATGTCTGTTCCATCTAGACATATTTCTTAGAGACATTTAATTAATTTCCCACGCTGGACACTGTTGACAGCCTTCTGGTAGTCTATAAGCAAATATAAATGTCATTTTATATTTCCATACATTTCTCTGTCACAGTTCTCTAACAGAAAATTACTTCCCTTGTTCCATTTTACTTTTGGAACACAAATTGTTCTTGTGAAACTTCTTTCTCCACTTTTCGTCTCCAATGTTGATCATCATGTAGCTTGTCCTTTGCAGAACGTAGCTCTCACAACAGCCGATCTGTAAGACTCTCGATCTCTGGCCAGAATGCCCGCCTCCGTCGCTGTCATCTTTAGGACCTCCGTGATGTCTTGTGTCCATCTTCTTCTCGGTCTGCCTCTGCCCCGCCTTCCAGGAACCACACGCTCCGATATTGTTCTCTCTATGCCATTATGGCGTTTGATGTGACCAAAATATTTCAGTTTTCTGGATAAGATGTTGTTTACCAACCAATGTTCGTCGATGTCAAGCTCTTTTAGTATATCTCCATATTTGCGTTTCGCCACCCATGGTATTTTGAGCACCCTCCTGTAGCATTTCAGTTCAAAAAAGAGTCAATTCTTTTCTTAAGTATCTGTGTGGTGGTCCACGTTTCACATCAGTACGTTGCTACCGGGAAGATGCAAGTTCGTAGAATTGTTATGTTCGTCATTTGATTAGAGTTCTGCCCCAGATTCTTCATCTTATTTAACCTCTGCCTTGCTATAGCCATTCTCCTTCTCACTTCCTTCAGGCAATCTCCATTGTTTCTTATGATTGAGCCAAGGTACTCAAAACTTGTGACATTCCCAATCTCCATTGTTGCTTATGATTGAGCCAAGGTACTGACAAGTTGTGACATTCTCAATCTCCATTGTTGCTTATGATTGAGCCAAGGTACTGACAAGTTGTGACATTCTCAATCTCCATTGTTGCTTATGATTGAGCCAAGGTACTGACAACTTGTGACATTCTCAATCTCCATTGTTGCTTATGATTGAGCCAAGGTACTCAAAACGTGTGACATTCTCAATCTCCTGTTGCTCCAATGTTGATACCTTGATATATTTGTAACTTACAGTTAAACCAGTTGTAAATGTATCCCTGGCTTACAGTTAAAGAAGCCAAGACAGAGAGGAGGGGAACCTCAGAAAAAGCAGTATTTTAGTACGATTAGATTTGTTGTTGCTCAAAGCTACTTGGACTGAGATTGTCACTCTTGATGATGTTTCTTAAGTAGCGTGATCCAGTGGATCTCCTTATTTATGATGATTCTTAAGTAGCGTGATCAGTGGATCTCTTTTTTATGATGATTCTTGAGTAGCGTGATCCAGTGGATCTCCTTATTTATGATGATTCTTAAGTAGCGTGATCCAGTGGATCTCCTTATTTATGATGATTCTTAAGTAGCGTGATCAGTGGATCTCCTTATTTATGATGATTCTTAAGCAGCGTGATCCAGTGGATCTCCTTATTTATGATGATTCTTAAGTAGCGTGATCCAGTGGATCTCCTTATTTATGATGATTCTTAAGTAGCCTGATCCAGTGGATCTCCTTATTTATGATGATTCTTAAGCAGCGTGATCCAGTGGATCTCCTTATATCTCTATTCATGCTGAAGAAGGTGAAACTGGATTTTCATTGATGAAGTTTCCTGGAAGACTCATTATTAGGGAGAACGCAGTGTCGTTCACCGCCTCGTTGGTTTGGCTGATGTAACACGATCGATTTTCTGGGAGCACTGCGTGGAAATGATGGTCAGTATATAACGGCTGACCCTGGAATGAGGTGAAGTCACGATCTGTATGTTACGTCTGACCCTGAAGTGAGGTGAAGTCACGATCTGTATGTTACGTCTGACCCTGGAGTGAGGTGAAGTCCCGATCTGTATGTTACGTCTGACCCTGAAGTGAGGTGAAGTCACGATCTGTATGTTACGTCTGACTCTGGAGTGAGGTGAAGTCACGATCTGTATGTTACGTCTGACCCTGAAGTGAGGGGAAGACACAATCTATATGTTACGTCTGACCCTGGAGTGAGGGGAAGTCACGATCTGTATGTTACGTCTGACCCTGAAGTGAGGTGAAGTTACGATCTGTATGTTTCATCTGACATTGAAGTCAAGATCTGTATGTTAAATCTGACGCTGGAGTGAGGTGAAGTCGCGATCTGTATGTTACATGTGACGTTGGAGTGAAGTTGAAGTCACGATCTGTATGTTACATGTGACCCTGGAGTGAGGTGAAGTTGCGATCTGTATATTACATCTGATCCTGGAGTGAGGTGAAGTCAAGATCTGTATGTTACATCTGATCCTGGAGTGAGGTGGTCAAGATCTGTATGTAACATCTGACCCTAGAGTGAGGTGAAGTCAAGATCTGTATGTTACATCTGACCCTGGAGTGAGGTGAAGTCAAGATATGTATGTTACATCTGACCCTGGAGTGAGGTGAAGTTAAGATCTGTATGTTACATTTGACCCTGGAGTGAGGTGAAGTCAAGATCTGAATGTTACATCTGACCGTGAAGGGATGTATATCTATGACATGTATATTCCGCCTGATCATGACATGATGTATTGCCATGACCAGTATGTTATGCTTGACCCTTGAGTGAAGTACATCTGTGGTCAGTATGTTACATCTGACCTGGAGTTGAGACGCAGTCATGGCCAGTGTGTTACACCTGACCTTGAGGCGAGACGCAGTCATGGCCAGTGTGTCACACTTGACAAAAGTTTTAATCTTAGCTACCTCAATGAAGTGTCTAACACTTTATCATCAAATGCACTTTTCACTATGGTATTACATAGACCTGCTTTTTCCCACACTTGAACCGTTTCAAACTTGTGTGGCATAAGACAACACATTCTCGTGATAAGAAAATTGCCGTAGGGATATTAGAGAGAGACCTATTTGTGATTCCGAATGTTTAAATATTGAAACAGCTAGAAAAAAAACGTAAGACTCCAGTGGGTCCACCTACGATGAATCTGTTATGTGTTCTATGAGGATCTGTACTGGTGACTGTACCGGTGCCTGTACTGGTAATTGTACTGGTGCCTGTACTGGTGCCTGTACTGGTGCCTGTACTGGTAATTGTACTGGTGACTGCACTGGTGCCTGTACTGGTGACTGTACTGGCGCCTGTACTGGTGTCTGTACTGGTGTCTGTACTGGTCTCTGTACTGGTGTCTGTACTGGTGCATGTACTGGAGTTTTGTTAATTATCTGGATGTGTTTGAGTTTTCGTTGCTTCGTGATTGACATAAAAGAAAGAACTGTCGATAAGAAGTCTCTTTTACATTATCTTCTTGTCCTCTTCTTCTGTTTTCTATCTTTTTTTTAAAAACTCTTCTTCCTCGACATTTTCTAGTTCTTATACATTCACGTCTTCATATTCCGCGAATAACAATGTATTGGCTGTTAAACAGGTGGCATATTTAGAGTATAGCTTCTAGAGCGGGGCTCGTCATCCTATTTATACTTGCGGCCCACTTTCAAAACTTTCGTGAATGCTAAGTCATCCCATAACCGGTGAGGTCGTTGGAGCACACATGAAGACACTCCCACAACACTGCGCCACCCTCTCTGTCAGCGACTGCTGCCTGTGCTTCCTCTGGTCAGAGATTGGTCTATTATATTATTTTGTCCTCCCATCTCTGTTTGGGACGTCGTCCTCCTTGCACATTTCCGCGCAGGATTGTATTCGCAAGACCGTTTGGTCTCGATATATGGCCGTCCTTTCCGCGCAGGATTGTATTCGCAAGACCGTTTGGTCTCGATATATGGCCGTCCTTTCCGCGCAGGATTGTATTCGCAAGACCGTTTGGTCTCGATATATGGCCGTCCTTTCCGCGAAGGATTGTATTCGCAAGACCGTTTGGTCTCGATATATGGCCGTCCTTTCCGCGAAGGATTGTATTCGCAAGACCGTTTGGTCTCGATATATGGCCGTCCTTTCCGCGAAGGATTGTATTCGCAAGACCGTTTGGTCTCGATATATGGCCGTCCTTTCCGCGAAGGATTGTATTCGCAAGACCGTTTGGTCTCGATATATGGCCGTATCAATCGTGTATCCGTCTTTTGACCGTTACCAAGAGGTCTTTAAAAGGCCTTATTGCTGTTTTAATTCTTTCTCGTATTTTCTCATTTTTCTTACCGCCCACTAAAATATAAATTGAAGAAAATTTTGCAACCCCCCACCACGCCCCGAGTTCCTGCATTGTTGATGTTTATAATACATCATGATCATGTGGCATGTTCTTTGCAGAACGTTGCCTCCCTTCACAGCTCGTCTGAAAGAAAGATTCTATCTCTTGCCAAATCTCACCGCCTGCTCTAGATTCATGCCCAAGCATTCCTTGACATCTTGAAGCCATTTCCCTCATGGTCTGTCTCTGCCTCTCTTGTCCGGCACCATACCTTCCAGTATCGTTCTCTCAAGACCGTTGTGTCTTTTGATGTGGCCAAAGTATTTCAACTTTTTGTTCATGATAGAATTTATGAACCAGTTCTCCTCAATGCCCAACTCTTGTCGAAAGTCCGCGTTCTTATTTTTCTTCTATCCATAATATTCTGAGAACCTTCCTATAACATGTAGACTCGAACGACTCGATTCTCTTCTCTGAGGTTTGTGTAACTGTCCAACGTTTCATAGCCGTATGTTGATACTGGAAAAACACAGGTTCTAACATTTTCACTTTCATTGGTTTGCTGGTATTCTACCATAGTTTCTTAAGTTTGTATAGCATCTGCATCGCCATAATAATATTAATAATAATAATAGTGATAATAGTAATAATAATATTATTAAAGTTTTTTGTACAGAATGTAACTATTCTGCTACCGCCCACCAGAAAGCTAACATCTCCTACTACAGGACGCTAGCGCCCAGGTTGAAGAGCACTGTTCTTAAGTTCTCTCGCGGACCAATTTCAATGTGATCCCAACCATTAATCTTGTTGGCGGAAGATGCGCTTTATAAACGAAGAATATAATTCACAAACAAATGTGAGGACGTTATTCTCATCTTGAAGGATGGGAGGTAGACGGAAACACGAGGCGTGTTCACATGAAACCGGACCAAACTGCAACAAGTGGACATATGTACGATGCGCATAATGACGTCACTTCTGTTGTAAACAGCACATACCAACCGTCAAGTTTGCAAAATGTCATTATCCTCCGACTCACAATTTCCTCAGCAGACTGTTGAAAACATGGCTGGTGCCATACGGAATCCGTACAGAGTTGATCAGCGAACGGTGATTCGGTTTCTAACAGCCCGAAGGATGTCGACCAGTTGACATTCATCGTAGAATGCAGGCAGTAAATGGTGATAAAAGTGTGGCGAACTTAAGCTCCTGTGACGGTCCACCCGAATTGCTTCATCAATTTTGGCGCTACCATCTTCTGACGCAACAATATGTGCCTGACCTGGTCTCAAAGATCTTTCGTTAACTCATGTCGTTCTTTTAAATATCGTTGCCCATTTCTTCACTGTTGTCATTCTGCGATGAATGTCAACTGGTCGACATCCTTCATCTGTTAGAAACCAAATCACCGCTCGCTGATCAACTCTGGACAGATTCCGTATCACACCCGCCATATTTTCAACGGTATATTGAAGAACCTATGAGTCAGAGGATAATGAAATTGTGCAAACTTGATGGTTGGTATGTGCTGTTTACATCAGAAGTGACGTCACCACGCGCATCGTACGTATGTTCACTTGGTGCAGTTAGGTCCGGTTTCATTTGAATACGCCTTGTATATGATGCCACTGAAGCCAACATAGTTTTGTGTTGAACTTAATCTCTTTCATTTCCATACGTTTCCCAACTCAAATGAAGCTACTCTCCCCTTCTGTATTCTTATTTTGATAATATATAAATATTGATGATATTTATACGTAAAAGGTAAGTAATATGTTACTTTAAATATTAAGTATGTATGTTCATAACTGTCTAGATCTCGCTACCCTCCCCCCTCTCATTCTCTCTCTCTCTCTCTCTCTCTCTCTCTCTCTCTCTCTCTCTCTCTCTCTCGCTTCCTCTCTTATGGTAGTAGTAGTTGTATCCCCTTTCAGTATGACGGAGCTGTACCATCTCTGCAGAGTTTTGATTGTTTTCATTCTCCTTGTGACGTCATCCTTTCACTTATATGTGTTACAGTAGCTTCTTTTCGCCCAGTCTGAAGTGGTTTTCAGAGGGCACATCGGATCGGCAGCTTCGTCTATTCAGGGTGTCAGACATGTGATGTGCCTTCATGTGCCGCTTACACGCGTCTTTGAACCTTAGCTGTGGTCGCCGATTATTCTTTTGCATTTTGCAAGTGACCACAGAGATTATCCTTGGGAATGTGTCAGTTTTCCATGGGACGAACATGGCCAAGCCATCGTAGTCTATGAGAGTGTACTTACTTTGGACACCTATGTGAGAAGGCACAGCTGCATCTGTCACTCTGTCCCTTCGTGAAATGTCAAGGACGGATTGGCAGGCAACGTTGTTGGGAGAAGTTAAACTTTCGCTCTTATTTTTCATAGGTTGCCCAAGTTTCACTACCATCTAGAAGCGTGCCGCGTGAGACGAATCGTTAGCCATTATATATATATATATATATATTGTTCATTGTATGTATGGATCGAAATACAACTGAAGCAAACCCAGAAATGAACACAATGAACGAGCTCCTTTTTTCAGATGATCAGAGTCTCGCTCATTCCGATGAACAAAACTCCCATGAACATCTTAATGCCCTTGACAATGCCTGTGATAGATATAATATGAGGATTAGTACAGCAAAGACGGGGACAGCGAAAATCAGCAGAATAGAGAAAACACTACATATTCAGGTAAAAGCACAGGACTTAATCAAGTGAGAGAATTCAAATACTTGGGGAGCGTATTCACAGAAGATGGAAAGATGGACAGAAATGAAACACAGAAAGCTAGTGCGGTTTCCTTTCAGCTATCACCATTACTAAGACACAAACACATCCCAATGAATACAACGAGACAGCTGATAAATAGTAATTTTATTCAAACTCTTTGCTCCCGGTGTCAGCCATGGACTCTCACCATGGCCTAATAAAGAGAAATCATGGTATGCGAAATGAGGTGTTTAAGAAATGCTGGACAGAGTTCGAAACCACGTAGTCAGACAGAAAGTGGGAGCAATACCATGCATGGAATACATAGAAAGGCAAAGAATAAAATGGTTCGGACACCCGACAAGAATGCAACAAAAGTTACCAGCTTCTCGTTTCTAAAATAACAGACATCGGGGTTACAGAGCAAGAGGAAGACCACAAAATAGATGAAAAACATAGATGGTGTCAGTGAGAACTGAAGAAACTCGGAATGACAACAACATCGACGACAAGCTTGGCCCACGACAAAAAAAATGACACCTCCTCAGGCCGTCTAGCGACACAGGTGGGTAGACGATGATTATAAATACATATGAGAGTTTACACATGGGAATTCCGTGGCGAAGTGGTTAAGCCATCGGCCTCGTGATCAGGTGATGTGGGTTCGACTCCGGACTCCGCCGTATTTTTCGCGGGTGCTTGATGAGGAGTCCCCTGCATCTCGTAGTCGCCCCATAGTCGTCTTGTCCGTGACTTGCCACTGGGGTCAGCGGCTTGAGACGAGAGAGTGATGATAAAAAGTAGCGCGGTTAATCCTAACTAAAAATAGCGCTAACAAAATGAATTATGCCATCATCGTCATTGCCTTTTTTTTTAGTTCACACACACACATCTATTGGGCGACTTTAAATGATAATTCACTCATTGTTTAGTTACATTCTCGCTACATGTCTTGACAATAGTTGACAACCGTCTTCAAGTATGGGCTCATATGTATACATTCCGTCTCAGCGTGAAATAATTGTGCAGGACAAAAATCTATTTGCGCATAATTTGATTGTGTATGCAACCCTGAACATTAAATAATATGGTTACACAGGCAGCCGCCATGAGGCACAGTGTCAAACTAAGGACAAAAGCAAAAATTCCTGGCTTAGAACTTTCGTAATAAAGCCGCCTTTAATATTTCAGTTGGCCTTCTTTGAATTTTTTATTTTCATTGTTTGTCGTTGGTATGTTATGGGTTTCAGGGAAAGTATTAGCGTCTTTGATAGAAAGGCAGCTGCTACCTTTCTTGGGAGCTGAACACTCTTTTGGAATAAACTGTAAAGCGGCTAAATAAGCCTTAGACAGATGGTCATGTTTGTGGAAAGAATAGATGTGATTAATTGAGATTAAATTGTATGCGACGGTAAAAGCCTGAGACAGACTAGGTTTACTAGGAAAATATAGTGGTTTTTTTAAAGGGATAACCTATTTGGATTCAATGGCAGACTGAAACACACGTCGCGTTTATTAAGGAAATATGGGTGTGTTTTTTTTAGGGATAAACTATTTGGAGCCAATAGAAGCGTGCGAGACTGTTGCGTTTATTAAGGAAATATATGTGCTTTTTTGATGGATAAACTATTTGGAGCCAATAGAAGGCTGTAACAGGCCAATTTTTTAAACATTAATCAGAAGTTGTTTTGTATAGAGACTAAAAGTGCATGAGCTGTAGCAGTCTGCGACCCCAAACTGACTGCTAGCATCAGCGCCAGCAATCCAGAGCTAACACGCCCCTTTTCGACCTCTACATAGTGATCTTGTATAACAGCATGCAACAGGGCAGACTATCTAAGGGGATGGGATCGAAGAAGGAAGGTTAACCCGGTACCCAAAAATGCCATGCTGAAGTCGGATGTGTTGGACTAAAATGGGCAAATATCGCAGTAAAGCTGTAAACTACGATACAACACATTCCAGACTACATCCTTCTACTTGCAAAGTACATTTCAGGCATTGGTAGCGGGAAAGAACGAACGAAGAAGAAGTGTAGGGATAAACTGTGTGAAGACAAGAGAAGTCTAAGAATAACTGCCATGTTTAGGAGGGAATTAGATGTGAATATTTGAGGGATAAACTGTGTGAAGTCAAGAGAAGTCTAAGAATAACTGCCATGTTTAGGAGGGAATTAGATGTGAATATTTGAGGGATAAACTGTGTGAAGTCAAGAGAAGTCTAAGAATAACTGCCATGTTTAGGAGGGAATTAGATGTGAATATTTGAGGGATAAACTGTGTGAAGTCAAGAGAAGTCTAAGAATAACTGCCATGTTTAGGAGGGAATTAGATGTGAATATTTGAGGGATAAACTGTGTGAAGTCAAGAGAAGTCTAAGAATAACTGCCATGTTTAGGAGGGAATTAGATGTGAATATTTGAGGGATAAACTGTGTGAAGTCAAGAGAAGTCTAAGAATAACTGCCATGTTTAGGAGGGAATTAGATGTGAATATTTGAGGGATAAACTGTGTGAAGTCAAGAGAAGTCTAAGAATAACTGCCATGTTTAGGAGGGAATTAGATGTGAATATTTGAGGGATAAACTGTGTGAAGTCAAGAGAAGTCTAAGAATAACTGCCATGTTTAGGAGGGAATTAGATGTGAATATTTGAGGGATAAACTGTGTGAAGTCAAGAGAAGTCTAAGAATAACTGCCATGTTTAGGAGGGAATTAGATGTGAATATTTGAGGGATAAACTGTGTGAAGTCAAGAGAAGTCTAAGAATAACTGCCATGTTTAGGAGGGAATTAGATGTGAATATTTGAGGGATAAACTGTGTGAAGTCAAGAGAAGTCTAAGAATAACTGCCATGTTTAGGAGGGAATTAGATGTGAATATTTGAGGGATAAACTGTGTGAAGTCAAGAGAAGTCTAAGAATAACTGCCATGTTTAGGAGGGAATTAGATGTGAATATTTGAGGGATAAACTGTGTGAAGTCAAGAGAAGTCTAAGAATAACTGCCATGTTTAGGAGGGAATTAGATGTGAATATTTGAGGGATAAACTGTGTGAAGTCAAGAGAAGTCTAAGAATAACTGCCATGTTTAGGAGGGAATTAGATGTGAATATTTGAGGGATAAACTGTGTGAAGTCAAGAGAAGTCTAAGAATAACTGCCATGTTTAGGAGGGAATTAGATGTGAATATTTGAGGGATAAACTGTGTGAAGTCAAGAGAAGTCTAAGAATAACTGCCATGTTTAGGAGGGAATTAGATGTGAATATTTGAGGGATAAACTGTGTGAAGTCAAGAGAAGTCTAAGAATAACTGCCATGTTTAGGAGGGAATTAGATGTGATTATTTGAGGGATAAACTGTGTGAAGTCAAGAGAAGTCTAAGAATAACTGCCATGTTTAGGAGGGAATTAGATGTGATTATTTGAGGGATAAACTGTGTGAAGTCAAGAGAAGTCTAAGAATAACTGCCATGTTCAGGAGGGAATTAGATGTGATTATTTGAGGGATAAACTGTGTGAAGTCAAGAGAAGTCTAAAAATAACTGCCACCTTTAGGAGGGAATTAGATGTGATTATTTCAGGGATAAACTGTGGGAAGTCAAGAGAAGTCTAAGAATAACTGCCATGTTTAGGAGGGAATTAGATGTGATTATTTGAGGGATAAACTGTGTGAAGTCAAGAGAAGTCTAAGAATAACTGCCATGTTCAGGAGGGAATTAGATGTGATTATTTGAGGGATAAACTGTGTGAAGTCAAGAGAAGTCTAAAAATAACTGCCACCTTTAGGAGGGAATTAGATGTGATTATTTGAGGGATAAACTGTGTGAAGTCAAGAGAAGTCTAAGAATAACTGCCATGTTTAGGAGGGAATTAGATGTGATTATTTGAGGGATAAACTGTGTGAAGTCAAGAGAAGTCTAAGAATAACTGCCATGTTTAGGAGGGAATTAGATGTGATTATTTGAGGGATAAACTGTGTGAAGTCAAGAGAAGTCTAAGAATAACTGCCATGTTTAGGAGGGAATTAGATGTGATTTTTTTAGGGATAAACTGTGTGAAGTCAAGAGAAGTCTAAGAATAACTGCCATGTTCAGGAGGGAATTAGATGTGATTATTTGAGGGATAAACTGTGTGAAGTCAAGAGAAGTCTAAAAATAACTGCCACCTTTAGGAGGGAATTAGATGTGATTATTTGAGGGATAAACTGTGTGAAGTCAAGAGAAGTCTAAGAATAACTGCCATGTTTAGGAGGGAATTAGATGTGATTATTTGAGGGATAAACTGTGCGAAGTCAAGAGAAGTCTAAGCCTGCCATGTTTATGAAAGAATTAGATGTGATTATTTGAGGGATAAATTATGGTAATGAACAGAGCACATACACCCTAGTTCCCCTTATCCACACAGGAAGCTAACTTACAATATTGACAGACATGCGCAACTCATACCAGTCCCCTGTATAACTGTCGGTTTTAGACATTAATCATATTAAGAGCACAGCATTGAAAGATCTCAATATGTGAAAATAAGACTTCCTAACCGCTGCTAGGATCAGTCAAGCTTGTGTAATGAGGTTACCAGGAAATCCGGGAAGGAAAAATATCAACAACGCTCTGAATAGCGTATTTAGACAGAATGAGAATTAAATTGGTTGGAACTGTGACAGAAATACCTCAAACCACAGCTTTCACGCGAGCTTACCACACCAGACAGTCGAGTTTGTGTTGCTATACGAGGACACAGACAAGGATGAATTAACGGTGACGCAGAAACATAACGTAGGATTTGAAAACAGCAAAAGATTCAGATGGCACGTGAACAAATAGTGGCGTAAGCGGAAGCAATGAGAGATTTACTCATCTGGAACCTACACAAGAAGAACATGGATATCGACAAAAAACCAGACAAGACTTTGGAAAACAGTAGAGACAAAGCCAGAACGAGAGCTAATTTATTGATTGTCCAACAGCAGTTATTAGACAGGTCAGGTATATTGGGGAAATGTATAGATGAACGCGAGAGGAGGAAGAAACGGTGCAAGAGAGTTGAACGTCATGGTATAGACGAAAGTCAGAACGAGAGCTAATTTACTGCTTGTTCAACGGCAGTTATTAAACAGGTCGGTAAAAAGGGGAAAATGTACAGAGAACGAGAGCGAGAGAGAGAGAGAGAGAGAGAGAGAGAGAGAGAATGTGCTAGACAGTTTAACGTCATGGCATAGACGAAAGTCAGAACGAGAGTTAATTTACTGCTTGTTCAACGGCAGTTATTAGACAGGTCAGGTATAAGGGGGAAATGTACAGAGAACGAGAGAAAGAGAGAGAGAGAGAGAGAGAGAGAGAGAGAGAGAGAGAGAGAGAGAGAGAGAGAAAGAATGTGCTAGACAGTTTAACGGTATGGCATAGACGAAAGTCAGAACTTAACTCTAGACACAGGAATATGTGCAGGACTGTTATCGTAAATGCTAGTAATCAGAGCACAGAGGAAGTGCTTGGATACTGTGTCACAATTCCAGGTTTATTGATTTAGCGTGGTCACGCTTGACGGCTGTCGGGTAGCCACGCCTACTTGTTTAATTATCGCTGCACTATTGGTTCATACGTCAAAGGGCGTCAACTAATCGCAGTAATTGATCCAAGACAGGGATATTGCGCAGCATCCGGTTGTTGTTGAATGCTCACAATGAGTGGGAATACTCTTTTGTGCGTCCTTTTAAAAGGACGTCGTTATGTGGTGAGTTGTCGTAGCTTTCATCATATCCTGAGCGTGCTGATGAAGGTGGACCGGGGTCCTCCAGCCGTTTGTGCTATGCTTGGCTTCATCTGCACGTCGCTCACTACTACGGGGATCACGTCAAACCTCACCTTGTTAGCCAGACTGTTGTCTTCGTTTCCAGAACGACCAACGAGGAGGTCAGGTGAGGGTCTTGACCAGTATATTTCTCCTGACCCTGGCTACCATTGTGTAATGAGTGTGTTTTGCCTGACCAGACGTTAGCCTCATTGTCCCGTGCAGCATCCGGTAAGAATTTCCAAGTCATCTTCCTGGGAGTGCAATCTTCTTTCACATGTTGTCAATGTAGTAGCCTTTAACACGGGCAATCCTTCTTTTATTAGTCTTCCTCTTGCTCTGAATCCATGCTTTCTGACTGCATAGGTTCGTGCGACGGTTAATTTTATGACCAAACCAATTGAACTCTCTGCCAACATATGTTTCTAACATGGCATTGTTCTGTCACTTGCTGTCAAATTTCCTGGTTTCTTACTTTGTCATGTTTGTTGTGACCATGACCGGACTGATTTCACTTGTTGTTATCTTTCCTTCCTTTGCCGTGTTTGGCATTAATAACACAGATTTGGTATGTAAGTTGATTATTTGTCTGCATTTCAGCAGTTGAATGTATTAGTTGTTGTTTAATTCCCACAACGAGTATGTTCACTCCATTATAACGTTATGCGCCATCAAAAGGACGTTTGGTGCCGGGTTGTGGTGCCTTTCCTCAAACCCCGAGCGCTCTGATGAAGGTGGACCGGGGTCCTCTATGTGGTTGTGCTATGCTTAGCGTCATCTGCGTGTCGCTTACTACGTCGAGGAGGCCTTAGTAATGATGATACTAAGTATGTATCCGCTTTTGAGTTCGTGCTAAACATGTCTAAATATAATTTTTACATTACATACTTGAACTCTGAGAAACAAACACATGGGAAGGGGTTGGGGTGAGAGGAGGAGAGGGTGAGGAAATAGAAGTGGGAAGGGAAGCAGGATGGAATCTGGAACTTCTTTATCGTAATCTTGATCGGGTGTGGTACGTTGTGCTTATCATCCGCCAGTGAAATTTCATTGGGTAGATACAGTTGGGAGATGTCGCCATTGCGTCGTGAATGGTCCGTCATCTAGACTCGTTGTAGTTAAGCTGCAGGTATCGGCGACGATATCTTTATTCCGAGTGTGTCGCTGGGACTGGGGGAGGCTAAATGAAAGTAGTCGAAATCGATCGAATACGTAACTTCCCACTCCTAGGAATTTGACGGGCGAGCCATTGCTGTTTATAACGGAGGTAGCCATCTTGTTTGGCGCCGGATGTATAATCGGTGTGTAATATGGTATTGCTAAACTCAATTTCAGCCAATACTCACAGAGATGAAAGACACCATGGCAAGAGCACCCACTTTTAATAACATGGTCCCTCCTGCAATGATTTACTGAAGCGAAATGGGGAACTTGCACAAAACAGATACTAAGAAGCTGCGAAGCACTCAGAGAGCAATCGAACGACGCGTACTAAGGGTTTTTAGTTATTTTATGGCATACTAGCCATACAGAAATGACCAACATCTAGAACTGGCTATGAGCAACTCATAACGTGTGTACCCCTGATCAAATATGTACAGTGACCAGCCCTAGAATAGTTAATGGTCTGCAAAGCAACGAAACAATTAGTACATTGAAATATTTTGTTTTAAATATTAATTCCAGGGAAACAATTTCACCAGCGGGTCAGCAGTCAGCGGTCGTACATGAATACTTTAAATGTCTGTTCATTCTTTAATTCTTTTTCTCGTTTGGTAGTTCAAGTTTCTTTTATTCCTTCACATTTGTTATATTAATATTTCCATGTTATTAATTGACATTGAGTCACCAATTCTTTTGTTCCGTTTTTATTTGACCAGCCTTTAATTAAAAATAAAATGAATGCGTAGTGACAGAGATGAATCATAGGACAAAACAGAGGAGAAAAACAAAAGAGAAAATAAATATAAAATACATTATACAAACAGCAAATGACAGCTTGCCAGAAAATGTGATCAAGAAATGTCAAATATGAATGGCAGAAGACATCCTAATTAAAATGGTAGAAAGAAAGAAGGCCAAAGACATCACATAATTAGCAAAAATAAATAAAAGCATGCGTAAGACGTATAGACTGGCAAACATATTGAAGATATGTAATAGAGCTAAACATGTGAATATATAGAAGAATGGGTTGCATGTCATAGAAATACAAGCAAACAAATAAAGAAATCCTTACGAGATTAGGAATGGGAAAGTAAATACTGAAAGGCATTCAAATTATGCAAATGATATATTTTGGACATGTAAGGAGACACGATAGACTGTTGAAAACAATACTGGGGGGAAAGGTTGAAAGTAGCTGTGCAAGAGGAAGACATAGCTATAAGTGAGAGAGAAACGTCAAGAGATGGACCACTAACATTATGTCGGGGTGTACCATCAAGGAAAGAAATTGAATATGTCGAAGGACCATTGCACTAAACATCCCATGTGAAGACGACACTTGACATTCTCCTTATCAACTTTGATTATCGCCTTTATATTATATAAATATTTGTATATTTTATAGTTGGAAATATCGACATACTTTACTGTAACCATACGTGTGTTTCCGTTACGTATTGATGTTTCGTTCAACAGCTGTCCTGCACATCATTACCGCGTCATCAGTTTTTGCTGTGCTCCAGATTACATGTGTACAACTTGTCTGAATATGCTCTCTGTGGTTACTCAGATTGTGTGTGTTTTTTTATATGTCTGTTTGTCTGCTTGAATGTCTTTTTGCCTTTCTCTTTTTTTGTCTGTCTATCTATATGTCTTAACGACTGGTTTGCCTGACTGTCGTGCTGTCTATATGTATGCCTGACTGAGATTTTGTGTCTTTTTGCCTAAGTGTACGTCTGTCCGTCTGTCGGTTTGCCTGTCTGTCCGTTTTTCTATGTCCGTCTATCTGTTTGCCTGTCTGAAATTCGGCACTTCTGCCTGTACTGTCTATCTATCTGGCATTCTCATTGCCTGTCTGTCTGCCTGTAAATCTTTACTCTCTGTATAACTATCTGCCTATCTTTATGCCTGCTTGTCTGCACGTACTTCTATGTCTGTCTGAGATTATGTTCATCTATCTGTCTCGCTGCTTGCCGGTTTGTCTGTCTGCTTTATTGTCTACCTGTCTGTTTGTCCGTTTGTCTTTTTATCTCCAACACGCGCACACAGATACTGGAAACACGAAGAAATCATACAAGAAAGGGCATTCATGTCTGAACAGACAAGTACATACATTAAGGTTTGGGGAGAGAAGACTAACGTCCGGTCAGACAAAACATATTGGTCAGACAATGTTAGTCAGGGCCAGTTGACCAAACTGACGAAGACCCCTATCTCACTTTCATGCAGCTCTCCATGTAAACAGACGTTTTGCGTGACAGTCTGGCTAACGAGGTGGGGGATCGACGTGATCTCCATAGTAGTAAGAAACATGCAGATGAAACCAAGCATAGTACAACAGCCTGGGGGACCTATGGACCACCTTCATCAGCATGCTCGAGATGGGAAGAAAGCTAAAGCACCCCTAGATGTAACGCTATTTTCAGGTCGCACAAAAAAAGTAAATTTACTAAACGTGTGCATGTAACAACAACAAGTACATTATGTTTATTGGAGTGCAATTATTTTTGTGTAACCCCAAAATACATACACACACATAAAAGACACACACATACACAAAAGACAAACACACAAGACACACACGCAAAAGACACACACAAAAAGACACACACACACACAAAACACACACACATACAAATGGCACACACACACACATGATACACACACACACACAAACAAGGCACACACACAAACAAGACTCACACACAAACAAAAAGAAACACACACACAAAAGACACACACATACATCCCACACACCCTGTCCTGCAACATGATCTGTGTAATTTAGACGTGTCTTCAGAACAAACTGTCTTTGCAAGGAATGATTCCTCTCCTTCTTCTTTGCGTTCGGTTTCGTGTGCTCGTTTTATGCCATCAAATGGGCTGCCTCCATGAAGTGACACGTCAGTTGCAGGTCCTCAATGGTTCCCAACAGTTTGTCTTGTATGTTTCTCTCCTCGGGCCAGGTCTTCTTACGGGAGTCTTGGTGCAGTGGACATGTTTGCATGATGTGTTCTGGAGTCTGGTGTCTTCTCTCACATGTGCATTGTGCAGTCTGTGATGCTTTCATTTTATGCATGTGTGCATTTAGTCTCCAATGACCTGTTCTGAGGCAAAAAATTGTGGTTTACTGTTTCCTATTTAGTCTATTGATTGGGTCATGTGTGTATTTACTGTTTGTTCTCTCTATCCACTGTTGTTTATACTTTTTGTTTGTTGATGTTTGCCTTGACTTCTGGCAGTGACACTGGGTGGGTGAATTGTTTTCTTTGTCTTCCATGTCTGGCCAGCCTGTCCGCCCATTCATTCCCAGGTATGCCGAGTGAGATGGAATCCACTGGAGGGTGATTTTATTGTGGTCTGAGAGTATGGTTAGCTGGCATATCAGCTCCCTTTCCATACTATTTCGTGGCTCTCTTTGTGTGGCCTGCAAAATTTCCACGCAGTCACATAAAAACACTATTCTGTTATCCTTTAACAAGGAATGATTCAATCACAACACTTAGTCAATAAAAACACATTAAGGTATGTCCGGGTTACAGCACCGAGACAGAAACAAAACGAAACCCACATGACGACCTCACCGTCTTCATCAGGGACAAAGTATAAGCTAAAACACCTAATAAATCACCAAATAAACAAAGACAATGGATTAGACAACCAATGCAATACGAATCCAATACGTAAATGGCAACCCTTTCCAATCTGACGATTGTAAAAACCATGTACTTCTTATAGATGAGGAAAGAACTGATTCACTGCACACTACTACTACCGCATGTAGTAAAAGATAACTGAGGAGGGATGTGTATGGGGCTGACAAATTCTTCGTATAAAACAAAGCGATGCAGAAAAAAACCACATCAAGGAAACATTTCTTTTGTGCAGGATTTCCTGCAAACAAGCTCAGTTGTGTTTCCATACTCCGAATGGAGCCAACAAGTAATTACAAACACGATTATACGTCTGCTTGATGAACACAGCAGCAACTTCAATGTCAAATCAATTCTCTTGTATGGTTCTGTTATCTGCGTTACAATGAAGGCTTCTATAACAATAGTTCAAACTTTCATCAATGGTAGTTGACGCAGAATATCAGGTTTCTTCTTCTCCTCCTTCTCCTTTTCCATCTTCTTCTTCTTCTTCGTCTTCTTTTCTTTATCTCTTTTTTCTTCTTATACTTCTTTTTTTTTTCCTCTTCTTCTTTTTCTTCTTTTACTTCTTTGAGTTCGTCCTGAAAACGACGTTTGTGATATTAGGTCATAGTTTATAGCGAGGCTAATATATCTGCACCTTTCGGTACGATACATCCGATTTCAGCACAGTATTTTTGGGACCGTGGTTTTCTTACCTCTTCGTTCCCTAATATGTTAACCAGGCTGCGTGGTTGCAGTCTGTTTCCAGGACCGCCAATTGGAGGTGGTACAGGGTCTTGGTCAGCTATGAGTTACTGACACTGATGCAAGCAGCCAGCTAAGAGTCGTTGGCTGTTGTAAGCTCATTTACTACTGCATCTTCAGCCTCGAATAGGTTTGAAATGATATGGTAAGACCTCTAATGGGGATCTATGGCGGAGAGCCGGTTGCATTCACGGTTTTGAGAAGACACTGGCGTTAGGTCGGGCACACATTAAGGAAGCCCGCTGACAGTATTGTTAGACAGTCTCTGTTATGAAATCCACAGGGAGGAAGACATAGGGGCAGACTAATGCATTCGTGGAGAAGGGAGCTTGTGGTCAACTTGAAAAATGAGGCCTTTGACAGAGCTTGAGGGGTTGGCACAAGATTGACGAACAGGGCGAATGTGGGTTAAAGACTTATGCTCCGTAGGGAACTCACATGGTTTGATTATTTTAGTACATTTCACATGTACCGTGTGGTGCGATTTGTACCGTGTGGTGTGGATTGTACCGTGTGGTGTGGTTTGTACCGTGCGGTGTGGTTTGTACCGTGTGGTGTGGTTTGTACCGTGCGGTGTGGTTTGTACCGTGTGGCCCACTTCCAATTCGTACGATTAGCGTAGTGGTAGAGCACTTACTATCTTGGCAGTAGTACAGGGTGCAAATACCGCTGTCGGTACACTCCAATAGATTCAGATGTAAATGGGTACATGTATACGACTAGGGCTGTAAATGGCAGCGAAAAAAGGAATTTTCCACCTGACCTTATACAAGCCGTGGTTAAGTATTCTGAAATCTCTAACAGCTTTACTCCCCAACAGTAGTGAAGCTACTATAGGACAAATATGTACAAAATGTCCAGTAATATCGTAAAAGGCGACTAATGAGTAATTGTTCACTACGTCAGCGACCTCATCGTGTAAACTGAATTGTTACAGAACCTAGCATCGCAACAAAGTGCAAATGCTGTGATGCAGGCTTCACGTAAGGGACAAACTGCAGTGTGTGTCACTTTGCTTTTTAAATTGGAACAAACAGTGTAAGTTGATCAAGTCACACACATAGCGTGTTTCAGTTCAACCGTATCTGTTTCCTATTTTATCATGTCAAAAATATCATGTTATCATTTTTGTTTGACTTCACAGATCACTAACAGCTGAAGATTGGAATGTCACCTACTGCAGTTTTGTTGACAGCCATTTTGGGGTTAGCCTGGTCACAAAATGTATATCGTAAGCTGTTTTTCTCTTGTTCTGATTTTACTGCAATTTGTAAAAAAAATATGCTCCACTGTTATATATATATATATATATATATATATATATATATATATATATATATATATATAATATATATATATATAAATATATATATATATATATATATATATAATATATATATATATATATATATATATATATATATATATATATATATATATATATATATAATATATATAAGGGGCTTGTCATAAGTCTTTACCCTAACCATGAAGGTGTAGGAGGAGAAAGTTGAAATTTGGCACAGTGCTTATTCCTTCTCAATGTAGCCACCACCTGAATTTATACATTTCTGCCATCTCTGCGTGACCTTAAAAATACCTTTAGAATAAAGAAACCTATTTTTCGAACTAAACCAGTTATCACAAGCCAGTATGACATCTTCGTCACTGTCAAAATTATTTCCTTTCAGCTAAATCCGGAGAATATGGTGCGTGTGGAATAATTTCAATATTTAAATCGTTGGCTGTCTGCAGCACAAGCTTTGCTTTATGAGAGGGCGCGTTGTCTTGAAGCAAAGACAGAATTTGAGGGCGCGCTATCCCTCATTTTCTGGCCACAGTCTTTCTTAGTTTAGTAAGGAGATCTACATAATATTGCCTATTAACCGTGTTGCCATGAGGCAGGTAATCTTTCAATATTACACCTTTGGCGTCCCAATAAATGGTCAGCATCACTTTTTTTGCAGATTTACGTGCTCTTGGCTTGACATGTGTTGGTGAGCCCGGGGTTTTCCATTGCATGCTGGAAATTTTGGATTCTGAGTCATAAGGGTGAACCCAAGTCATATCTACTGTCCCTATAGTCGGCAACAAGTTTTTCGACCGACACATTTTGAGTAACTGACCACAGCAATCGACCCTCGTTTGTTTCTGTTCACATGTCTAAGACGCGGGAACCAGCGGACACACACTTTTCTCATGTTCAGTCTGTTGTGTAATATTCTAAAAACTGTACTCTCATTCTGTTTTTCTGACCTAGATATCTGTGCAATTGTCATTTTCCTATCCTGGTCAATGGTTTTTTTCACTCTTGCAGCATTTTCATAGCTGCACTCTGAGGATGGTCTTCCTGATCTTGGAAGATCAGCAACATGGGAACGGCCACACTTAAACTGCCTACACCAGTTTTGTACAGAAGCTTATGAAGGACAGAATTCCTCAAACACTGGTTCCATCTCCCTGTGTATTTCTGAAGGTGTTTTCCCTGCAACACTGCAACATCTACAATTTTATCACAGTTCTGGCCTCTGATTTCTCCATTGTTCTGACAAACCGTTAGAGTAGCAGATCCAGTCAATAAGGTGTGTTGTGCCATGCATCTTACCGGTAAACCCGTCGAGGGGGGAAATTCATACTTCTCAAGTCCAGTGAAAATTGAATGAGCTACATGTGTGCCAAATTTCAACTTTCTCATCCTACTACTTCATATTCAGGGTAAAGACTTATGACAATCCCCCTTGTATATATATATATATATATATAGATAAACACACATACAATACATATGACAAATACACACACGCACGCGAACACACACAATAAAAATAATAACAAAAGATGCAAACAAACAAATGCCTGCGACAAAAGGTAATGAGAAAGAGAATGGTGTATGTAGTGTTAGTAATTCTCGCGAGCTTGTCTTTGTACTTTGATGATCTCTTACCCTGCCTAGACGCTCTCTCTCTCTTTCTCTCTCTATCTCTCTCTCTCTCTCTCACACATACACACACACAAACATACACACATACCTCCACTCTGCCCTCATCCCCCAACTTTGTACTTTAGTTATTTCAGCACTTTGTTTTTCCTATCAACTTTTTCAGATCATCCTATGTCTTTGTCTTTGTTTTTCCTATCTTCATGTCATTCTAAATCTTGTTTTTCCCTGCTAATTTTTCTGGTTATCCTAGACCTTTGTTTTTCTGATCAAATATGTCAGATCATCTTAGATCTTTGTTCATTCCATATAATTTTTCAGGTCATCATAGATCTTTGTTTTCTCCATATGATTTGTTAGGTAATCTTAGATCTTTGCTCATTTCATATAATTTTTCAGTGCATCATAGATCTTTGTTTTCTCCATATAATTTGTTAGGTCATCATAGATCTTTGTTTTCCTCATATAATTTGTTAGGTCATCCGAGATCTTTGTTTTCCCCATCTAATGTTTCTGTTACCCTAGATCTTTGTTTTCCCCATCTAATTTTTCTGGTTATCCTAGATCTTCCCCACTAGTCTCCCTCTGCCTCTCGTTACATTGGTCTTTCCAGTTATGTTTCTCAGACTGATTGTTGCAAGTATACCGTATGTCCAATCATGTTGGCGTGTCTTCTGTGAGTTTTAGTCAGTTGTCATCTTGTAATACTGTTTTCTTGCATATGTATTCAAGGGATTTCTTAACTGTTTATATCAGTATTTCCTAACCTTTTTACACTCCCGGACCAGTGAAAATGGTAATTTTTCGCGGACCTCTCAGACAGAAAAAAACAAAACACAATCAAGTTATTTACATAGTATTTTGTGTAATAGTTTTTCAATTTAATATTATAAAATGAAAATTATACCAGTATTCGAGCTGTAAATAGACGTAAGGCTCTGCAGTAATTTTATTTTTTCCGGACAGACAGGAAATTGCTGGCGGTTGGGAAACACTGGCCAGTAGACACCATTTCAAACTGCATAGGAATCCCATTTTCTTCAAGAGAAGTAAGAAGAGAAGCCTTGCCAAGTTAAATTGAGCTGTTTCTACTGGACTATGTCGAATTCTTGGATAGAGCTAAAATTTTGATTTCTATCTTCTTCTTCTTCTTCGTTCGTTCTCAATCTCCCGCTACCAAGTCCGGAACAGGTCTTTGCAAGTAGCAGGATGTAGTCCGGAGAATGGAATGCGTTGTTTCGCTAGTTTACAGTTTGACTGCGATATTTGCACCTTTCGGTCCGACACATACGTCTTCGGCAGGTGATGTCTATCAATAACTTCACGTTGGATGACGACACTGCAATAGATGAATCAGAAATGCACAGAATGCAGAACTCTGAAATCAAACGAAGGTCGAGTGACGTCGGGTGTTTGAGAAGACAGCAGGAGTGTCTACAATCAATGAGCTACAGGAAGCATCTGTATCAACACCGACAGTCATTTGCCGAGAGAGAGAGAGAGAGAGAGAGAGAGAGAGAGAGAGAGAGAGAGAGAGATCGAGCACCAGTGGGTATGTCAGGAGTGCTGTGATGTCAATTCTTGGGCTCAGAACAGAATGAATAAATGAGCTCGATCCCCGGAGTTTTGTGTAACCAAATACGTCTGCTCTCTTAGTCGCTCCTCTGATACCCATCGGAGCGTAGACGTCTTTTTGTATTTAGTTGCAATTGAGTGTGCAGACAAACGGTCGTTTGGCCTGTTGTTATTTAAGCATGATGGAGGAGTTGCCACCTTTTGGTCGTTATGCAGGCCCCTATTGGGTAGACATTTTTTACCTTTTGCATTTTTTCTCGGACTGCAGCTACCAGCCTGCTCTTTTCGATTTTCAAAAGTGAATTGTTCCTTTACATGCATAGTGTGTACTTGGGACCTCCGAGTGTATAATCCGTCTCCGGTATAACTAGGCGTCCGATTTCACCTCCCTTATGACCAGGAGATGCTTGCAACTTTTTAAATTCGGACACACCCTGTTTTCACTATCTTGTGCTTTCGCTCATTCATTTCTTCAGAGTCGAGCATACTACCTCTTAGTAATTACTTTGATACCCAATTTTTAAAGCCGGGTCAACTTCCTGTGCCGTTTTGCGATCGAAAAAACCCCGTACCAATTGGGAACTGAACCACTGCAGATCACACAACTTGCTTTAATGATCCTTTTTTCGTTGTTGCTCGCACACCGTTGTCTTTGAGGACTGCTGGCATCACTCTTAACGCAATTCACATATCACTTTTGGGTTTATGGTTGTTCATGTCGCTGATAAGGCCAATGCTAGCAAGTAATGTTCTGCCACATCACTAACACAATTTTCCGTGGGTAGTTTGTTTGCTCTGCGTTTGGGACTTTCCAATTGCTTATCTGTCCTGGAGTGTCTGCAAACGATAGTCGCCGCTGCCATCGACAACCCTTTAGAACGCATCTCTCCAAGTAAGGAGATTTTGCACCAGAATTCCTAGATTGATCTGATAGCTCTTCGATGACCCCTTCAGGCTCTCCTTGAAATGCATTTTAGGGTCGCCGTTTTGCACACTCTTTATCCTTCCATCAGCTCGTCCTTCATGAGCCTTTGGGGGGGGCGGGGGGCTGCCTGTTTGTCATACAGACAAGATGTCCAACCCCATTATAGCAGTAATTTGTGTATCACTGTGTGGACATATACTAGACATATTTGATCTTGATCTTGATCAGTTTAATCTTCAAACAGCCTCTTTGAGCTGCAGCGGTCAGCGACCCATAACTGACTGCTAGCGTCAGGGCCAGCGAACCAGAGCTGCCAAGACCCTTCTACACCTCCATGCGGTGATCCTGGATAACAGGCTGCAACAGAGCAGACTGGCTAAGGAGAAGGGATCGAAGAGGGAATGCTAACCCGGTACTAAAAAAATGCTTGCTGAAGTTGGATGTGTTGGACTGAAAGGTGCAAATATCACAGTCAAGCTGTAAACTACGACACAATGCATTCCGTTCTCTAGACTACATTCTGCTACTTAAGCCCTTTTAGGGTTTGGTAGCGGGAGATTGAGAACGAGCCAAGCCAAGACAAACAGCCGTTTTTATAAAGTTATGAAGGTCAAAATCAAGTTAGCTCATTCTATGTATATAATGAGACATTTTAAGCTGACCGAACGATTATTTACGGAGTCACCAAGACATCATTCAGTTATGGAATGCAGAAGCAAAGAATTAAACTGATTCTTTGTGCTCACTCTTGAAAATACTAGAAGAAATATTCAGAGGAAGAAAGGGGACGTCAGCCTCGGGTGTTGGAGGTTGTGAGTTCACGGTGAAGACCGGGATCTTTTTCCCATGAACTTTCTGATATTTCCCTGGATATCTGGGTAGTAGAGATCGGACGCCCGTGATCAGTGTCACGCACGTTAAAAATCCCTCGGCAGTTAGAAATCGAAAAGAGTAGTCTAAACGGCTGCTGCACGGGCAAAATTCAAAATTATGTTAAAAATCTACCCAATTTATTATGGGATCCTCGCCGGTGCTAAGGAGATTCTCATTGTGCTAAGATTCTTCGAAAATATGGAAAAGAACAGAGCACGTATGAGTTAAACCGTGTGCAATGGCGTTGATTCTTCAAATAAACTAAACTAAACAAAAATGTGAAACTCATTTGACATATTGATGTTTCTATTTAAATGCACATTGTTACTCTGTGTCTTATTTTACTTACTTTTTCATCCACTTGTTAAGCGTCTTGCGGTGGTTAACGTGTGTCTTAAGTCACCATTATACACAAATACAATAGAGTGGTCCAAGTGGTCTGCCGGGGTCTTTGTGTATGACAGGGACACGAATAGCACCACTGCCCCACAGAAAGCATATCATAAGAGGCCACTGACTAACTGTGTGATATGGCATAATACCGACTATGGTCAGGTGGTTTGTAAACAGCAGCATAGATGGCGCCTAACAGGCTGCGGGTTTACTTTGCTCTAATGTTTCAGTCTGTTATGATGACTCGCATATAACCACACTCCGCGGCACTTGTCACAATGCAGTGGAGTACGGAGTAATGTGCTACTCGATCCTAGCTCGGTTAGCAGAAAATCCTTCTCCTGGCTACATCCAGCTCACGTCAGAGCTGGAACCTGCACAGTGGCATCTGCCACCGTAGAAGTACAGGTCGACTGAGACTAAGACAATAGAAGGTCGGCCGGCTACAAGTAAATAGTCTTTATTTTCAACTGCTGAGTCTTATATAAAACCAACAACAAGTAAAGTGTGCTAGCAGACAACGTTTTAACAAACCATAACCGGCGGGAAGATACGCTGTCACTACTGTCGGTAAAATGGTGAACCTTATTCCTTCGTGTTTTAGTTTGTGATGTTGTCATTTATAGTGCCTTCGTTCGACAAAGGCATACCATCTCGGAATGTTTTACTGATTTTTGCAACCGCAACGTGTCTGTCATATTAATATTTCTTTTGAGACGGATGCGTAAGATGTTTACCAATGTTGGTCTTACATACAATTACAATCAAAATCAACACGCAGGTGAAAACAGAAATCACGCATTAACCAGCTCCTGGCAGTAGTTATATCAAGGTCATTAGTGAGAAACTGAATGTTGTGAACAGATTACCTTGATAGCATATTACCCCAGAACATAGCCATTATAGATGAGTGAAAAACTAGGATCTTCAAAGCCAGTAGCTTCTTTGGCAGACTACGCCATATTGTATTGTTTGGCATCGATATGGAGTTAGTTAGGCGTTAGTCTAAAGACGAAACTGTAGGTTTACAGAGATGTGGTACTTAAAATAATAACAATGCTGATGTATGCTTGTGAATCATGGACAGGCGCAACGTAAAAAAGTTGAAAGAAGGGTACTGAAGATCAAATGACATGACATGGTCCCAGATCTACCATTAATGCTATTCTGTGGCAGTCACAGATCCTCTTGGACAGGTCATGTAGTTTGCATGTCAGCCGATCAGCTCCCAAAAGTACTCTACTATGGTGGCATGTGCTGAACAAAAGAAGCGCTTCAAAGACACTCTAAAGGTTTCACTTTGACATAATACCCAACACTTGGGAAACTGTTGCAAGGCTGATCAGCCTGGTGTACATCTCAATGTAAAGGTGCAGCGTCATGCCAACAACATAAACACATAAAAACAGCAACTGAACAACGGAGACAGGCTATAAAAACAAATGAAAGCTTCACACGAGGCGCACATTCCCTGCCCACACTACCTGAAGTATTTCCAGACTCACAATGGACTCCTCGGTCACCTTCAAATTCATTGACTGACAACTTATTCCAAACAGATAAACTGAGAGAGTGGTCTTCATCACATGTAATGGGCGAACATCATTTTCAGTACAAGAGTGAGACATTCTGAAATTGTGAAACATTAAACATTCTTAACTTAACTTCAATTAACGTTTTAATACTAGTTTAAAAGACTCAGAGTAATATTCGATAGCTATTACATTCAGATTGCAGTTTGGTAGGGAAAAGTCTTGAGTATCGTTTAACATGACTATGATTTTTATCCACAGAATGTCCAACTGGCTGGTATACCAACAGTGGATATTGCTACAAGTTTGTGACTGATATACCACTGTCCTACGATGATGCCAGAGCAAGTTGTAGTGTAAGATCAGTTCTTTAAATATTCCCCAAAATATTTTAACTATTTTTTTTCTGTAAGAACACTAGAGAGAGAGAGAGAGAGAGAGAGAGAGAGAGGGACAGAGAGACAGAGAGAGAGAGAGCGGAATAAAGATAAAGAAAGAGTTGGGATCCATTATAACAGCATCAATCACAAATTTCTGCTTTAAATCCCTATTCTTTCTTTTACTAACTGAACTTAATGTTTTTCTACTGGTTTAGAAGACTCTGCAATGTCTGTATACAACTAGTTTCTTTTACATTCACTTGATGTAAAAATACCTATGCACTTCCAATCTATTCTTGAATGCATTAATTAGCCCTACCTCCACTGTTTCCTGTGACAATTTATTCCAAGCATTCACTATTCTCTGGTAACAAAAATATTTCCTGGTATCTAATCTGGACCTTTCTTTAATTAATTTGTAGCTGTGCTTTCTTGTTGGCGGCTGTATTTAGAATAACTTGTTATAATTTAATCTATCCTTTCTATTAATTATCTTATAAACCTGTATTAAACCTCTATGACTACATTTGTACCAGTAAGTATGCTAGAATTAGAAAGAACTCCTTGTTCTGCTAGAAAAAATACAATACGGATGCAGAACCAACAGAGAAGTGATTTTCAGATACAAAGTGGAGTTGGAACAGATATAAACAAAATTGAAGTGCTCCCACAAAATGTTTGGCTAAGCAATGAGGTTGATAACATGCTCCTCTTAGGATGAAGGCAAGGAAGATGAGATTTGTTATTTTAAAAATCTCGTTTTATAGATGCAGAGTGGTAGAGAGCTTGCTTGTCATGACAAGTATACCGAGATTGAATTCTAATAGCAAGCAAGATACTGAGAAGCACAAGCTGCAAGCGTAGGGCCAGCGAACCAGAGCTGCCAAGACCCTTCTAGACCTCCATGCGGTGATCCTGAATAACAGACTGCAACAGAGCAGACTTGCTAAGTAGAAGGGATCAAAAAGGTAAGGCTAACTCGGTACCAAAAAATTCCTGATGAAGTCAGATGTGTCGAACCAAAAGGTGCAAATATTGCAGTCAAGCTGTAAACTACGACACAGCGTATTCTGTTCTCTGGACAACACCCTGCTACTTGTAAAGCTATTTTTTATGGATTGGTAGTGGAATATTGAGAACGAACAAAGACGAAAAAGAAGAATTTTATTACTGATACACTCAAGTCGATCCAGCTGTAAATCAATACCTCGCATGCCATTAAGAAAGGAAGGGCAGTTTGAACAGAAACTGACAATTCCCTTCATAAAAAGTTGATGCCTAGTGCAGTAACATCTCTTCGGCTTCAATACCTACTATGGGATTATCTTTACCCTTATAAATGCTATATACAGTTTTAACTAATCATCAGGCAAAAAAATGAGTACATTTACTCTTCTTTACATTTTCCAGTTGAACGGAGCAGGAGTTCTCAGTGTCACCACCTTGGCAGAAAGCACTTTCATTTCTCAGTGGCTACAACAGAATGACCCTTTCCAGTGAGTGCCATTGTTCTCGTCATGATGATAACTTTTAGACTTGAAGGACTTTTTCAACCTGAGTTTGCTTCAGATGAACTATTAGACTTTTTTAACCCTGGTTCCCTTCAAATAAACTATTAGACTTTTTCAACCCGGGTTCCCTTCAAATAAAATATTAAACTTTTTCAACCCTGGTCTTCTTCAAATAAACTATTAGACTTTTTCAACCTGGGGTCCCTTCAGATGAATTATTAGACTTGACCACTGTAAATAAGAGCATCTGAGTAGCAAAGTGGTAAGACTGTTTAGTGCTTACAATAAATGTACCTGTTCAATCCCAGTCACAGCGAGCTCCAGTCCACCCAGCTGTTGTTGTTATTGCTGTTAATGTCACTTTACTTGAGTTAGGTACTATTGACGACTTTTTTCTGTAGTGGTTTACAGTGGCTCTCCTCACATCCCAAGGTGTACTTGAGAAGGTGGACCAGGGTCCTCCTGGCTATAGCGCAATGTAAGACTCCTCAGTGCTGATCCTCACCTAGTTAGCCAGACTGCCTTGAAACAGCCTGTCAAGCACTCAGAGAGATGATGATCAATATTCTTTTATGAGAGTATACACAAGTCACTCTGGAGTGTGTTACAGTTGGATTCTGTTCAGGTGCTTATTAAGTGGGATGTGTTGGGTTCTCAACAGGAAAAGGGTGCTCTAATCCTTCCTTGTGAGTTGATTGATAATGGCATTTCGATTGGGGTCTGCCATATGTCTGCCAAATATCCTCCCTCCTCGTGTTTCCTATAGCCAATCTGAGCCAAGTTTTGTTGTTTGCTTAGCTTATCAGCTGCTTTGTTGTTTGTAGAGTTGTTGCTGTGTTTGACTATTCTAGTCTTGGTCTGATCCCTTCTTTGCTAGTCCGTCTGCCTTTCCATTATCAGGTGTGTTTGAGTATCGAGGTCTCCACTGCATAACTATTTTGATGACATTGGAAGTGATAAGAGGGTCACTGTCTAAGGATATTTGAATAAGATCAGGTCTACAATGTCCAGCATCTTCTAATGCTTGAAGAACAGACATAAAGTCTGTAAAAGATATCAATCTTTTTGGTCTTTAAACGAAAGGCATCTAAAATCATCTTCAAATGGTACAAGGTGACTTCAAGTGCAAGGACATCAGCTTCATAGTTGGAACAAACCTCCCCGCACGGATCAGATAGTTCATCAGAGGATCTGTCTGAATATTTTGTATAAACGCATTAACCTGCTTTGATGGCGGCCTTAAATGCGGACCCATCGGCATATACATGTATCCATTCATCTAGATAGCCATTAATATTTCTTTGAGCTGCCTATATGAAAGTAATTGGATCTGAACTTTTGGTTGTATCATCTAATAATTATGTCAGTATTTCTGGTGTTTTAAGGAATGCTTGTGTTGGTATATCTTTCACTACTTTCTGTAACTCTTGTCTTGTTTCTGGGAGGTGATATTTGTCTTTGATTTCACTAACATGGTGAAGTACAGACTTTTGTTTATTCTGCTTTTTTTGGGTATAGTTTTTCACAAGTAGTCTATTGGGATGATATTGTTTAATTCTGCTAGTTCATTCAAAAACTTTCATAACAGCTTTATCCCTCCGCATCTCAAGGGGTTCCACATATTTTGCAAGCCACCATTTGTGTTGACCTTATTGCTTCACTAATGAAGCATAGAGCACTGCACTGCACCCTGTCCAGGGATTCCAAATTAGATTTTGAACAAGTTGTTAGGAGAGCACTATTATATTCTATTGCTGAATGCACATAACCAAACTACAGGCTTCTCAAATATCTTTGTCTGCTCAATGCTGCACAAGCAAGCCTGTTCAATAGCTGCTGATGTCTCACTGCTTTTTTCATCACATTCTGGATGTGATGTTTGAGATTGAATTGTTAGTCTAGCATGACTCCAAGATATATGGGATGTTTCTCTCTAATCAGTTGTGGTTCTTCTAATCTCAAAATGATATTTTGTTTGACAACTTTATGGCTCAGGATGAAGATGGTATACATTGTCTATACACAATTAATTTTTAGTTTCCATGTTTGGCAATAGTCATGTAGTTTCATTAGAAAAGATCATCATTCATCTTCGTCTAGATTGTTTGATCAGTCAGGAAGTTCTTTATCCATTTGTAGGTCCTACATTCAATTCCTATGTTATCAGAAGTTATTTTCTTCAGACACGGTTGCAAGTTCCTCTTAGGCAAAAAAAGATGCCCACAATATGTCTATTGTTCTAAAAGCCATAATTTCCTTGGGCTAGCTTAAAAAGCTGGTTATCTGTGCAACTGCAGATTCTACACCTTGTTTGTTCCTGGTATAAGGTGTTAGATTTCTAAAGGGACCAATCGAGATGTGTTTATCGTTGTCTTCACTAATTTGCCCAGGCATTATGTTGATGTCATCTGGAGACTTTTTGTTTTTCAATATTGACACTATATGAGCATTTCTCCATGCTTTGGGCAGCTTTTCGTTTCTCCATGCTTTTGGCAGCTTTTCATTTCTCCATGTTAAGTTTATCAGTTTGAGAACAGCTTCTTTTCCTCTAATCCTCAGATGAAGCAGCGTTTCATTATGAATCTGGAGAGGAAGACTAACATCTGATCAAGCAAAATATACTGATCAGACATGCTAGTCAGGGTCAGGCAAAATATACTGGTCAAGACCCTCACCTCAGCTTCCTCATAGCCCTCTATAGAAACGGGCTGTTTTCAAGGCAGCCTGGCTAACAAGGTGAGGGATCAACATGATCCTCGCAGTAGTGAGCAACATACACATGTAGCCAAGCATAGCACAACCGCCTGGAGGACCCCTGTCCACCTTCATCAGAACGCTCAGGATGTTAGGAAAGCTACTGCAACCCGTCACTAAATGTCCATTTCAGGGCGCACAAAAGAGTACACCTCCTCATTGTGGGCATTCGAAACAACAACATCGAAACAACATTATGAATCTTGTTCGGCGCTGATGCCTTTCTAGGCTTGAGTTTCTTCAGGGCTTATTGGAGCTCTTGCATGTTAAAGTCTACTTCAAAAATGAAGGTATTAGCTTGTGAAGCTTTCTTTTGACTCCCCAAGTAGCACAAATGCTTCCTGTCCTGTTCTGTAAGTTTTTGTGCTCTATTTACTGATGTACAGTAACAATTAAAGTGCTCTACTTTGGTCTTTGGTCTTCGGTGATTGTTCTTTCTTCATTTCTCACTGGTTTTAAGTTGGTTCTCCTGTTTTATCCAGACAGTCTGTCGACCAATAACCAGGCTCTATTTGCTTTATACCTGACATCTGATTTGGAGAGTGTCTCTGCCCTTTTTTTCACTTTTTGTTTTCTTTCCTGTTAGTTCTACTTTGGCGCATGCTTTTGTTGTACTGCATCTTTGCTTCGTGTGATGGTGTTGTCTCTAGGGTTTTTTTTTCATTCTTTTTATCATATAAAGCACACTGTATTTCTTTATTTTAGAATGATCTGTATGACTTTCGACAGCCCCTTATAATGTATTGTGATCCTGCTTCTATGATTACTTTTGTAACCTCATTAAATGTTTTAAAACTGTTGGTTGTGTTTGTAAATAGACAATCTGATGCTTCTTAGAATAACCTGCAGTTAGTTTTCATAAGTTCAGTATGTTTTCTGTAAATATATACTTTTGAGGATTGATTATGGTTGCAAGGAGTGGTTTATGTGATCACCTCCAATGCCGCCAAGAACTTGCAGGTAGCAAGAATCTGTTAAATCAGATGAGCTGATAGTCAAGTCAGGTAAACTGAGAGAGAGGTAGGCCTTATGCAGTATCATTGGGGTAAATCTGCATCCTGCAATACAGACAGGTTGGTTGGGATCAAGATGCTGAGCAGCGCATGAGCTGCAGTGGTCAGCGACCCATAGTTGACTGCTAGCATCAGGGCTAGCGAACCATAGCTGCCAAGACGCTTCTACACCTCCACGTGGTGATTCTTGATAACAGGCTGCAGCAGGGCAGACTGGCTAAGGAGAAGGGATCGAAGAGGGAATGCTAACCCGGTACTCAAAAAATGCTTGCTGAAGTCGGATGTGTTGGACCGAAAGGTGCAAATATCGTAGCCAAGCTGTAAACTACGACACAATCCATTCCGTTGTCTGGACTATATTCTGCTACTTAAGCCCTTTCAGGGTTTGGTAGTGGGAGATTGAGAACGAATGAAGAAGAAGAAGAAGACAGGTTGGTTGCATTACAGAGCTCTTTTATTAATTTTCCAGTACTGTTGTGGTCAGTGTAACCCCAATGAGGCGAGTGCTCATTGAAGTCACCTGTAAGGAGTGTTTTATGATATTGTATTTCATACATATCAGGCAGGTTGCAAGCTGTCTAGGGGGAGGGGGCTGTATATGTTATGTTGTATATTATGTATTTTGCTCCACTGTCTTCATGTATGTCTGTAGGATTGGCTGTTATATGTATGACTCCCTAAATACCACTTTGGAGGTAGGTAACTATGTCTTTAATGCTTCATCCCTGATGACAACAAATGCAATAAGACTACCTTCACTGTTTCTGTTACTGAAAATTATGAAATGATATTGCTGGGAAAATGAGACAGTTCTGAAATTGAAAAAAGCCTAGATGAGTTGAAATGGGAAGAAGAGATGAGAGGTATGAGGGGTGGTGCAAGAAATGAGTTGTGACTTAATTAATTTACGCATCAATTCGATGCTTGGTGTGAGTTACTGCAATATGTTATGCTGCATGGGATAATAATAATGAAAGTCATTAACACAGTTCTCAACGAGAAACAGGCATGGATGATTTGAGATGGGGGAGGGGATGGGAAGAGGCAATTTTGAGGAGGGATTCCTCATGTACGGTATTTTAAAAGATAGGTGGTGGGCTGGTTTAAGATATTGGTGGTTTTGAAGGGAGAATTGTGGGATGGAAAGATGAAAGAGTTGGAGGATGAGGAAAAGAGTGCAGTGATGAAGTTGGAAGTTGGGAAGGGCTGCAGTGTGATGGGAGAGCACCTTTAATTGATAAACGGCTGTTTCTTTCTTTCGTATTGTACAGTTCGACCAGCAAACAACATCTATAGGCAACTGCTAGTAATTTGTTTGCTCTCCTACTTAAGAAGGATTTCCCAAACAGACAGTTATGACCATTGGCATTTAGGAATTCATTTGAATCAAAAGGTAAATATTGGGGCTGCAACTTTGTTGTTCGATCCCCTCCGGACTATTCAAGTAATTCTTAACTTTCTTTTTTCCTTACTAGGCAAGAGTGGTTGACAAGCGGAGTACCAGACAAGAGCACGAATAAAGTGCAAACTGGTACAGGATTTATCTGGGAGAGCACAGGAGAAGCTATTGATGTTTCACTTTCTGTCCTTTGGTTAAACCAAACAAATACAACTGTACCTAAAGGAGTTATCATTTACACCTTTGGAAGTGAGTAATCCTTCCTTTATTTATTCTATCTATTTATCTTCAGTCCACTTATGTCATTAGGTGTCATGACCTCCTTTTTTTCATATTTTTGACAGATGATAATCCACTGGTGACTGGCCAGGTCAATCCCAGCATCTGTTAGCCCCTGGAATATTTGATCACCTATTTTTGAGACTGGTGGAGGTGGAAGCGTAAATTAGAGCAAGGTAGACTGATGAAGAACACAAGTCTGTCAGGTCCATCTAAGCCGCTCCGCTAACCACATAACCAAGACCTGAAGTTATAGCCATACAGTCCCATTTTTTGTGACATATTCTCTGTTGGGCGATTATCCATAGAATAATTTGAGTAGATTTTTAACTTGAAATTTGCCCAAGCAACGGCTGTTAGGCCTACTCTTTTCAATTTCCAACTGCTAAGGTATTTTTAATGTGTACGTCACTGCACACGTGTGTCTGATCTCACTACTCAGAGATTATGGGAAATATTTACCGGAGGATCCATGTAAAAAAAATCCCAGTATCCACTGGGATTTGAACCTCGAGACCACTGGGTCCACCCTTTATTTATTAATCGTCTTAATTAACAACTAAATTCTGTTTCTGTCTTGTGTTACCTGGACCAGAAAGGAGAGCAAAGAAGAGTAACTTGTCTATCATGTCACAAGAGACGACCAATGAGGTTTAGATATTGAGCCAGGATGGAGAGCAAAGAAGAGTAACTTGTCTATCATGTCACAAGAGACGACCAATGAGGTTTAGATATTGAGCCAGGATGGAGAGCAAAGAAGAGTAACTTGTCTATCATGTCACAAGAGACGACCAATGAGGTTTAGATATTGAGCCAGGATGGAGAGCAAAGAAGAGTAACTTGTCTATCATGTCACAAGAGACGACCAATGAGGTTTAGATATTGAGCCAGGATGGAGAGCAAAGAAGAGTAACTTGTCTATCATGTCACAAGAGACGACCAATGAGGTTTAGATATTGAGCCAGGATGGAGAGCAAAGAAGAGTAACTTGTCTATCATGTCACAAGAGACGACCAATGAGGTTTAGATATTGAGCCAGGATGGAGAGCAAAGAAGAGTAACTTGTCTATCATGTCACAAGAGACGACCAATGAGGTTTAGATATTGAGCCAGGATGGAGAGCAAAGAAGAGTAACTTGTCTATCATGTCACAAGAGACGACCAATGAGGTTTAGATATTGAGCCAGGTAGGAGAGCAAAGAAGAGTAACTTGTCTATCATGTCACAAGAGACAACCAATGAGGTTTAGATATTGAGCCAGGATGGAGAGCAAAGAAGAGTAACTTGTCTATCATGTCACAAGAGACGACCAATGAGGTTTAGATATTGAGCCAGGTAGGAGAGCAAAGAAGAGTAACTTGTCTATCATGTCACATGAGACGACCAATGAGGTTTAGATATTGAGCCAGGATGGAGAGCAAAGAAGAGTAACTTGTCTATCATGTCACATGAGACGACCAATGAGGTTTAGATATTGAGCCAGGATGGAGAGCAAAGAAGAGTAACTTGTCTATCATGTCACAAGAGACGACCAATGAGGGTTAGATGTTGGGCCAGGAAGGAGAGCAGAGAAGAGTAACTCTGTAATATGTCTATCATGTCATATGAGACGACCAATGAGGGTTAGGCATTAAGCTCTGCCGAAGTCGGATGTGTCTGACTGAAAGGTGCAAATATTGCAGTCGAGCTGTAAACTATCAACACAACGCATTACATTCTCCGGACTACATCCTGCTACTTGCAAAGCCCTTTTTGGGGCTTGATAGCGAAAATTGAGAACAAACGCAGAAGAAGAAGAAGATATTAAGCCAGCTACCGATCCTGTAGAAACTATAACTACAAGAAAACAAAAAAACCTCTACACCTCAGGGCACAAGAGGAGCGACCAAGTCCAATTAAATTCATGAAAGAGATCAATTGTGTTGTACCGAGTGTACCTTCTGAAGTTCAACCCTAGGTGGAAACAGAGTGAAGACAAAAGTATAAAATGTAATGAGGTTAAGAGATGAGAATTTAAATCCTACATCAATCATTAATGACAAAAATTAATGACAAAAATGAATCCATAATATTTAAAAAGTGTCTAAAACAACAGTGATGGAAAGAGTACTTCCAACAGGTTCTCAGGGACAATCAGTATTTATCCCAAGAAACAAGGATTATCTGGAACAGAATACGTTGATTCATGAAATAGAAAGAGCTATAAAGAACAACCAGGTATGAACATCATAACAACTGAAGAAATTCAAGCTTGTTGAAAGACAGGGGAATAATGAGTAGAGAAAATCTTTATGAGAGTATGGAAAGAAAGAAGAGGAGTACCAAATGATTGAAAATAACCTACAATAGTACCAATCTGTAAGCAAGAAAGGCAGTAAATGAAACCGTGAAACATACAGAAACGTATCGTAACTTCTAAGTCATAAACGAAAAATGTATGTCAAAATATTTTAACAAAGAATAAGACCAATTGTTGAACCTCAGCTGGACATGGAAAAGTCAGATCGAGAGAAACCGAATGAGAGCCAAAGAAAGAATAGCAATCATGAGGAAACTTGCTGGCACAAGCTGGGGAGCAGACGAAAGTATACTAAAGAAACTGTACACTGGAAGAGTGAGACCAGTTCTCGAGTATGGCATTACGGCATGGACAACAGCAGCAAAGGTGAACTTCGATAAAATTAGCAAACTCCAAAACCAAGCCATGAGAGTTATAACAGGAGGCATGAAGTCAACGCCAATTGTAGAACTTGAAAAGATTACAAAACTGCAATCCATGACCGACAGAAGAGACTGCAGAGCCTAGCAGCAAGCAGAGAAACTCAGAAGACTGACTGACCATCCAATGCACCAGAGACTAAACAATTTGGGAAATGGGAAACTAAAGCGGAGAAACTTTGCAGAAATAGTCAAAGCAAAGATGCACGAAGACCCCATGAACGCACTAACAACACCAAAGCCCATCCCTACTGTACGAAAACCCACCTGGAGGCAGCATATATTTGCAGAGGTGGTAGAAAATATACCAGGTATTGGAAACAAAAACTGCCAGACTCAAAAAGAAAGAAGAGATACAACCCTGAGGTACATAATGAAAAAATACCCAAGCATGGACTGGACCCATGCATACACCGACGGTTCTATAACAAACACAACACAGAACGTGGGGGCAGGGGCATTCCTGAGCCTACCAAATGGTAGAAAAATAACACTGTCATTGGCAACTGGAAAATACACAAGCAATTTCAGAGCGGAGGCAGAGGCACTGAGGACGGCAGTAGAAGAAATGGTGACACGTAAAAGGAATAAAAGCCATATAGTCCTGCTTACAGATGTCCTGGTCGTAGTCACAGCACTAAAAAGCCAGAAAAATACTGAACTTAATGATTTAAGAGCAGTACTCTATCAACTATGCCAGCAGTCCGCACCAAAAAGAGTAGTGGTACCAGTGGGTTCCATCCCATTGCAACATCCAAGGCAACGAGGAGGTAGACAGACTGGCAAAAGAAGGTGCAAGACTACCACAACCAGATACTAGTATGACATACGAAGAGTCAAAACGGCTTATTAGAGCTAGATACATGACCAAATGGGAAACAGAACATACTGGCTACACAAAAAAATGATGCCTATTACCAGTTGAACAGAAGAGAGCAGGTCGTGGTCTTCAGACTTCGCACTGGCCACAATAGACTGAGGTACCACCTATTCAACAAATTGAAGATAGGTGGCACCGACGAATGCTCGTGTGGTACAGGGAAAATGACCGCTGAGCATTTGCTGCAAAACTGCCCGACATACGAGGACCAGAGAGAGCAGATGTGGCCATCACCAGTGGCAACACTAGACAAGCTCTACGGCAGTGTCGACAGCCTGAGGATGACCGCTGCTTTTTTCGAAAAAATAAAGGTCGACGTCTGACAGCGTAAGAAGAAGAAGAAGAACCTCAGCTGGGCAATGCTCAATTTGGATTCCATAAGGGAAAGGGATGAACTGATGCCTTATTCACCTTAAGATATTTAAGCGAAAGAACAACAACTTTGATCAGGAGAAAGCTTTTAATAGAGTAGATAGGAATAAACTTTTACATACACAACATGTACATGGGAATTGTGTGTTCTTCATCAATCTCCAATATGACAAGATGCTGTTCTCACCTCCCTTGAGATTAGGGTATGCTTGAAATTTGTGGGATTGGCAAACCCGCATTTCACACTTTTGTTTCTTGGGAGACAAGCAGTTTTACCTCTCAGCTATAGCAACCCTTCACTAGCACATACATTCTTTACAATATTCTGTTTTGAGAAGGATGCTGTTCCTAATTTGCATATATGCTCTTTTTAGGATTCAAGTACTTGAGTCAGACAATATTGATGGTACAATCACCTCTATCTGTCTGTCTGTATACCTGCCTATCTAATATCTATCTATCTGTCTGTTCGTCCGTCGATCCATCCATTCATTAGCACATATCTTAGTGTTATTCTTTTGTTATTCTATTTAGTTTCTAATGTAAAACCTATCTCTACATTGAATATACACTATTCAAACAAACCAACATAATACATATATTCTATGTTCATTTGTTTCTGTTCATTATTTCTTCTAGACCTTTTAACATATTCTTGGTATTCTGTTCTCACAATTCTTTGATTGGTGACAAATACACATCTTTTCATAGAAACTGGTCCTGGCTGGGGCTTGGGTGACCCATCAGTGAGGAGACCATATATCTGCAAGATTTCAGAGCAAGAGGCATACAGAATATTGCTGACAGACAGAGGCTTTGGTATGTAGTATAGTAATAATAGCTCACTCTTTGGTTTCCTTTGTAGCAGAGCAATTGAATTGATTGTCTTTTGTGGCAAATAGCTCAGGCTCAATTCCCAGTATCGACACAAATTTATAAATATACCTGCACCTCCTAGTAGCAGTTTGACATTGGAAGAAAAAAATGTGCAACAGGCGCAAAGTAGTTCGGAGTGAATGAGTCAAAATAAATAAATTAAAGATGTGATGATATTGAAGATCAAAAGTCAATACAAACATATACAGATAATGACTCAATGACCACACCAAGACAGCAACAAAACGACCACCCACGTTGTGGGCACACAGCTTTTATCAAGTACAAAGAACAAATGAAAACAACTAACAAATTAGAACAAATGAAAACAACTAACAAATTAGAACAAAAACCGGGATCAAGACACTGAGCAGCGCATGAGCTGCAGTAGTCAGCGACCCATAGCTGACTGCTAGCGTCAGGGCCAGCGAACCAGAGCTGCCAAGACCCTTCTACACCTTCATGCGGTGATTCTGGATAACAGACTGCAGCAGGGCAGACTGGCTAAGGAGAAGGGATCGAAGAGGGAATGCTAACCCGGTACTCTAAAAAATGCTTGCTGAAGTCGGATGTGTTGGACTGAAAGGTGCAAATATCGCAGTCAAGCTGTAAACTACGACACAACGCATTCCGTTCTCTGGACTACATTCTGCTACTTAAGCCCTTTCAGGGTTTGGTAGCGGGAGATTGAGAACGAATGAAGAAGAAGAAGAACAAAAACCAAGACATGATCTATGATGGCAATACGATATGGTTTGAGTTGGCAGCTATTCCCAGGAAGTGGCCAGAAATATTTGAGTCACAGTATGCCAGTTATGAAAAAGCTGAATCATTGTTAGGGAAGATAAGACTGTGAGGAATGAAACTGGTAAACCCACCTCAGAAAAAAGGTGGAACCTTGTTCAATGAAGTTTCTAACACTTCCTCCCTGATGGAAGTATCTTCTATTGGATGAACCATCTTTAACTTTTGACATTGTATTTCTTCATGGCCCAGTAAAACAAGAATAAGAGACAGTTTCTGTCTCTGATCCAAGTTTCTTCTAAGAAATCTGCTTGTGTAATCAGCTACACTTTAATGAGATTTCCCGCCCAGCCCCTTTTTTCTGTTGTCACTTTTTACATAAATTTGTATCAGCTGACAAAGCTTTAGGTTTTGCTATTATGTGGGCCACTTGGTTTGTACATAGTAGGCAATGAATCAGTCTGTGAGTCACACGGGTTTTACACAACAATTGATGAATCAGTCTGTAGGTCATATGGGTTTTACATAGCAATCAGTGAACCAGTCTGCGGGTCATATGGATTTTACATAGCAATCAATGAATCAGTCTGTAGATCACACGGATTTTACACAACGATCAATGAATCAATCTGTGTGTCACATGGGTTTTACACAACAATCGATGAATCAGTCTGTGGGTCAAATGGGTTTTACACAACAATCGATGAATCAGTCTGTGTGACACATGGGTTTTACACAATAATTGATGAATCAGTCGGTTTGTTATATGGGTTTTACACAACAATCAATGAATCAGTATGTGGGTCATATGGGTTTTACATAGCAATTGATGAATCAGTCTGGTCACATGTGTTTTACACAACAATCGATGAATCAGTCTGTGGGTCACATGGATTTTACATAGCAATCAATGAATCAGTCTGTGGTTCACATTGGTTTTACATAGCAATCAATGAATTAGCATTGCATAGACATGCAGGGGTTTGATGTGAGCAGACAGGGGAGGGGAGGAGGCAGGAATCTGCAGCAAGTTTTAGTAACTTTCAGTATCCATACCGCTTGCCATTTGCTGAAATTGTGCACCTATGGGTCTGCCTGGAGTACAGCAATGTGAGTTCTGTAAAACATAATATAACGTGATGAAAGTTATTTAAGTTTTTGAATAATTGAGAGCTGTCCACCTGGGTCTTTGTGTATGACAAGGACAAGAATAGTACCACTGCCCCACAGAGAGCATGTCGCATAGGGCGACTAACTGTGTGACATGGCATAACACCAGCCATGGTTAGGTCGTTTGTTAAAAGCAGCATAGATGGCACCTAACAGGCTGCGGGTCTACTTTGCTCTAGTTTTTGAGTTTGTTAAGATGGACTCACACATCGGTTAGCCATGCTCTGCAACACTTGTCCAAACGCATCGGAGTAATAACCTGTTCAAGTCTACCCCGCTAAGCAGGAAATTCTTCATTCGACTTCATCCAGCTCACACCAAAGCTGGGACCTGCACAGGAGCATCTGCCCCAGTAGAAGTACAGCTCGACTAAGACTAATATTTGAGAAGTTTGACAACTATTGGTTTATCTGACTATACTTACTGAATATTTTAGAAGTTTGACTACTATTGGTTTATCTGACTATACTTACTGAATATTTTAGAAGTTTGACAACTATTGGTTTATCTGACTATACTTACTGAATATTTTAGAAGTTTGACTACTATTGGTTTATCTGACTATACTTACTGAATATTTTAGAAGTTTGACAACTATTGGTTTATCTGACTATACTTACTGAATATTTTAGAAGTTTGACAACTATTGGTTTATCTGACTATACTTACTGAATATTTTAGAAGTTTGACAACTATTGGTTTATCTGACTATACTTACTGAATATTTTAGAAGTTTGACTACTATTGGTTCAAACTATGTTAAAGAGACCTGTACTATTTTCAGAACTGAAGCAACAACTGTACATGCAACAAGTCATTCATATCAGCCAATACACAACTACAAGGAAAACAGTCATTTTTACAGACTTCAGAAGGGTATTCCAAGCCATCTAAAGTCCTAAGCAAGATAGACTCTCACATGAAATAAAATATAACATTGGGTTGCTGTCCTAAAAAACAGACCTAGTTCTGCAGTGGATTCCCATCCACTGTGGGTTCCTTAGAAACAAGAAGGCAGATGGGCTAGCAAAAACCGAAAGTGGCGGTAATCAGGCTCACTATCCACAGAGTTTTAAAGATGCAAAGACATTCATCAAATGATCCACGAGGACCAGCACAAAGAATATAAGCCAGAAAATGGCAGCATAGACAAACTTTGCTGAGATGGGCAGACAGAGATATTCAGACTCAGAATGGGACATTGCAGACTCAAGGCCCACCTCCACAAAATGGGTCTTAGAGACACCACCACCTGTGATTGTGGAGCACCCAAGCAAACACCAGACATATCCTGCAGGACTGCACCACTTATGCAGACCAAAGAGAGCGACATTACTCAAAAAGCTGTAGGGGACCGGTTAAGACCTGAAATGCACGGTCTATTTTGTGAACCTCACTGGGCTAGAAGCATAGCATCAGTTGATCAAAGAAGAAGAAGAAGTCCCATTGAGAAACTGTCAATGTCCTCCATTCCATTGCTTCCATACAAAACGTAATAATAATATTTTTAATGTCATCATTTCTCATTTGATCTTGTCTGGTTTAAAATATCTCTACCTTATAAGCTCCATTTCTTTTGCTTGCTACCAATTTTCTCAAAATTTCTCCTTTTGAAATTGACAATACTCTGTCCTAGACTATGGCGTTGTTAACGCAGACTCAGGAAACCTTGAGATGGGCCCCGATTTCATTATCCAGCCTCAGAGCATGGTGGTCATCAGCCGACCTGACTTCATAGTGGAGCCCGTCAGCCTGGATTGTGTTGTGCAGGCAAATCCAACAGCCACGTATCGCTGGTTCAGAGGAGATAACCTAGATAGTGAAATCACAGAGACAACAGACAGCAGGCTAGTATTAACTTGTACTCAGTTGTGCTATCAAGACTGCCATTGTTTTATTCATATATATATAAATGTATAAACACATGAATGACAAATGTTATACAATAGACCATATAGACCATGTCATCAAAAATATAATATCTACCTTCTCTTACTTCCAATTTTGACTTACATTATCCCAATATCATAAAGAGAACCCAAAGACATTATCCCAATATCATAAAGAGAACCCAAAGACAGTATCCCAATATCATAAAGAGAACCCAAAGACAGTATCCCAATATCATAAAGAGAACCCAAAGACAGTATCCCAATATCATAAAGAGAACCCAAAGACATTATCCCAATATCATAAAGAGAACCCAAAGACAGTATCCCAATATCATAAAGAGAACCCAAAGACAGTATCCCAATATCATAAAGAGAACCCAAAGACAGTATCCCAATATCATAAAGAGAACCCAAAGACAGTATCCCAATATCATAAAGAGAACCCAAAGACATTATCCCAATATCATAAAGAGAACCCAAAGACAATATCCCAATATCATAAAGAGAACCCAAAGACATTATCCCAATATCATAAAGAGAACCCAAAGACAGTATCCCAATATCATAAAGAGAACCCAAAGACATTATCCCAATATCATAAAGAGAACCCAAAGACAGTATCCCAATATCATAAAGAGAACCCAAAGACAGTATCCCAATATCATAAAGAGAACCCAAAGACATTATCCCAATATCATAAAGAGAACCCAAAGACAGTATTCCAATATCATAAAGAGAACCCAAAGACATTATCCCAATATCATAAAGAGAACCCAAAGACATTATCCCAATATCATAAAGAGAACCCAAAGACAGCATCCCAATATCATAAAGAGAACCCAAAGACATTATCCCAATATCATAAAGAGAACCCAAAGACATTATCCCAATATCATAAAGAGAATCCAAAGACAGTATCCCAATATCATAAAGAGAACCCAAAGACAGTATCCCAATATCATAAAGAGAACCCAAAGACAGTATCCCAATATCATAAAGATATTTTGGTCAAAAGGAGATTCAGATCTAGCGTCAATAGCGCCCGGACAAGAAGGTTCCCAGGGGCCGATATAGGGAGCGACCATGACTTAGTGCTGATGACCATGCATCTCAGACTACAGAAAGTTCTGAAAAGAAAGGTATCTAGACTGAGATTTGACTTGGAGAAGTTGAAGTGCCCGGATATAGTGGAGACCTTTGGAGCGGTGATGGGGGGACGAATCGCACCTTTCTTGGTTCTAAACGAGGAAGCAGATGTTGAGACGATGACTGAAGCCTTGAATTCGGCATTAATCTCCACGGCATCTGCGGTTCTAGGTAGGTGCAGGATTAAGAAGAAAGCATGGATCACGAGTGAAATACTGGATTTATGTGACAAGAGACGACAAATGAAGAGAGCAAAGAAAACACTAGATGGGATTCAGCGATATAGAGAGATAAATGGAAACATAAAGGCCAAGATGAAACAGGCCAAAGTGGAATGGATAACGGCTCAGTGCGCAGATATCATAGGTGTGGATAATATTCCAGCAGAGCTCCTACAAGTGGGAGGTGCGGCAACAATTAATATCCTGACATACATCTGCAATAGAATTTGGCAGACAGGAGAGTGGCCCACCTGCTGGACAAAATCAGATACCACTGCCTAAATCAGGAAACCTAAATATGTGTCAAAACTATCGAACAATCAGTCTGATAAGTCATCCAAGTAAAGTTCTCTTGAGAATAATACTTAACAGACTGAAACCACAGGCGGAGAATATAATTGCCGAAGAACAAGCGGGCTTTCGAGCGGGAAGGAGTACCATCGAGCAGATATTTAATCTTCGGCTAATGAATGAGAAGTACTCAGAGTATCAACAACAACTCTACCATCCCTTCATTGACTTTAGAAAGGCGTTTGACAGAGTGTGGCATGCAGCGCCATGGTCAACAATGAGGCATTATAAGTTCAACAGTAATATTGTGAGGGTAATTGCAAACCTTTATGAGCAGGCGAAAAGCGCAGTCTCAGTTGAGGGAACGCTAGGCGAATGGTTCCGTACGACGGTGGGTGTGAGACAGGGTTGTATACTCTCCCCCACACTCTTCGATATATTCTTAGAGAGAATAATGGAGATGACCTCAAAAGGACATGTTGGCACGGTTAACGTAGGTGACAGGCTAATCACAAACTTCCGCTTTGCTGATGATATTGATGTATTGGCAGGCACAGAAAGGGAACACCAGGAGTTGATTGGTAGATTGGATAGAACGGCCCTGAGTTTTGGTATGGAAATAAATGCAGATAAAACAAAGCTCATGACCAATAACGTAGCAGGTTTTCAAACTGTAATAGAGGCAAATGGGCAGGAACCTGAGGTGGTAAAACGTTTCAAATATCTGGGATCATTGATCAGCGAAGAGGGTTCGAAGCCAGAGGTAATTTTCAAGAATAGCACAAACAACAGCAGCGTTGACTCGGCTGAAACCTGTATGGCAAGACAAGCGGCTCCCCCTCGGCATAAAAGTCAGACTAATGCGCTCTTTGGTGCTATCAATATTTCTGTATCTTGTCTGCGAGACCTGGACCATTACAGCAGATATCCAGGGCAGGATACATGCAATGGAAATGAGGTGCTATAGAAAACTCCTCAATGTTACAAATAAAGATCGTGTCACGAACGTAGATATCCGTCAGAGAGTTGAAGATGCTATTGGTCCATTTGAATATCTGTTCACAACTATCAAAAGACGAAAGATGGCCTGGTGCGGGCACGTCGCGAGGTCCAACAGAATTACCAACTCGATACTCTTTGGTTCCGTACCGGGACAGAGAGGGCGAGGACGTCCAAGGAAGAGATGGGTGGACAACATCACTGAGTGGTAGGCCTTTGTCCCGGTGAGATACGCCAGGCGGCGACAGACAGCGGGTTAGCGTGGGATTTTCATGTCTTTATGTGTGCCCCAACGACCTGATGGGTTTTCGGGATGAACTGAACTGAACTGAATAAAGATACCCCAAACACATTATCCCAATATCATAAAGAGAACTCAAAGAAAACAACTATACTGTACATAATAAATTTTATATTATTTTGGGGGGAAATTAGGTCACTTTTGTTGTATATTTCAATATCTTTAACCTTTCTGTAGGCAAATTTACACATTTGATCCAAAAGTAACACTGTGTAGTACCACCATTTTCTTGTAATATCGAAACACTCAATTGACTTGTGATGTCTCACAGTGCTTTTTGTTCATTATGCAACTCTACTTCAGTAAAGTAGGTACATCACCCTTAACATTGGATGTCATGACATCTAATAATAGTTGCAGACTCCCTTTTTTTTTTTTAAACATTATGACCATATAATCAGACCAAGGTTTTTGGTGGCACATTTTTATGCTGACTCTTCTTCTTCGTCGGATGAAGAAAAAATAGAGTTATTCACTCTTTTTTTCTATGAAGGGGTTTTAAATGTAGCAGTGAATTAGCTGACAGCAAACAGCAACTCATATTTGACTACATGCATTAGGGTCAGTCTTCTTCTTTGGTGTTCATCCTGAAAAGAGATTGAGAACAAATGCAGAAGAAGAAGAACTGGTGGCCAAAGCTAGATTTATCCACATGTGGTATGTAATGAGTGGATCACAAATCCTCTTACTGAGAAGGAAAGGATAGGTTCAGTGCACCTCCATGCATGTCATGGTTGGTTATTGATCCAGCATCCTATGGGCTCCTGTCGTTTGGCCCATCCAAGCATGTCATAACATGTTTCCAAAGAGAATTGTGCATGAAGCTAGTGATATCATGTAAAAGAAATTACTACAGAAACCACCACTGCAAAAACAAATAAAGTACTTTAGAGCAATTTTCCCTAAAGAAGGTCAACTCTAGTAGTAGCACTATTCTCCGGCTAGAGTGAAAAAAAGTGCAAGACAAGACGTATGCAATGTTCCATCACTGTCTCTTGTACAGTAGGTTTGAAGACAGTCTTTGATGTGTTGTGACATCCAGCTTTGTTCATAGTTTTGGTGAGCCTTCATCAGACATACTTCCATCCCCATGTGTATGTGCAGACATGCAGCACAGACAACAGAACATATTGTTCACGACTACTTTATGCTTAGACAACACAATGTGTAGCTGAATATGCAATATTTTAGTGCCTTTGAGAAATTTTGTTAATCTAGTTATGCATTACTTTACAGGACAAACACTTCTTACAGTAAACAGGAAGCATTTCTTTATGAATATCCTGTACAGAAGGTCCTTTTGCCTCTCAAAAAAACACACAACAGTACACTGTTCATTGATTGTACACTCTATGAGTCGGATGCCATTTTGTATCTGAGTTGTGCATGCAACACTTAGCATTTGCTACCTAAAGTAATCATAAAGCTAGATCTTGCTGCCACCTAATGGCATCTTTAGAAATTATAAACTATATTTTTCAGGTGTCCCATATCAGTTTGTGAGCTACTTACTGACTTACCCCTTTACACTTTCTCGTCTTCTTCATCTTCTGCGTTTGTTGTCAATCTCCCACTATCAAACCCTGAACTGGGCTTTGCAAGAAGCAGTCTGGAGAACGGGATGTATTGTTTCACTAGTTTACAGCTTGACTGCGATATTTGCACCTTTCGGTCTGACACATCCATCTTCGGCAGCTGTTTCACCTCTAGAAATTTACAAGTTTGTGCAACAATTAAAATAACACACATTAAAAAACAAACACATACTCAAGTCTTCTCAGTGTTGAAGGTCAGCTGATTGAATGTACAATAATTGCAGGTACGCCATCACAAACGGGAAACTGACCATAACAAACCCTGACGAGATCAAAGACTCAAATAAGTACCAGTGCTGGGCTCAGAACAAATTTGGAACTATCATTAGTAGCTATGTGGAAATTGCATTTGGAAGTGAGGAGATATTTTTTATCATAAAATCTTTAATAAATTGATTAACTCCTCTAGAAGTCTATCCATGTATTATTTAGAAGGAAGGAGATACATGTTTTTGGTCATAAAATCTTGTGTAAATTGATTAACTCCTAGAAGTTTAGACATGTATTATTTAGAAGCAAGGAGATACATGTTTTTGGTCATAAAATCTTGTGTAAATTGATTAACTCCTCTAGAAGTCTACCCATGTATTATTTAGAAGGAAGGAGATACATGTTTATGGTCATAAAATCTTGTGTAAATTGATTAACTCCTCTAGAAGTCTACCCATGTATTATTTAGAAGCAAGGAGATACATGTTTTTGGTCATAAAATCTTGTGTAAATTTTATTAACTCCTCTAGAAGTCTATCCATGTATTATTTAGAAGCAAGGAGATACATGTTTTTGGTCATAAAATCTTGTGTAAATTGATTAACTCCTCTAGAAGTCTATCCATGTATTATTTAGAAGCAAGGAGATACATGTTTTTGGTCATAAAATCTTGTGTAAATTGATTAACTCCTCTAGAAGTCTATCCATGTATTATTTAGAAGCAAGGAGATACATGTTTTTGGTCATAAAATCTTGTGTAAATTCCTTAACACCTCTATAGTAGAAAACTATCCAAATCATGGCAGTATACACTGCAATTTTCACACATGTCAAGCCAAGTGTGGAGTAGCCTTCTGAGTTTTTAAATATTTGATTCAGGAATAAAAGAAAGCTCTGGTAGGTACTATGTAGCCAATTTTTTATTCAGGAATAAAATAAAGTTTTAGAAATAATATCACATATTTGATACAAGAGTAAAATAAAGTTTTTAGAAACAATAACCTATATATAATACAGAAATACAAGAAAGCTATGGAAACAATAGCTCATATATAATACAGAAATAAAGGAACACTCTAGAAACAATAGCCCATATATGATATGGGAATAAGGGATGGCGTGGGCTAGTGGTTAAGTGACATGACTCACAATCCGAAGGGGCTGGGTTCGATCCCCATCACAGCACCGGCCGTTACCCCGGGGAAGTAAACCCTTAGAAAATGCAGGAGGAAGCAGACCCTAACATAAAATGCATGTCGAAGTCGGATGCATTGGGCCAAAAGGCGCAAAATAAAAACCGTAGTGCAATGCACACTGTCTTAGGGAAAAGAAAAATAATGCAAACGCAAAAACAAAAAAAAAGTTACAGAAATTTATAGAAAACTCTAGAAACAATAGCTCATACAGAAATAACAGATTGTTTAACTGGTTTCTCTTGGAATCAGAAGAAGAATTATCAATTCATCATCACTATCAACATTTTCGTCCATTTTTACAGTCCACTGACTGTCCTCTTCTCATATGATTTGCCTACACTTCTGATGAAGCATAGAGCCACTACTACAGCCAGCCCTTATACATGAAGCCTGTATCTGAGCATTTGTAGTGGATACTTCATAGCAATGGTTTTTTTACAAACTGAGGTTGCTAGGCTTATCCACAACCTTCTTTCATAACCTTTTATGACACACTTTGGAAGGTTAATGTGGTAATATTTTTTTTCTGGCCCGGTACCACTTGAATTCCCCTTGTCGTAACATTTCCCATAAAGATAATTGCATCAGTCAGATGCATGTATCTTCTTCTTTTTCTTCTTCTGTGTTCGTTCTCAGTCTCCAGCTATCAATCCCTGAACAGGGCTTTGCAAGTAGCAGAATGTAGTCCAGAAAACAGAGTGCGTTGTGTTGCTAGTTTACAGTTTAACTCTGATATTTACACCTTTTGGTCTGACACATCCGTCTTCGGCAACAATGCATGTATGAATTCCTCTTGTCATAACAAGTCCCATAAAGAGAATTGCTTCAGGCAGGTGCATGTATGAATTCCTTTTATCATAACATCTCCCATAAAGAGAATTGCTTCAGGCAGGTGCATGTATGAATTCCTCGTGTTGAAACATGTTCCATAAAGATGATTGCCTCGTTCTGATGCATGAATGAATTCCTTTGCCGTAACATGTTCCATAAAGATGATTGCCTCGTTCTGATGCATATAATAAACTGTCCTCTTAGCACATCCTTTTTACTCTTCTTTGTTACTCACATACACACTGGATTATTAACATCCTTCACTAGAGCCAAACCTTTGCAACTTCCAGTGAATGTCTTATTTGTTTAACATTTGTCCATTACTCACTTCCATATGACAGAATTGTCTCTATATAATTGCTGAGAACTGCTCTAGTTTCACTAACAAAGTTGCAAAAAATTATTGTATGTACAATATGATAAATTATCAATCATTATTTACCTATAACTCATCAACAAGGGAGCCGCATAGCGCAGTGGTTAGGGCACTGGCATTGCATCTGAGTGGTTCTGAGTTCATTCCCCAGTTGAGGCGGAAATGTTTTTTTCAGACCGCAACGGCTGCCAGGTCCACCCAGCCTTAAATGGGTATCAGTTCAGTCTGGGAAGTAAAAGCAGCGAGGGAGAGGAGATAGCTACCGCTCTCATATAGCCGAGCCTTTGAAATGTGAGATTGCTAACATCTTACACCCCTACGGCAGTACTACTTTACTTTTACTCATCAACCTCATTTTCTTCTTCTTCTCCCAGCTTGTCTTAAGTATTGGTGCTGAAACCAGGTTCAGAGTTGGAGTCTTCCCATAAAGTGTCATTCTGGCTCATATCTTCAGCAGTATACTAGAATCAGATTTAGATTTAAAGTCTCCCTACATATCATCCTGACTCATATCTTCAACAGTATACTAGAATCAGATTTAGATTTAAAGTCTCCCTACATATCATCCTGACTCATATCTTCAACAGTATACTAGAATCAGATTTAGATTTAAAGTCTTCCTAAAGAATATTATCCTTGCTCTCATCTTCAGTAGTAAACTGGAATCAGGCTAAGATTTAAAGTCAGCCTACATAATGTCATTATTGCTCATTCCATATAATTATAAACACATTGTATTTGACCTCTTAACAATGGATTCACTACTAACTCTTAAAACAGCCTGTAGCTATTCACAACAGCTATATTCTTGGTTTCTTCTTGTGCATATCACAATTAATTTTTAATTCATATTGTAGCTTTTTATCATTTCCTTGTTTACTTAAGACACTGAAAAAGCCTTCTTGTCAGCATTATCACTCACTCGCTGATCTGTAATAGGTAACTTGTCTACATCAGCAATGCAATACAGATTATGTCCCTTAGATCAGTGATACAGAAGACTGCAAGTTCTCAATCTTCTTCTTGATATTTGACATTGAGTTTATTATTTAAATCTTCATATTGGTTTCTGTAGCTATCATTTCAGAAAAAAACTGTTAGAAAATCAATAATTAAGTAATTAACCTAGGCAACTAGAGCGCATCGCACTGACAATCTATCGCCACAGTTGATGGCAGAGTCCCAGGCTGCATACAGGGCAGATGGAGTTGAGACAATGTGTCTCAGCCAAGTGTTGCGATGAGGGATGAGGTCTTTTCCCACCCTTGATTTCCATGGACAGATAATGCTGCTGGCAGACAAGAACATTTTTAGAGAAGCGCATTGCAAAGCCACAGAAAACGAGGCAGAGTTGAACCAGCACTGAAGAAGAAAAATGTTAGACTGCACATATATTACAAATATAGTTTTTGGAAGGACATTTCTAGACAAAAAAAATGTTGCAATATGTTCAGGCTAATATGATATTTGCTAGTTTCATAATTGCACAGCTAATTTCCGACCACAGGTTTAGGTGAGTTTAACAACGTTCAAGATGCTGGAACCAGAGGAAAAGCTTACGAGGGAGCCACTGTTGAATGTAGCAAGATCTACTACAAGCCAGGTAACCAATCACCACAAACATCAATGTATTCAGATTATATGAAATTCACTGTGTCTGTTCATCAATGGTGCAACATGTGTCAGGTAATATTCTTCTTTTTCTTCGTACACTTTCTCCTTATTTTTCTTCGTCATTCATTCTAAATCTCCCACTACCAAGCCCTGAAAAGGAATTTGCCCACTTTGCAAGTAGGAGGATGTTGTCCAGAGAAGGGAATGTGTTGTGTCGAAGTTTACAGTTTGACTGCGATATTTGCACCTTTCGGTCCAACACATCCGACTTAAGCAAGCATTTTTTTAGTACCGGGTTAGCCTTCCCTCTTCGATCCCTTTTCCTTAGCAAATCTGCTCTATTGCAGCCTGTTATCCAGGATCACGGCGTGGATGTGTAGAAGGGTCTTTGCAGATTTGGTTCGCTGGCCCTGACGCTAGCAGTCAGCTATAGGTTGCTGACTGCTACAGCTCATGTGCTGCTCAGCATCTTGATCCAGTACATTTTCAATTAAATATATGTATTAAAGAAAGCAGTGGTTAGTCCGAATCTATTGGAATCTCTATAGAGCTTGCCCAGGAATGGTATTGGTGATGACCACAAATGCTTTCTCTGTTCCTCGTATATTGAACACCTTTGAGAAGATGCTCATCAGTCATTTTGTCAGTGCCACAGACGCATTCATCTGTATGATAGCTAATCTCGTCTGCCTGCTTATGTCATTAGATAGATTGCCAGAGGAGGTGCACAATTCTTTTTTGTGACATCTGTATATGGCTGTTGTTATTTTCTATCCATGCCTCTGCCTTTGTTTTGAACATTGTCAATCTATCTTTTTTGGTATTCCTGTTGCTCTAAGGCCCTGCTGACTGGTGTTATAGGCTCGTGGATTGGTAGATTTGAAGACATTCCCCACTGGTGACTTGCTAGGCCAGCACATGGCAGTTAATACAAATATCAAATTTAGTCATTTTATTTTTGTTTTATTTTTGCCATTTGGCTTATTTTTCTATTCTCCAAGGTGATGAGCGTTGCACAATTTGTTTATTTTGCACCTGTCGGCCCAGTGTATCCATCTTTGGCATGCATTTTATGTAAGGGTCTGCTTTCTCCTGCATTTTCTAAGGGTTTACTTCCTCGGGGTAACGGCGGCTGGTGCTGTGATGCGAAATGAACTTAGCACCGTTCGCGTTGTGAGCAGTGTCACTTAACCAATAGCCCACACCTTCCCTGAAATGTAAGTGAGTCTAACAGTTTCACTTTGTCAACTATTGTGCAGGTGACCTCTTGATAGAAATTGTGTACTATTTTAATCAATTCCCTTTACAGCACATAGTTCATCTCAGCTATCATCTCAAGGTAAGGTGTTTGCCTCGGATGCCGGATGTTGCATGTTCGAATCATGGGGGAGACTGATTTTTTTCACTTGGATCTTCTGGTAAAAATTCCTCTGATCTTTGGGTAGTGAGATCGAACTCCTATGTTTAATGTCGAGCATGTTAAAAATCCCTTGGCAGATGAAAATCGAAATGAGTAGGCTTAAAGCCCAGACAAAATTCAAGTTAAAAATCTACTAAAGTTATTTGAACCTTCCCCCAGATGGTTTGTTAAGAGCAGCTATAGATAGCACCTAACTGGCTGTGGGTCTACTTAGCTCTAGTGTTCGAATCTATTAACATGAACTCACATATCGGTTAAACCACCCTCCAAGAAACTGGTTGTATACAGACTCTGTAGTCTTCTAAACCAGTATAAAAACGTTAAGTTAAGTTACTTGTGCCGGTAAGCATTATTGGGAGCTCAAGTCATCATTCTTGGGCCAAGTATGTTGTATTGGTTGTTGTAAGCCTGTGTCATTGAAGGATTACTCTTATGTCATCTGTCTATCTTTCATGAGATCTCCCTCGTGCCCTCTAGCCAAAACTTGTTGTGTTCTAAGTGTGCAGTGGGAGTCATTCAGGTCACATTCTTATGAACTAACAAATTTTCTGTCATGAAATGCATCCAACACAAGGAGCAATTCCCCCCATATTGGTTCAGTATTTTCCAAATCAATGTGCAGACCAAACTATCAAATGCCACCTTGGAGTTTATAAAGTTCATATTTACACATACTTACCACTCTCTTAAATGTCTATAGCCATGATGTTACATCTTTTCACAGCCATCAGCTACCAGTGGTTCAAAGGAAGTGACCAGCAGTTTATAAGGACCCAGTTCCAAACCTACATATTCATGTCCAACAATGGGAAGCTGTATTTCTCAGAAGTGACAAGAAACGATGATGATCAGTACACGTGTGTTGGTAAGTCATTGTGACAACAGCCAGTTGATCTTCAGATTGAAGACTTTACTAAGAAACATTTTTCAAATGAGCGATTTCAGAATGATATTTCTGTTTGTGCTACTGTGTATTATTCTTAAATCTCCGTTTTTCTTCTTCTTCTTCATTCGTTCACTATCTCCCGCTACCAAGCCCTTGAAAGAGATTTGCAAGTAGCATGATGTAGTCTGGAGAACGGAATGCGTTGTGTCGTAGTTTACAGCTTGACTGCGATATTTGCATCTTTCAGTCCGACACATCCAATTTCAGCAGACATTTTTTTAGTACTAAATTAGCCTTTCCTCTTTGTTCTCTTCTCCTTTGCCAGTCTGCCCTGTTGCAGCCTGTTATTCAGGATCACTGCGTGGAGGTATAGAAGGGACTTGGCAGCTTTGATTCACTGGCCATGACACTAGCAGTCAGCTATGGGTCGCTGACCACTGCAACTCATGCCTAAATCTCTGTAATTCTGTATATCTACCCATATAAATAGCCTCACATACATGATGTTTCACTCGTGGGGATCTGTGGAAGGAATTTATAGAACCACTATAGTCTTCTGAGCATATTCTAATAGGTGATTTAAGAGGGTTGTGCTTGGGGCTAGCAACCTCATCATGTAAATTTGCTACAGAAACCACCACTGCAAGAATATAGACAGTGCATAGGTGCAGGCTTCTAAATTGGGCCAGCAATAATGGTGGCTTGATGCTCCATAAGAGGCCAACTGTAGTGGTGGTATTGCACCCCATAAGAGGCCAACTGTAGTGGTGGCATTACACTCCATAAGAGGCTAACTGTAGTAATGACATTACACTTTATAAGAGGCTAACTGAAGTAATGACATTACACTCCATAAGAGGCCAACTGTAGTGGTGGCATTACACTCCATAAGAGGTCAACTGTAGTAATGACATTACACTCCATAAGAGGCTAACTGTAGTAATGACATTACACTCCATAAGAGGTCAACTGTAGTGGTGGTCTGATGCTCCATAAGAGGTCAACTGTAGTGGTGGTATTATGCTCCACAGGAGACCAACTGCAGTGGTGACATTACACTCCTTAAGAGGCCAACTGTAGTAATGCCATTACACTCCATAAGAGGTCAACTGTTGTGGTGGTCTGATGCTCCATAAGAGGCCAACTGTCAACTGTAGTGGTGACATTACACTCCATAAGAGGCCAACTGTAGTGGTGGCATTACACTCCATAAGAGGCCAACTGTAGTGGTGACATTACACTCCATAAGAGGCCAACTGTAGTGGTGGCATTACACTCCATAAGAGGCCAACTGTAGTGGTGGCATTACACTTCATAAGAGGCCAACTGTAGTGGTGGCATTACACTTCATAAGAGGCCAATTGTAGTGTTGGACTGATGCTCCATAAGAGTATAATTGATAACCCATTTTTCTCTGAATTTTCTACTAAACAAAGATATCAAATAAAGCATGAAGTATTTAGAGTGCAATCGACAATCCACTTTTCTTTTGAGTTCCTACACAATTTCAAAGGTAAAATAATGCTTCCATGAAAACTGATAATAATAGGTACCCATCACAAGCAAAGATGGCGACGGTGTTAGATGTAATCGCATATGATTGTACAGTCCTATCTTAGTATAACAAGATATAACTCCATTGATCAGTTTACCATTTACTGTAACAAACTGATGTACCTCCATTGACGAGTGTACCCATTTAATGTAACAAACTGATGTACCTCCATTGAAAAGTCTTTCCATTTACTGTAACAAACTGATATACCTCCATTAAAAAGTCTTCCCATTTGCTGTAACAAACTGATATACTTCCATTGAAAAGTCTTCCCATTACTGTAACACATTGATATAACTATTGAGCATTCTTCTTATTTACTACACCAATCAGTGTAACTTGCTGCTAAATAATGGCTAAAAATATTGTGGTGTTTCAGCCATCCTGACGGGAGTAAACAGGTACACTATTGGAACCAGCCAGCCACCAATGAAGACAAGCCTTCCAATCCCACTAGTAGTTGATGACCAGGGTTAGTGACCATATTTCAATTGAAGAACTGTAGTTTTCAGTGACGTTGTCACTTGTGCAGTCAGATGTCTGCTGGGAAAGTAATATGACATCATCATGTAGCATGTCCTTTGTAGAACGTCGCTCCCATCACAGTCTGTCTGAAAGAAACTCGTTCCCTTGCCAAAACATCAGCTTCCGCCACTGTCATACTCAGGCATTCCTGGATATGTTGGTGCCATCGTCTTCTTGGTCTACCCCTTCCTCTTTTGCCTGGCACCATACCTTCCATCACCGTTCTCTCAAGACCGTTGTGTCTCTTGATGTGACCAAAGTATTTGCATTTTCTAGCCAAAATGGAATTGATAAACCAGTTCTCCTCTATGCTCAACTCTTGCCGAATGTCTACATTTGTTCTTTTCTCTGTCCAGGGTATTCTGAGGATCTTTCTGTAACGTTTTGACTCATATATATGAGCTACTCCAGCAAAACTTTTCTTCTACGACTTGTCTTCATTGTTCATCCTCAGATCAAGGTCCTGGTTTCTCTTGCAAGGGCCATTGTTGTTTGTAAGGCTGTTTTATCTTTAAATATTAACCTAAAGAAAACCAAGTTTAAAATCAACACCACAAAGAGCCAGTCATGCTTGGAGGTGAGAGACTGGAAGAGGTGGACACCATCACATATTTGGGCAGCACTATTGAAACTTCAGGGGACACAGATGTAAGGGCTAGGATTGAGTAGGCAAGGACAGCATTCCTATTACTAAATAATATATGGAAATCCATGAGTATAAAGACTAATACTGAGTCAAGATTATTTAATCCCAATGTCAAGTTAGTACTCCTGTACAGAGCAGAAACTTGGAGAACTACAAAGGCAATACAGAAGAAACTCCAGTCGCTTGTCAATAAATGTCTATGGAAGACAATGGGTATATGCTGGCATTACATGGTGAGGAATGAAAATCTATGGGAAAGGAGCCAATAATAACCAGTGGAGCAACAGATCAAATGAAGGAAATGGGGTTGGATAGAACAAACGCTACGGAAATCACCATCAAACATGGCCAGACAATCCCTGACATTAATTCCACAGGAAAAAAGGAAGAGGTGTAGACCAAGAAACACTTGGAGAAGAACTGAAAATGAACTTTGGTCCAAGTCCCTCAACTGGAGAGAGACAAAAAGGGCAGCTTAAGACTGAACTTGCTTTGTAGGATGTGTTCCACAGTCATGGAATGCTCCCCATATGGACACATGTCATCTGTTCCAATCCTCATTTTTTTGTAAACCTTGAATCTTATAAACTTATGACCCTTGAAACTATTATGACCAGCTCTCAGTCTGAAGATGACGACCTGCTCTTCTCTAAGTTAAAACATAGTAGTTGTCTTCTTTGTGGAAGTGGGAACATTGATCAGCCCATTTTCCCCTGAAGCTAACACGGCAAAATTCAATATCAACACAGGCTGTCATACATGCATGGTTTAAGAATCAGTTCACCATGAGAACAGTAATAGACATGTTCATATGTTCTGACTTAAATAGGCCTTTTATCTAGGATTGGACAAACCAGAACAATAAAAACACGGAACAGGGAACTAAGCTCAATCATTATCACTGGGGACGGTGGGGGCTAGTGGTTAAGCGGCACGAACACAAAGGTGCTGGGTTCGATCCCTATCAAAGCACTGGCCGTTACCCCGGACAAAGTCTTAGAAAATGCAGGAGGAAGCAGGCCCTTACATAATGTGCATGCCGAAGTCAGATGCAATGGGTCAGCAGGCGCAAAATAAAAACCGTAGTGCAACGTACACTGCCTTGGGGAAGAGAAATAAGGCGAACACAAAAAAATTTGTTTAAAAAAAATTATAATTCACAAATAGTTGATGAGTCATGAATAAATGAAAATATTTAGTGCTAGCCATGATGTGGGTAGTAGAGCGTATGATTGGGGGTAGTAGAGTGTTTATATGGATAGTAGAGTGTATGATGGGAGTAATAGAGTGTTTATATGGATAGTAGAGTGTATGATGGGAGTAGTAGAGTATATGATGGGGGTAATAGAGTGTTTAAATGGATAGTAGAGTGTATGATGGGGGTAGTAGAGCGTATGATGGGGGTAGTAGAGTGTTTATATGGATAGTAGAGTGTATGATGGGAGTAGTAGAGTATATGATGGGGGTAATAGAGTGTTTATATGGATAGTAGAGTGTATGATGGGGGAAGTAGAGTGTTTATATGGATAGTAGAGTGTATGATGGGAGTAGTAGAGTATATGATGGGGGTAATAGAGTGTTTATATGGATAGTAGAGTGTATGATGGGGGTAGTAGAGTATATGATGGGGGTAATAGAGTGTTTATATGGATAGTAGAGGGTATGATGGGGGAATAGAGTGTTTATATGGATAGTAGAGTGTATGATGGGGGTAGTAGAGTGTTTATATTGATAGTAGAGTGTATGATGGGAGTAGTAGAGTGTATGATGGGGGTAATAGAGTGTGTATATGGATAGTAGAGTGTATGATGGGAGTAGTAGAGTGTATGATGGGAGGTAGAGTATATGATGGGGGTAATAGAGTGTTTATATGGATAGTAGAGTGTATGATGGGAGTAGTAGAGTGTATGATGGGGGTAGTAGAGTGTTTATATGGATAGTAGAGTGTATGATGGGGGTAGTAGAGTGTATGATGGGAGTAGTAGAGTATATGATGGGGGTAATAGAGTGTTTATATGGATAGTAGAGTGTATGATGGGAGTAGTAGAGTATATGGTGGGGGTAATAGAGTGTTTATATGGATAGTAGAGTGTATGATGGGGGTAGTAGAGTGTTTATATGGATAGTAGAGTGTATGATGGGGGTAGTAGAGTATATGATGGGGGTAATAGAGTGTTTATATGGATAGTAGAGTGTATGATGGGAGTAGTAGAGTATTTGATGGGGGTAATAGAGTGTTTATATGGATAGTAGAGTGTATGATGGGAGTAGTAGAGTATATGATGTGGGTAATAGAGTGTTTATATGGATAGTAGAGTGTATGATGGGGGTAGTAGAGTGTTTATATGGATAGTAGAGTGTATGATGGGGGTAGTAGAGTGTTTATATTGATAGTAGAGTGTATGATGGGAGTAGTAGAGTGTATGATGGGGGTAATAGAGTGTTTATATAGATAGTAGAGTGTATAATGGGGGTAGTAGAGTGTTTATATGGATAGTAGAGTGTATGATGGGGGTAGTAGAGTGTTTATATGGATAGTAGAGTGTATGATGGGGGTAGTAGAGTGTATGATGGGGGTAGTAGAGTATATGATGGGGGTAATAGAGTGTTTATATGGATAGTAGAGTGTATGATGGGAGTAGTAGAGTATATAATGAGGGTAATAGAGTGTTTATATGGATAGTAGAGTGTATGATGGGGGTAGTAGAGTGTATGATGGGGATAGGAGAGTGTATGATGGGGATAGGAGAGTGTATGATGGGGATAGTAGAGTGTATGATGGGGATAGGAGAGTGTATGATGGGGATAGTAGAGTGTATGAGGGGGGTAGTAAAGTGTATGATGGGAGTAGTAAAGTGTATGATGGGGGTAGGAGATTGTTTGATGGGGGTATTAAAGTAAAATTGATTATGGAAATATATTTTTTAATAGTTGTGGGGAATGAGATACCCTACATACCATTTCCAGTAGTGATTGTTCCATATGCAGTTTGAGACAATCGTAAAACTATAACTTTACATGTAGATAAGCTTACTATACTACATGCTATTGTTCATGTTGCACAGCCAGTTTGAAGTCTTTTTAGCTGTTTCCACAAAGTCTCTCATTGCTCTTGTTCTAGACAGCCCTCTCAGACCAGATTGATGCAGTGGGTTGTGTTGAATTACTATTATATGTATATGTTTTTAATAAAAGACATGAGAATAAATGAGCTGGTGGTCAAGTGGTTTGGACACCTGGCTTCTGCCAATGGGACATGGGTTCAATACCTCCATAAGGCAAACTAATTTTTTTATATCGAAGGTAACATAAAAACCTAGCCTGCACAATGTGTGGGGCTGTAGAAGTAAGCAACTTTTATTCCTGAGCCCTATAAATCTTCCCTGTGGACTTCAATAAATAAATCAATAGTACACTTAGGTGACCAGGACCTGTTAGATCGAATGCCCATGACCATGTCTGATGGCTGAGTCCCAGGCGGCCTGCAGCTCTATTCGGGAAGTGGTGATCTGTTTCAGTCAGGTGTTGAGATGGCATCCCCCAAGGGTATCTCCAGGATGAGCATCGTCTCCTCCCGTCCCTCCTCCCCCCAATCCACCACAGCCAACGAGAGCATCTGCTGGGCTGGTACTTCCTGGGACATAGTGATAGTTTGTAAAGAAGAGGGCAATGATGGCATCAGAATCTTAGAATAAATATTTGCATGTAATTTGTTTGACGTTGTTTACTGTTCATTGACATACAGACTTATTTGTGCATCCTTGGACCGCAGATATCTGTTAATTCACTGCATTGAGCAGTGCACAGTTGTCGTACTGTTGGACACTAAGAACATAGTAGCATGCATCCTCTATTCCACAGCTCCACTGGCTGAATGGGGCCCTGCCATACAGAATGACTTCATCGCTGTGTTTCCTAAACCACCATTGAGAGGGCAAGATGTCCGCCTGGAATGTTTCGCTTATGGATCGTAAGCTCATCAAATAACCACTAACTTAACTTAACTTAACTCAAAGTCATTATACTGGTTTAGAAGACTGCTTCTGCCGAAGGCGGATGTGTTGAACGAGAAGGTGCAAATATCGTAGTCAAACTGTAAACTAGGGACACAACACATTCTGTTCTCCGGACTACATCCTGCTACTTACAAAGTCCTGTTCAGGATTTGGTAGTAGGAGATTGAGAACGAACACAGAAGAAGAAGAGGACTGTTCAGAGTCTGTATATAATCAGTGTTTGTCTTGTCTTTCCCATAACGGCAGGAGGTTGAATGGGCATCACTCAGCATGTGAGTGATATGTTTTGGGCCCAATCTCTCCAGACTTGGCTTCATTTGTCCTCAATCTCCCGCTTCAAAACCCTAAAACTATCATACTTAGTTACGTTTTAAGATGAGTTGTAGGATGACATGGTCCTACTTTTTACATCCCAATCAAGGATTCTAGTCCTCTACATTGTGGGACATATAAATATACTCCGCTGAAGACGGATGTGTTGGACCGAAAGGTGCAAATATCACAGTCAAGCTGTAAACTAGCTTTACAACGCATTCCGTTCTCCAGACTACATCATGCTACTTGCAAAGTCCTATTCAGGGAGATTGAGAACAAACGCAGAAGAAGAAGAAAATAAAGATACTATTGTGTTGATTAGTCCATTTTCTACTGTGTCTTGTATTCTATTACAGCTCTACTTCTGTGTTTACCTACGTGTGGTCAAGAGAGGATAAACCAATGCCAGCCTCGGTTATACTTAGTGACCAAAATCGTGTACTGACTATCAAAGAAGCCCAGCTTGAGGACAGCGGAATGTACAGGTAGGGTGGCCAGTGGCTGTTACATGCTTGATTGCTGTAAAATTGTCCAATACACCGTCACTTGTTATTAGTAACCATTTTCCACAATCGTCCCCATTATGGGAGGAAGACTAATGTCTGGTCAGGCAAAACATACTGATCAGACATGTTAGGATCAGGCAAAATATACTATCCAAGACCCTCACTTCGGCTTCCTCATAGCCCTCCCTGGAAATGAGCTGTATTCATGGCAACCTGGCTAACAAGGTAAGGGATTGACATGCAGATGAAGCTAAGCATAGCACAACCGCCTGACCCAGGTCCACTTTCATTAGCGTGCTCAGGATGTGAAGAAAGCTACGATAACCCGCCACTTAACGTCCTTTTCAGGGCGCAGATAAGAGTAATCCTACTCATTATGGACATTCAACAACAACATCCCAATTAAAACCTTTTCAGCTCCCTGTGGATTGCAGGTCTTCAATAAATTCACACCCTCCTGTCTTGAGCCATCAGTTCCAGCTCTGTTCAGGTCGTTCTTGCTTCTTTTATGTTTATCTCGAGCACCCTTCTTTGTGTGTGGTTTGGTCCTGCTCAACTTTTATTGACCTGTGGATTACAGAACAAAGGTTGCATTGTAATGTAATCAATACTTTCCACATTAGATTGTAAATAAATGTTCTAACAGAGTATGCTTGATTTAGTCCCGCCTCTTCTACCATAGAGTGTAGAGTTCTTTTCTTCTTTTTCTTCTGGCTTACAGTTTTTATAGGATGGAATAGCCAGCCCCACGCACAACCTTTCTTAGTTTGATTTGACTTCCTCACTTCTCTTTTACCATTGGTTGTAGAGGTCTTCTTTTTTTTCCTAGTGTTTTTATTGTGGTTTTTTTTTCTCATTTTTGTGTTCACCTACTAACCTGAAGGCAATTTGCATTGTGCAGTGTTTTGCACCCAGTACATCCAACTTTAGGGCACATTTTTATAACATCTTGCTGTTTAAGAGTCTGAGTACTGCAACTTTGGGTTATGAACTGTGTCACTAACAGCTTGACCACGTCACCCCATGTCATGCGACTTACAGTATCAATAGAATAACGGGAAGAGGAGACTAACATCTGGTCAGTCAGAATATACTGATCAGACATGTTAGTCAGGGTCAGATAAAGTATACTAACCCTGACTTCTACCTCACTTCCACACAGCTCTCCCTGGAAACAGGCTGTTTTATGACAGGTGGGGTAATGAGGTGGGGATTGACGTTATCCTCGTAGTAGTGAACAACATGCAGATGAAGCCCAGCATAGCACAGCTGCCAGAAGGACCCTAATCCACCTTCATCAGCATGCTTGTGATGTGAGGAAAGCTACTGCAATCCACCACCTTTTCAGGGAAAATAAAGGAGAAATCATACTCATTGGGGGCATTCAACAACAATACTTGTTAAAGAAATGCAAAAAGACTTGTACAGATTACACACGTAAATGTAAACAAATGGCTGACATTAGACACACATACAACAATCTCATGTAACTTTTTGGATATCATACACTCATTTTGTTGTTAATGCTTTCAGTTTTGTTGTTGATGCTTTCAATTTGGTTGTTGATGCTTTCAATTTTGTTGTTGATGCTTTCAGTTTTGTTGTTGATGCTTTCAATTTTGTTGTTGATGCTTTCAGTTTTGTTGTTGATGCTTTCAGTTTTGTTGTTGATGCTTTCAATTTTGTTGTTGATGCTTTCAATTTTGTTGTTGATGCTTTCAGATGTACAGTCCGACGAGGAACTCAGGCCAGTGATACTAAAGTGTTGCAACTGATGCTTGATGGTAAACATTGATATGCGTTCTCTTTCTCATTCTCTCACTCTCTATATATATATACACACACATGGCACTTTGAGGTATACCAAAAGAGTGCAATCACTGTAAATTGTTTAACTTTGTAAAAATTAATTAACTCGGCAAGGGAATGACGCAGCTAGATATTTCAGACTGTCCGAATTTCATGCCTGTCACTAGAACTCACCATTAAAGAGTTTTTTGCAGGATGGACAAACAGATACATACATATGTATATATTATGTTTAACCATTGCTTTTGAAACCATTAATGTAAATGCTCATACAGACTTCCTGTAAAGGGGTTATCTGTTGTTGTGACCTTATGCTTCTTTTGGAGCAAACAACCAAATCACCTTTACCAGCTTGCCAGTATTATGTAAGATTAATTGAGTTAGTCGCCCATTGCAAGCAATGGTTCTGACATCATTAGACATGTTTTTGAATTGATGATGTAACTTGCGCTGCATTTGGATTATAGTGAGGAAGTAACTTTGCTGGTCATCAACCTCACTCTCTAGTCTCTAGCTACCTTCTACCATTGGCAAGATGACCAGTCAAGACGACTGGAGGTAACTTCAGATGCCTGCATTCTGGTCTTACTTTCCTTGAGACCAGGGATCACTTGAAACATGTGGTACTCAGTCGCGCACCGTTTCCGTTCATCACTTTCATAGGCGAGTGTCTTACATCTTGACTACAGTGACCCATTTGAGTGACCCATGTTTCTTGCGGCAATAGTTGCTGTTAGAAATTTGTTGTCAGCTTCAACATTTATTATCTACAAAGCTTCTTTACCTTAAAAACACTTTATGTTACCAACAAAACAACACTAACCTTTTGTCTTTAATAACACTTTATGTTACCAATAAAACAACACTACACTCTTGTCCTTAATAACACTTTATGTTACCAACAAAACAGCACTAACCTCTTGACCTTAATAATGTAACAGTTCTAGCTGGAGCATGGGCGTTAAGGGCAGAAGTGATGGGGCCGGCGACTCTGGGAACTAAGATTACCTGAATGTGTGCCAAGGTCAATCACCATATTGACACTAAGTCGACAAAGGAAATGATGGGTTATGGGAAGAATGTGTCTGGTACAGGTGGGGGTTAGGAGCTGACCACTCTGGTGCTCTGATTTAGGTAGTGGCGGATTGGTGGCAGTCAGAGGTCATTACGTTCTGCTGCTGCTGCATTTAGAGTGACAGGAATTCTGAGTGATTTGTCCAGTAACAACTAGTTGGAGGTAGATCCAAATTAGGGTGATGGGCTAAGTCAGACAACCAGCAGAAGACCATTGGACAGCTATGAAGTTGTTTGAGACTATATAATACTCGACAAAGATGAACTCAGAGACTGGCCTGGAGAGAGACTGAGAGTTTAGCTAGCAGGCTGACTTATAGAAGTGAGTGATAGAATGAGTTGTAGGGTGACTGGACCAGCATACGCATTTGAGTCTTGGCCAGTCACTCTATAAGGTGTGTGTTGGACACCCTGTGACTAGAGGAGATCTGAATGTGTGTGGTGTGTGCAGGACACCGAGTGGACGATGCATATCCTGAGTATACGTGAACATATTGAATGTGGATGTATAGATCACCTGCCTGAAGGGATCAATATGGATGTATAGATCACCTGCCTGAAGGGATCGAAGTATTTGTAAATGCACACATGGCCAGATGATAATTGATCTGATAGTAAATGTGAATGGGAAGTATTTGTGAATGTACAGATCACCTGTCTGAAGGGATCTGAGTGTGAGTGAATGCACAGAACGGCAGAGTACAGAATATGATCGTTAAGACGATTTGTGAGAGTGTGTTGAGTGTGCAGATCAGGGGAGGGGAGTATAGCGGCTAGACTGGATCAAATGAGAATGGAAGTGTTAACAAAAGCTAATGCTGAAAACTTCCGCTGTAGTTAATATTTATATTAATATACATAATATATGATTATTTAGTTAAGATTTATTTCGCTCACTTAAAAATATTGTGTATGTTCATTTGTAATAATATCGTTTTTGACTGAAGGTTTTGTTATTAAATATGACACCGGTTGCTATAGAGTGTTGCTGTGTTATTTGCTGAGTGTGGTTGTGGCGTGAATGATGTGGATGCATGTAGTAACATTCTAGATAACTAACTACTTCGCGAATCCTGGACTGTGCCACAATAACACTTTATGGTACCAACAAAACAACACTAACCTCTTGTCCTTAATAACACTTTATGTTACCAACAAAACATCACTAACCTCTTGTCCTTAATAACACTTTATGTTACCAACAAAACATCACTAACCTCTTGACCTTAATGAAACTTTGTGTTACCATCATTATCTACTTCTTTAGCTGAATCAAACAACCTTTAACTTAACTTAACATCTTTATACTGGTTTAGAAGACTGCAGAGTTTAAATACAGCCAGTTTAATTTACATTTCCTTGTTCTAAAAGCTATGCGCACGTAATCTATTCTTAAATGCATTAACTGTCTCTGCCTCCACTGTTTTCTGTGGCAATGCATACCACGGATTCACCACTCTCTGATTAAAAATTATTTCCTCATATCTAATCTGGACCTTTCTTTAGTTAATTTGTAGCTATGCCCTCTTGTTCTTGTAGGTGGCTGTATTTTGAAAAAAACTTGTTGTAGTCTATCCTTTCCTTTAATTATCTTATAAACCTGTATTATGTCACCTCTTTACTTGACAGCTGCCCCATATTTTATCAACCCTCTACAAGACCAGCATGCAGACATTGATTCTCAGCTCACATGGATTTGCAACGCAAGAGGAAACCCTGAACCTACTTACAAGTGGTACAAGAATGGTCAGGCCTTCAGTACACAGAACGCTACAGGTGTCAGGGTAGGTCTGACCTTTAAGAGTTCAGGAACCAAGTCATGTAACAGTAGTGGAGCCTCATCTTGTTGGTCAGAGACTAGTATAAAAATAACAGTTAACAAGACAAGTTGGTTATAGGCATTCAGTAGAGACAAAACATACTAGACGTTAGAACAGAAAGGATAACTAGGCTCAGAAACATGGTTCAGTGAGTGTTTCCCCTCTTCGCAATATTTCCTTTGTACCAGGTTACAAGGGCTGTTCTTATATCCTGAGACGTCATACGGAAGAATGTGGACTTGGATCCATCTAGCTGTAGTGCAATGTGAGGCTTCTCAGTAGGTTCACCACTAGAGGATCATAGTGTCAGTCCTCACCGCGATGACTAAGCTGTTATAATGCAGTGTGTTTCTAGCAGCATGGTGAAGATATGAGGGGAGGCTATAGTAAATATGTTTCATTTGGATCTAGAAATAGTTTAGGTTCCCAAAATATGGCATGTGACTTAAGAGTATCATATCCATACTGCATATCTTCACCAATGGATGTATCTAGGGCATACTTCACATCAGGTGACCAGATCTAGCAACAAACACAGATCTGTGGTAAAGAACATGAAAGCAACCAATGCTGTCAGAAATTGCCAGAAATATATAATGCTGATCAATAAATCAATCAGTCATCTGAACTAACTATATCATCTCATCATTGGAATGATTGACCAGGTACAGAAAAACGTCTTGACCATCGCTCACCTGGATCCTGAACAGCACAATGGCATGTACCAGTGTGGAGCAGTCAATACACACGGCACGTCACTCAGTAATGCTCAGCTGAGAGTATTGGGTAAGTGGGTGATAACTCTCAATACTTATTTATTTTCACAGTAATGCTCCTAAGTTCAAGACCTGATTACAGCATTATTCATCCATTGTAATGTTGTCTTCTAATAGGTGGTCATTCGTTGATTTCTGTATATCTTCCTTATCTTTAGTTTATGTGTACATTAGGAGGGGTTATAAAACACTAGGAGTGGTTATAGAACACTAAGAGGGGTTATAGAACACTAGGGGTGGTTATAGAACACTAGGAGTGGTTATAGAACACTAAGAGGGGTTATAGAACACTAGGGGTGGTTATAGAACACTAGGAGTGGTTATAGAACACTAAGAGGGGTTATAGAACACTAGGGGTGGTTATAGAACACTAGGAGTAGTTATAGAACACTAAGAGGGGTTATAGAACACTAGGGGTGGTTATAGAACACTAAGAGGGGTTATAGAACACGAGGGAGGGGGGTTATAGAACACTAGGAGTGGTTATAGAACACTAAGAGGGGTTATAGAACACTAGGGGTGGTTATAGAGCACTAAGAGGGGTTATAGAACACTAGGAGTGGTTATAGAACACTAGGAGTGGTTATAGAACACTAAGAGGGGTTATAGAACACTAGGGGTGGTTATAGAACACTAGGGGGGGTTATAGAATACTAGGAGTGGTTATAGAACCCTAGGAGTGGTTATAGAACACTAGGAGTGGTTATAGAACACTATAAGTGGTTATAGAACACTAGGAGTGGTTATAGAACACTATAATTGGTTATAGAACAGAGTGGTTATAGAACACTAGGAGTGGTTATAGAACACTATAATTGGTTATAGAACACTAGGAGTGGTTATAGAACACTAGGAGTGGTTATAGAACACTAGGAGTGGTTATAGAACACTATAATTGGTTATAGCACACTAGGAGTGGTTATTGTTCTGAACCTTACAACATGACCAGGATAGTAGAATCACATACAAGTCAATGAGAAAATCAGACCTATATGTCTGATATCATCTCTTTCACTGCCATGTACAGATACACACACATCCATGATGGAGTCAGACCTCTATTTCTGATATCAGCTCTTTCACAGTCATGAATCCCAGCATGACTAGAACAGTAGATCCAGACAAGTTAATGAGGGAGTCAGACCTCTATGTCTGCTATCAGCTCTTTCATTGCCATGTACAGATCCACACAAATCCATGATGGAGAGACCTCTGTGTCTTATATCAGCTCTTTCATTGGCCTACTCCAGCATAACCAGGACAAATCAACAGAAATCCATGATGGAGTTAGACCTCTATGTCTGTTATCAGTTTTTTTTATTTACATGAATCCTAGCAAAACCAGGACAGATTCACACAAATCCATGACGGAGTCAGCCCTTACGTCTGCTATCAGCTTTTATACTGCCATGAATCCCAGTATAACCAAGAAAGATCCAGACAAATCCGTGATGTAGTCAGATCTCAATGTCTGACATCAGCTCTTTCACAGTAATGGACCCTAGCATGACCAGAACAGTAGATCTAGACAAGTCCATGAGAGTGTCAGATCTCTATGTCATCTATTCACTCATACTGAATCCACCCCTTCTAGAGTTACTGAAAATAAAAGTGAAGACTGATGAATACGAGGTCTGATCAAAAAGGAACCAACCCAATTTTTTTGGAAGCAAACCAATAGCTGTCCTGGGGCAGACTAGCATGTCATGTGGCCTTGATATTTTCTGGGTATAAATGATTTTTTTTACCCCCCCCCGATCTCTTACCCCTACCCTACCCCACCCAGTCGCTGTCATGCTGCTGTGATAGTCGCACTGGTGTACTATGCTCATTGCATTTGTGTTTCAAGCCAAAATGACCAAATGTGTTGAGCAACAAATATGCATCAAATGTTGTAATTAAGTCTGTGATATGCAATTAGAGACTATTAAGAAGATAAATACGGCTTTTGATAATGAAGCTATGAGTTCAATGCAGATTAAAATGTGGTATTTCCATTTTTTAAATGGCTGCACATCATTTAAGAGCGATAAACAATCGATGGCCTTCAACAAGATGATATTCAGAAACAATTGAGAAAGTTTGGCGGTTAGTGATGGGAGATCATTGAATAACAATTAGAGAGATTGAGAGGGAAGGGGCAATTTTGTATGGTTCAGTGCAATAAATTTTTACTAACAATAATGGGATGTGCTGTTTCATGGCAACATTTGTTTCAAGACTTCTTGCAAATAAACAGAGAGAAAACCATTTGCAGGTTGTATTCTGCATGTTGGAATGCACCAAAACTGTTCCTGATATCAGGAAAGAAATTTTAACTGGAGATAGGGGACAGCGTGGGCTAGTGGTTAAGTGACACGGCTCACAACCAGAAGGTGCTGGGTTCGATCCCCATCACAGCACCGGCTGTTACCCCGAGGAAGCAAACCCTTAGAAAATACAAGAGGAAGCAGACCTTACATAAAATGCATGCTGAAGTCGGATGCACTGGGCCGACAGGCGCAAAATAAAAACCACAGTGCAATGCACGCTGCCTTTGGGATTAGAGAAATAAGGAGAATGCACCAAAAAAAAATGGAGACGAGTCATGGGTCTACTGTTGCGGCCCTAAGAACAAAGCAGTCATCTCAATGCAATATGATAGTCTCTATGGCCAAAGAAGATGCAGCAATCACGAACAAATGTGAAGATCATGTTGACAGTTTTATTTTATCATCAGGGCTTAACTCTGAGGAGAGATTGGCAACTAGCAGATCCATCATAACAATTCTCCGGCCCACGTATCACACCTCATTCAGGGTTTTTTGCTGAAACATGACAGTAGATATGTTTATGGTATCAAGATGCTGAGCAGTGCATGAGCTGCTGCAGCGGGTCAACGACTCATAGCTAAATGCTAATGTCAGGGCCAGCGAATCAGAGCTGCCAAGATCTTTTTACACCTCCACACGGTGATCCTGGATAACAGGCTGCTACAGAGTAGACTGACTAACGAGAAGGGATCAAAGAAGGAAGGCGAACTGGTACTCAAAAATACCTGCTGAAGTTTGATGTGTTAAACTGAAGGGTCCAAATATCGCAGTCAAGCTGTAAACTATGACACAGTGCATTTCATTCTCCGAACAACATCCTGCTACTTGCAAAGCCCTTTTCAGGGCTTGGTAGTGGAAGATTGAGAACGAACGAAGAAGAAGACAGATCCGTCATTTGCCCTACTACCCAGACACATTTCTTGTGACTTTTGGCTCTTTGCAAGACTCAAGGTGCCATGCAAATAAGCAACATTTCATGACATAGGAAAAATCAAGACAAATACAATGAAGCATCTGATGGAAATCCCAAAAATTTTCTGGGAGAAGTATTTCAGCTTGGAAGGAAATTTTGGTTTTTAACTAAATAGATGTGTTTGTTTTTCAGTCTAAGATACTTTTTTATCAGCATTTGTATATCATACTACTAAGAGCAGGACCACAAATGTATTTTCTGGCTTCAAATGTTCGTAACAATTTTTTACATTTGATAAGGTATCGTTAGCAACTGGCGTCTAGTTGGCCAATTCCCCTAGCTTATATCTTTCTTTGGAAGGCCGTGGTTTGAATTTGGATTGTCTATTACTCCACTTTCTTTACTGTTGTCTACTGTATAAGCTTTTATTAGAGTGCTTAAAATATACCTGTCTCACTATTGTTGATGTGACTTTGTTTAACAATTGTTTGCAGCTTTTGCTCCAAACATTAACAAGTATCCGCCCCCAACGAGTATCATGGCCTCCAATGGAGGAAACATCACATTGAGATGTCAGCCAGAAGGGTCACCATTCCCCACCATTACATGGCAAAAAGGAACGGCTGCCATTACCAGTGGTAAGTAGTACTGATGGACTGTTGAAGGGATGGGTGGACTGGCAGATTAATTGAGTGATTTATCATAGAAGGTGTTTGGTAGTAGGGGAAATAAAGCTTAGCTTTGTATATCAGAGTATAGCCCGTGGGAGTATTTGATTATTGTTGTTGTTTGTGAATGCCCACAATGAGTAAGTTACTGCCATATTCTGCCATATTTGGGGCACACATGTAGACAGCCAGCTGTAAGTCGTCTGCTTGTTGTGAGCTCCCTGTATAACAGCTGCTTGGGAATGCACTCATCTGGCATGCGAATATGTCCCGTCCAACCTGTCTGAGCTATTTGCAAAAATTCAGAGTGGATAACACTACATCACAATACACTTTTACCGTGGTGGCAACACTGATGCTTTGTCGGTTACATGCATTTGCTTGGAGTCTCACAAATGCAGAACTTGCCTTAGCAATTCTATTGTTGACCTCAGTCAATATTCGCCTCTCTAGTGAGGGTACTACCTAGGTAGGTAAAGCTATCAACTGCCTGAAGATGTTGGTTCTGTACAGTAATGTTAGATTTGATGTATGGCTTCCCAGGGGCAGGTTGGAAGAGTACTTCCATTTCCTAGTGTTGATCATAAGACCAAAGTTACTGCATGCCGACGAAAACTCTGTCATGGTGGACTGCATATCTTTTTGTGAGCAAGTGTTGAGGACGCAATCGTCCACAAACAGGAGATTGAAGTTCGTGCCCTCACTCACCTTGGTGTAGGATTTCAGCAACCCAGGATGAACAGCTGACCTTGTGTCCTGTACCTGATATGCACATTAGTAGCAGCACCATGTACAGCATCAGTGAGCATTGCTGCAAAGACCATGCTAAAGAGTGTTGGTGCCAGCACAGTTATGTTTTACACCGTTGGTGACTGGGAAGACTACAGATAGTTTTCCTTGTGCAGTACATGAGCCATCATGAAATTAGTGGACAACCGCAATGACTTTTCCGGAGCAGCTAAACTTCATCATGAGTCCATCCCTGTTGACGGTGCCAAAAGCTTTGGTCAGATCAACAAAAACTGTGTCCGTGTCACAATTCTGTTCTTGACATTTCTGTTGTAGTTGACATGTTGCCATATATCATGTAAACCATCCCACAATCAGCACGAAAACCACACTGACTTTCTGGGAGAAGACCCTGTTCAAGGTGACCAATTAGTCAGTTGAGCAGGACTCAGGCCACAAATTTTGTCAGTGATTGACAGCAGATAGATACCCCTGTGATTGTCGCAGAATTTACAGGTGCCCTTTTACTTCTACAGGTGTACAATTGTGGGATTCTTCATCTCCTGGGGAACTTTCTTGGCTTCCCATATACAACAAAAGAGTGTATGTCAAATTAGTTTATACCTGCATGTCAAACGAATTCTACATGCATGTCAAATGATTTGTTTTGCCTATATGTCAAATGATCTTACAGTATTTAAAATGATATTCTACCTGCATGTCAAAGGATATTCTACCTGCATGTCAAATGAGTTTATACCTGTATGTCAAATGAGTTTCTACCTGTGTGTCGAATGATCTTACTGTATTTAAAATGATATTCTACCTGTGTGTCAAATGCACAGATGGTGTCAAGTATACAATATATGGCAATGGAAACATGCATATCACCCAGATATCAGCTAGTGACGGTGGAGTGTACACATGCAAGGCTGTCAATGCTTATGGGGAGGCTCAAGCTAGCACCACAATGGAAGTTACAAGTTGGTATTTGATAAACTCATTATCGTCATTATCATCTTGTGAAGTTTGACATTATTGTCATCATGTGAAGTTTAGCATTTGCATCATTAAATCAAGTTTAACATCATTATCATCTTGTGAAGTTTGACACTATTGTCATCATGTGAAGTTGGACACTATTGTCACCATATAAAATTTGGCACTATTGTCATCATGTGAAATTTGACACTATTGTCATCATGTGAAATTTGACACTATTGTCATCATGTGAAGTTTGACACTATTGTCATCATGTGAAGTTTGACACTATTGTCATCATGTGAAGTTTAGCATTTGCATCATTAAATCAGGTTGAACATCATTATCATCAAGAAAGTTGATCATCATTATCATGTGAAGTTTGGCATGCAAAAAAAAGAATATATGAAGTTTGTCATCATATGAGGGCATAAGAAAAACAATATGAAGTTAATCTTCTTCAAGGAAGAGGCTGTTGACTTTGATATGATGAATAGGAAGGAAGAGGCTGTCAAGCTGTTGACTTTGATATGATGAATAGGAAGAGACTGTCGAGCTGTTGACTTTGATATGATGAACAGGAAGAGGCTGTTGACTTTGATATGATGAATAGGAAGAGGCTGTTGAATTTGATATGATGAATAGGAAGAGGCTGTCAAGCTGTTGACTTTGATATGATGAACAGGAAGGAAGAGGCTGTCAAGCTGTTGACTTTGATATGATGAATAGGAAGAGACTGTCGAGCTGTTGACTTTGATATGATGAATAGGAAGAGGCTGTCAAGCTGTTGACTTAGATATGATGAATAGGAAGAGGCTGTCAAGCTGTTGACTTTGATATGATGAATAGGAAGGAAGAGGCTGTCAAGCTGCTGTTTTTGATATGATGAATAGGAAGGAATAGGCTGTCAAGTTGTTGCCTTTGATTTGATGAACAGGAAGAGGCTGTCAAGCTGTTTAGTTACATGGGTGTTTAGTTACTTCTGTTAGTTTCTATGATCAGTCCTGACACCTAACAGATGCTATCTCCATCATGATGATGTTGTTGTTGTTGCTGTAAACTACTCGTGCTGAGTTAACTCTTGATGCTGTTTCTTTGGTAGTAGGTTACAGTGGTTCTTCTTACATCCCAAAAGTGAGCAGAGGTCAGATGCAATGTGAGGCTTTTCAGTAAGATCACTTTCCCATCCTCACCTCATTGGCCAGACTGCTGTAACACAGTCTTTATGTCTTTCTTTATCCAGGAGTATGAATGAGGATATGGGGGGGGGGTTTCTTGATTCAGTATGTTCTTTGCGTTATGCTATATCTGCAGGTCAGTCATCATGATGTAGTCTGTTGTCTTCACCAGGTCAGAGCAGCTGCCCCACAGTCTCTGTTCCGCACCCTCTGGCCAGTTCTGGTGTCTTATTTCTCTATAGATTGGGCATTCCTGTGGAATATTTTCAGGATTCTGGCCCCCTGGTCCACACGGACATTCATCGATGTGTGAGATCTTTAGTCAGTATAGATGTTCTATACTAAGTTTTTTTCAAAGTACAACTGGCTAAAAGAACAAGAGAACACAGCTTGAAATTGTTTAAAGACAGGTCCAGATTAGATATTAGGAAATATTTTTTTTGTCAAAGAGTGGTGAATTCTTGGAATACATTGTCACAGGATGGGGTGGAGGCAGAGTTAGTTAATGCATTCAAAAATAGATTGGATACTCACAGTATTTTCAGTATCGGTAGAGTGGAATAAACTGGTTGTATACAGACTCTGTAGAGTCTTCTAAACCAGTATAATGAAGTTATGGTAGTAGTCTGCAGTGACCAGTTCTCAGCCAAAATAAGGTAGTTTGTTGTTCTCTTTGAGCTGGTGAATTCGTTCTGGTGTACTGCTTGTGTTTCGGTGTTCTCTCCATTGGTGTATATACTGATTTCTGATGATGTTGTCCAGTATGTTTTCCGTGAGCCTGATTACTCTTCGTCCCCTATCTCAATGATGAAAGCACTGGCAAATCAATAGAATAGTGAACTTCAACATTTGACAGATACAAATGAATGTCTGCCCCAGTGCTTTTAGGAAAGCAGATTAAAAATAAGGTGAGGCTGTGATTCTACTGTGGATCAAAATAATTGAAAAAAAATAATTTGTAGGTATGGTGATATTGACTGTTGTCATCTTTCTAACTTTTGTATTCTTTCTAACTGTTGTAATTTTCTTACTGTTGTCATCTTTTTAACTGTTGCCATCGTTCTAACTTTTGTCATCTATGTTGTCATCCGTGCAGATGTTTGTCAACTTTCTCAGTGTTGGTATCTCTGTTGTCATCTTTCTAACTTTTGTCATTTTTTTTAAAATTATCATCTTTTCTGTCATATTTGTAACTGTTGGCTGTGCTGTTATATTTATCACTGTTTTTATCCTGGCTTCTGCATGCTTTCTCTATTTCTTATTTACCATGCTAATGCTCAACATTGATCTCTATTACAGATAAAGCAACAATCAACCTGCCACCCACCAACCAGGTTGCTGTGGTCAATCGGACAGTCTTCCTAGTCTGTGAGGCATCCTATCCTCCTGACATTGACATGGTCTATGAGTGGACATTCAATGGCTACTCTCTGTACTTTGATCTAATACATTTTAAACAGGTGAATCATCTTCTCTTTTACTAACTTTCTGTTCCTCCTTTATATGTGCTTGCTACTCAATATCACCAGAGTTTGTACCTTGGGAGGAGGGAACAGGGCTGTTGTAACCTTCCAAGAATGTCATGAAAGGAGGATAAAGAGGTTAGCAACTTCATCATGTGAAATGCATTGTTGCAGCAAAAACCACTACTATAAGAGTGCTGCTTTTTGTATTGATACAGGCTTCCTGTAAAGGAGCCAGCTGCAGTCAACACCCTATGCTCTAGATGGAGCAGAGACCGTAAAGAGAAAAGAACCTACTATGCATGTCATTAAAGTTGGTTCAAGAGGGTTTTGTAAAGGACTACCAACCTCATGATGTCAATTGTTACAGAAGCATCTGACTAAAGATCTCACACAGCAATGAATACCCATGTGGAACAGGGGGGGTCAGAATTCTGAACACATTCTACAGGAATGCACACTCTATAGGGAAATGATATGCCAGACCTGGCCAGAGGATGCGCAGCTGAGACAAAAGCTGTGGGGCAGCCACTCCGACCTGGTAAAGATTACAGACTTCATCATGGCGACTGGCCTGCAGATATAGCATGACCAAAGATCCTGAACAAAATAAGAAGAAGAACATAAACCTCGACTGGAAAAACACACTGAAGTTTTTCGATACAGGCTTCCTGTGAAGAGGCCAGGTGCAATCATCACTCTATGCTTTAGATGGAGCAAACAAGATGAGTCATGATAGAGAAAAAGATACAAGACTCACTATAATTTATTTGTGTGTGTTCATTCTTCCTAATTATTTATCCTCAGATCTGATCTGTCTGCCTTTTTCTGGCACATTTCCCTGTCCACCAATGTTGTCTCAGAAGTTAGCCTCAGTATTATCATCTTACCTGTCAGTGTCACAAATTTATCACCTTTTAAAGTAAATCAGTTCAGTTCAGTTCATCCCGTAACCCATCAGGTCATTGGGGCACACATGAAGACACTCCCAAAATACCACGCCATCACTGTCTATCTGTCGCTGCCTGTCGTATCTCACCGGGACGAAGGCCTGACCACTCAGTGATGTTGTCCACCCATCTCTTCCTTGGACATCCTCGCCCTCTCTGTCCCAGTACGGAACCAAAGAGTATCGAGTTGGTAATTCCGTAGGACCTCGCGACGTGCCCGCACCAAGTCATCTTTCGTCTTTTGATAGCTGTGAACAGATCTTCAAAAGGACCAATAGCGTCTTCAACTCTCTGACGTATTTCTACGTTTATGACACGATCTTTATATGTAACATTTAGTAGTTTTCTATAGCACCTCATTTCCATTGCATGTATTCTGCCCTGGATATCTGCTGTGATGGTCCAGGTCTCACAGGCACACAGAAATATTGATAGCACCAAAGAGCGCATTAGTCTAACTTTTATGCCGAGGGGGAGCCGCTTGTCTTGCCAAATAGGATTCAGCCGAGTCAGCGCCGCTGTTGTTTGTGCTATTCTTGAAATTACCTCTGGCTTCGATCCCTCTTCACTGATCAATGATCCCAGATATTTGAAACGTTTTACCACCTCAAGTTCTTGCCCATTTGCCTCCATTACAGATTTAAACCCTGCTATGTTATTGGTCATGAGCTTTGTTTTATCTGCATTTATTTCAATACCAAAACTCCGGGCCGTTCTATCCAATCTACCAATCAACTCCTGGAGTTCCCTTTCTGTGCCTGCCAATACATCAATATCATCAGCAAAGCGGAAGTTTGTGATTAGCCTGTCACCTATGTTAACCGTGCCAACATGTCCTTTTGAGGTCATCTCCATTATTCTCTCTAAGAATATATTGAAGAGTGTGGGGGAGAGTGTACAACCCTGTCTCACACCCACCGTCGTACGGAACCAATCGCCTAGCGTTCCCTCAACTGAGACTGCGCTTGTCGCCTGCTCATAAAGGTTTGCAATTACCTTCACAATATTACTGTTGAACTTATAATGCCTCATTGTCGACCATGGCGCTGCATGCCACACTCTGTTAAACGCCTTTCTAAAGTCAATGAAGGGATGGTAGAGTTGTTGTTGATACTCTGAGTACTTCTCATTCATTAGCCGAATATTAAATATCTGCTCGATGGTACTCCTTCCCGCTCGAAAGCCCGCTTGTTCTTCGGTAATGATATTCTCCGCCTGTGGTTTCAGTCTGTTAAGTATTATTCTCAAGAGAACTTTACTTGGATGACTTATCAGACTGATTGTTCGATAGTTTTGACACATATTTAGGTTTCATGATTTAGGCAGTGGTATCTGATTTTGTCCAGCAGGTGGGCCACTCTCCTGTCTGCCAAATTCTATTGCAGATGTAAGTCAGGATATTAATTGTTGTCGCACCTTCCACTTGTAGGAGCTCTGCTGGGATATTATCCACACCCACAGCCTTCCCTCTCTTCAGCATTTTCATGGCTTCCTAAACTTCTTCCCTTGTTATCGGTTGATTTTCCTGTATCAGACTTACTTCAGGAGACATTACATTTCTGGGGTCACCTCGACCTTCATGCTTATATAGTTCCGAACAGTACTCTGTCCAGCGCTCACAAATGTCTTGAGCTTCTGTGAGACATTTCCCACTCTTGTCCTGAATCGTTGTATTTCGACTTTTTACAGGCCTTACTGTGGAGCCGCGTAGCGCAGTGGTTAGCGCGCTGGCTTCGCATCTGAGTGGTCCTGGGTTCATTCCCCAGTTGAGGCGGTAATGTTTTATTCAGACCGCAATGGCTCCCGGGTCGACCCAGCCTTAAATGGGTACCGGTTCAGTCCGGGAGTAAAAGCGGCGAGGGAGAGGAGATGGCTATCGCCCTCATATAGCCGAGCCTTTGAAATGTGAGATCGCTAACACCTCACACCCCTACGGCAGTAATGCTATGGGATACTTTACTTTACTTTACAGGCCTTACTAAGTCCTTGACTAATTTATATGCCCTCTTGGCATCATTTCTTCCTAGTTTTTGTTCAATATCTGCACACTGAGTCGTTATCCATTCCACTTTGGCCTGTTTCATCTTGGCCTTTATGTTACCATTTATCTCTCTATATTGCTGAATCCCATCTAGTGTTTTCTTCGCTCTCTTCATTTGTCGTCTCTTGTCACATAAATCCAGTATTTCACTCGTGATCCATGCTTTCTTGTTAATCCTGCACCTACCTAGAACCTCAGATGCCGTGGAGATTAATGCCGAATTCAGGGCTTCAGTCATCGTCTCAACATCTGCCTCCTCGTTAAGAACCAAGAGAGGTGCGAATCTTCTTCCCCCATCACCGCTCCAAAGGTCTCTACTATATCCGGGTACTTCAACTTCTCCAAGTCAAATCTCAGTCTAGTTATCTCTCTTTTCAGAACTTTCTTTAGTCTGAGATGCATGGTCATCAGCACTAAGTCGTGGTCGCTCCCTATATCGGCCCCTGGGAAACTTCTTGTTCGGGCGCTATTTGACGCTAGATCTGAATCTTCTTTGGACCAAAATATAGTCTATTTTACTATGAAGCGTACCATTTGGGCTGTGCCACGTCCACTGTCTCAACATTTTATGTGGTCCTAGCGAATTCACTACTACTAGCTTATTATAATACGCAAATTCCAGGAGTCTCAGTCCTCTATCGTTCGTGGTCACATTTCTATATGCTCCACATGTGCCTTTCCAGTCAAATACCATGTCTTTGCCAATTTTGGCATTCCAATCTCCCTGTACCACCAATATATCCTTCTTTGGTACCTCGTTCACCAAAGCCTGCAATTCCTCATAAAAGCTCTCAACCTCACTGTCCTCGTAATCTGAGGTAGGTGCATAGCATTGTATCACCGTGATATTGAAGGGCTTTGCATTTAGTCGTAAACTGAGCAATCGGCTTGATACTGGTCGGCAACCCAATACATAACATGCTGTGTCTTTATGCACCAGCATTCCGACTTCATGAAGGTGTTTGTCAGGTCTTCCACTGTAATAGAACTTGTGACCTTCTTCTGTGGTGTGTTCTCCGAAATTTTTTCAACGTGCTTCGCATATGCCAAGCACATTCCAGTGGAATCTATCCATCTCATGGGTCAGTTCTTTTATTTTCCCACTTGCAATTAGAGTTCTAACATTCCAAGTGCCCAGAATGAAATCCTCTCTTCTGAGTCTTATGGTATCACCAGTTGCACACTTAACACCTCCGCCCTGGTGTGGGACGGCAGGCGTGGTCCTTGTTGACCCGGGCTGCGAGTGATCCGGTATAATAGATTTTGTTTTTGTCCTCATGTGTGATTCTTAGGCTTGAAAACAACTGGCGGCGCCCATCTCCTCTCCAAGCTGCGGTAGGCCAACATCTGCATTTAACCTGAAGGAGCCTGTCCCCCCAGGCGAGCCATTGCCTCGTTAGCCTAGAGCCTCACGGTTCTAGTTGCCCAGTGTTATATCGAGGAGGTGAGGTTGCTCACTTAATCGGCAGGCCACTAATTTCACTTTTCACTCTTCCAGGGAAGAGCTAGCCGACCTCAGCGCCATTGGAATGTGGTGCCGAGCATGAGCACACCTTACACACTAAAGTAAATAAACAATAATAAACATTGAAGTTCAAGGTTGTTCCGATGTCACGGAGGAAATGTTAGACGCTTTATTGTATTAGGCCTCAACTTCTATAATATTTGGAGTGGCCATTTCCTTTCCTCACTGCTTTTCCTTCCCTAACAGTAAACAGATACCCATATACAGCTGGCTCGACTTGAGTGTGCCGGTAGCAAGAGTTGAACCCTGAACCTGGGATCAAGCAATGCATTAGATGTAGCACTCAGTGACCCAAATCTGACTATTAGTATCAGGGCCAATGACCCAAAGCTGCCAAGACCCTTCTCCATCTCCATGTGGTGATCCTGTATAACAGGACAGACGGGCTAAGGAGAAGGCATCAAAGAGGGAATACTAAAGTCAGATGTGTCGGACCAATAGGGGCAAATATAGCAGTTAGCTGTAAACAACAACACAATGCATTCTATTCTCAGGACTACATCCTGCTACTTGCAAAGCCATTTTAAGAGCTTGGTAGCTGGAGTTTGAGAATAAACGAAGAAGAAGAAGAACCCCGTACCACCGCCGTGAAAAACGAGTGCTCTAGCACTACACTATCAGATGCTAATAAACATTAGCCAGCCTAATTAACATTTGGAAATCTTCCCAGTTCAGCACAAACATCAGACTGCGAATATAAAAGTGTTGTTCTCTTTTTTGATGCGAGAATTGGATTGACCATGTCCTCAGAAGAGGTCCTGGTACCATCACACATCACAGAACAGCCATGCCATTGACCCCAGAGTGAAAGCTAAAGAGATACCAACTTAATACAACTCTGTGAAAAACAATGGAAGCTGAAATGGTCTTGAATCTGTGTGAAGAATGGATACAGACTAAGCAAAGTAGAGAAAGTGTGCTGCTGCAGTGAATGACACCATCAAGCATTATGGTCACTGACTGATTTTTGATCAAGATCCAAGAGGGCAAAACATCAGTATGAAAATTCTAGATCCTGTCATTGATTAATCTTTATATTCCATTCTTGTATTTTGATTGGTTCTTGTCCACAGGTACAGGAAGGAAGCCCAGGAACCAATGGATTATACGTCTTGAATACACAGTTTGATCATGAAGGAGTGTACACTTGTACGGCCAAAACACCGTTCAGTTCCGAGTCCAGATCTGCATATTTACAAGTCAATGGTAATGTCAAAATAGAACCATAGCAAATACTGACATGTTAGGGTCATTGTAATAGATTTCAGCTTATTGTCAGGTGGGCTTTGTTGCCTTCCCTAACTGTAAGTCAGGTACCAGTTTACAGTTGTTTAAGACTGGGATAATAGAGAATTGTCATTGGTTAATTACCAGCTCCCTTGAGTAGTTTATCCATGGGTACAAAGAGGAGAGAATTGTCATTATTTACTTTCCAACACCCTTGAGTGGTTTACCCTTGGCACAAGGAGAAGTGAATTGTCTTTGTTTACTTGCCAGCTCCCTTGAGTGGTTCTCCCTTGAGTTCAAGAAGGCGATAATTGGCTTTGTTTACTTTCCAGCTCTGTTGAGTAGTTTACCCTTGGTCACAATGAGGAAAGAATTGTCATTATTTACTTACCAGCACCCTTGAGTGGTTCTGCTTACAAATCTGGCTTCATTAAATCTACCTCAAAATCTTGGTTTATTATTTGTCAGTGTTACATCCCAGACACCTGGGAGAGGAACCTACCCTCCTACTAAATGTGTCAGCAGGATTGCAGATTGCTGTTTGGTCCCCCTAATTTGTAAGCATGCTATAAGCAGCCATGAACAAAAATAAGCCAACAAGCATGGAGCCTTAAGGAGGCAGTCCTTCCACTATGCAAAGACTCAACAGGCTAAACATCTATTTGTCTTAAAACATTGATTACAATTAGAAATATAGAGAAAACAGATCTGATATGCAGATAGAACAATCTGGCAATTTCTTTGACAAACTGATACACCTCAGGGGAAATCAAGATGTTGAGCAGTGCATGAGCTGTAGAGGTCAGCGACCTAAAGCTGACTGTTAGCGCCAGGACCAGCGACCCAGAGCTGCCAAGACTATTCTCCATCTCCATGTGGTGATCCTGGATAACAGGCTGCAAAAGGGCAGACTGTATAAGGAGAAGGGATAAAATAGGAAAGCCTAACCTGGTACCCAAAAATGCCTGCTGAAGTCGGATATCTCAGACCAAAAGGTGCAAATATCGCAGTCAAGCTGTAAACTACACCACAATGCATTCCGTTTTCCGGACGACATCCTGCTACTTGCAAATCCCTTTTCAGAACTTGGTAGCGGGAGTTTGAGAACGAAGAAGACGAGGAAGCTACACCTCAGGGTAGAAGAGGAGTCACTAACTTAACTTAACTTAACATCTTTATACTGGTTTAGAAGACCCTGCAGAGTCTGTATACAACCAGCTTCATTTACATCAGCTTGCTCTAATAGCTATGCGTATCCAATTCATTCTTAAATGCATTAACTGTCTCTGCCTCCACTACCTCCCCTGGCAATGCATTCCAAGCATTCACCACTCTCTGACTAACAAAATATTTCCTAATATCTAATCTGGACCTCTCTTTAGTCAACTTGTAGCTATGTCCTCTTGTTATTGTGGGTGGCTGTATTTAAGTAAATAAGTATTACATTCCAAACAGATAAGATGTACCTTTCTCCACTTTGCTATTAATCTTGATAGAATCTTGTTTGTCTGTTATTTGTTATCGTTTCCTTAGTTATGTTCATCATTACTATCATCACAATGGTTTTTTCTCTGTGCTGGGAATCACCAGGGGGATTAGTAGAGTTGAGGAATAAAGGCTGCATGCCCTCAATAATTCACAGATATTATAAATCTACAAATAGTTTGGTCTGCAACCATTTTCGTGGCTAAATGCTGTTTAGCTTACACAAGGGTTTAGGTCTGGATGGCAACTGAAATAACCAAAAAGACAACTATTTTTGTATGACACAAGCTCTAATATAACCAAAAATAGAACTATTTTTGTATGACACAAGCTCTATTATAACCAAAAAGACAACTATTTTTGTATGACTCACAAGCTCTAATATAACCAAAATGACTATGTTTGTGGTAGAAACTAGCGTACCTTTAAACCTTAATCAACATAGGTCACTTGCCCAAGGCAGTTGCAGTGCAATATCCAAGGTAGGTTATTTTTATTTCACCTCTTAAATAAAAATTAATTAGGACATTGCCAGGGTTTGAACATGTATCCTCTATACTAGGAGATAAAAATGCTAACCACTCAGCCATACACTCCACAGTTGTTGTAATACTGAGAAGTAATGTCATGTTTGACGCTAGTCTGTCCAGCTCACATGTGACCTTGTTGTTGAACAATCCTCCCAATTAACATCACTATATATCTCTCTGTCTCACCCAGGTCCTCCCCGGCAACCTGCAGGAGTCTACGCCTTGTCAGAAACAGTCACCCAGTATTCTGCAATGGTGGTGTGGACTGCAGGCTTTGGTAGTGGTGGCATCGTCAGTGTCCATGTTATTGAGGCGGCTAATGAGTTTGAGCCTGATATTTGGGTGGCTTTATTGAGTGAGTAAAGACTTGTCCATGTTGTACAGACATCAACCAGAGGACTTAGTGAGTAAAGATTGTCATACTTAGAATTCTGGTATTCAAACAGACATGTTAATGTCTGTTGCCAGGTAGCCGAAGGGTATCAACTATCCGTAGTAGGTATTTTAAACTTCCTGCGACTTACTAGGCCTGGGGGAAAGTGCAAATAATTTGTAATAAATAATAATAGATTGTCATTGTTCATGTTTTACAGGTGTCTAACAAGTTTGAAGGATTTAGTGAGTAGAGATTGGCATTATCCATGTTATACAGACATCTAACACGTTTGGGTGACTTAATGTGTAGAGACTGTTATTGTCCATTTGGAGACACAAGAAAAGTCAAACTACTGAATAATATGTCTCCCTAATGCTGAACTTGTTGTACAATATGATTATAATTTTCACTCTACCATTTGATTGTACTGTTTGTAATATTTACCCTGCTATATACTTGTAATGTTTACCTGATGATATGATTGCAATATTTACCCAGCCATATGTTTGTAATGTTTACCCTGCCATATGTTTGTAATATTTAGCCAACTATATGATTGTAGTGTTTATCCAGCCATATAGTTGTAATATTTGCCCAACCATATGTTTGTAATGTTTACCCAAACATATAATTATATTGTTTACCTAGTGGGAAAAAAGCATGAAAAAAAAACTTGTAAAAGTTGATTAAGGTTGAGTTTAATCAAAATTTAAAAATGGGTATGGTCAGATACCGCACCAAGACGAGAACACAAACAAAACCTACGTTACGACCAATAGGCCTTCATCAGGGACAACAATACTGAACTAACAAATCAACATATAAGAAAAAATGGTCAACTCATCTGTTTCTGATAGTAGACCCAGTCTGTTTAAGCGACCGGTTGGGCCAGATGCTTGATTGAAACTGAATCGGAGCAGTCAAACACAAAGTGGCCAGGAGAGCGTAAGCAATGTGGGGGAATATAAGCCAATGGTGGCAAAATAGTGGTCCAGATGGGAGAACAAAGAGAAGGCAATATAAGCCAGGAGAGCGTGAGATTGATATGGGGGGGGGGGGGGGGTGAGAACTGATAGAATGATGGGGGGAGGGGCAAAGGAAGACAAATAGATGGGGGCCAGTGTGAGGGTTTAAGAAAAAGTATGGAAGATATTAATGCCATGTGGTTCGAGACAACCCATACTGTAGATAAGTCTATTCTCAAGGGCGAATCGATGACGATCGTCAGAGAAGCACGAAACCAGACCAGTGACACTAACGTCAGCCTTACCCCGGTGCTCGGGACCATTGAAGTGGCTGGCAATTAGGGAACCAGTGCGGTTGCGGATGTCGTTGAGGTGTTGACGGAAACGCTCCCGCAGTTCCATACGAGTTTCCCCAATGTATGTCATACCACACTGGCGGCAGATGATAGAATAGATGAGGTTACGAGAATTGCAGGTGAATCCCTCTTTGATGAAGAATTCTGCTTTAGGAAAGGTGATGGAGCGAGAAAGGATGACATGAGGGCAGGTAACACAGCCATGTGTATTTTTGCACGGCCTGGTGCCTGGATGGCTATGATGGCTGGTGTGTTGTTTACCTAGCTATATGATTGTAATGGTTACCGAACCATATAATTCTAATGTTTACCCGGTCATATGATTGTAATATTTACTTGACCATATGTGTGTAATGTTTTAACATCAATATAATTCTACTGTTTACTCTGCCGTGATTGTAATGTTTACTTTGCAATATGATTGTAATGCTTATTTTCTCTGCCATATGATTTTAATGTGTACCCGGTAATATGATTGTAATGGTTACCCAATCATATAATTCTAATGTTTACCACCACCAAATGATTGTCATATTCACTGGAGAATTTCTATCACCCTACCCCACCTCTTACAGCTATAACAGTAGCCGACAGCTTCAGGCAAAATGCTCCAATCAAAGACAAACATCAGGCCAATGTTACAGGTCTCAACCCTGGGACAGGCTACACCTTCAGAGTTATAGGTCTGTTCAATGTCTTGTCTTATTTATTATTTTAGGTCAGTTTTGCGTGATGAACTTTCTAGCCCCATTTAAAACTTAACTTAACGTTTGTATACTGGTTTAGAAGGGTATGCAGAGTCTGTAACCAACCAGTTTCATTTAGGGACAGCGTGGCCGAGTGGTTAAGTGGCACAGCTCGCAACCTAAAGCTGTTGAGTTCGATCCCCATCACACCACCGGCCGTTACCCCGGGGAAGCAAACCCTTATAAAATGCAGGAGGAAGCAGACCCTTACATAAAATGCATGCTGAAGTCGGATGCACTGGGCCAACAGGCGCAAAATAAAAACCACAGTGCAACACATACCCCCTTGGGGATTAGAGAAATAAGGCAAATGCAAAAAACAAAAACAAAACAGTTTCATTTATATCTCCTTGGTCTAAAATCTATGTGCATCCAATATATTCTTAAATGCGATAATTGTCCCTGCCTATACTACTTCCTGCGGCAATGCATTCCAAGCATTCACCACTCTCTAAATAAAAAAATATTTCTTAATATCCAATCTGAACATTAGTTAATTTGTACCTATACCCTTTTGTTCTTGTGGGTGGTTGTATTTTGAAAGACATGGCCTTGCCGGAAACTGAAGTATCTGAAGATGTTCACAATGGGTACTGATACTTCAGTTTCTTGCTAACCACCATTTGAACTGTCCATAGCGACATAGCAAATTCCTCTGCTAGCAAACGTAAGCTCCGGCTACAGTCCACCCGAATTGCTGCATCAATTTTGACGATTGCATCTTCTGACGCAACAAAATGCGCCTGACCTGGTCTTGGAAAATCATTCGTTAACTCACGTCCTTCTTTAAACATCGTTGTCCAGTTCTCCACCGTTGTCTTCAACACAATTTTGTCACCATACACTGCCTGCATTCTGCGATGAATGTCAACTGGTTGACGTCCTTCAGCTGTTAGAAACCAAATCACCGATCGATGATCAACTCTGGACGGATTCCGTATCCCACCCTCCATGTTCCATGTTTTCAATGGTCTGCTAAGGAAACTATGAGTCGGAGGATAATGAAATTTTGCAAACTTGATGGTTGGTATGTGCTGTTTAAACCAGAAGTGACGTCATCATGTGCATCTTACATATGTTTACTTGGTGCAGTTAGGTCCGGTTTTATTCGAACATGCCTTGTATAATACATCTCTATTACAGCCCAGAAAGTAAACAATATGTTATTCACACCAGACTAACCAATCATACATTATCTACCACAGCCCAGAAAGTAAACAATATATTATTCACACTAAACTTACCTAAAATACATCTCTACCACAGCCTATCTACCACATGTTATTCACATTAAACTAACCAATCATACATCTCTACCACAGCCTATAAAGTAAACATGTTATTCACACTAAACTTACCTATAATACATCTCTACCACAGCCTATAAAGTAAACATGTTATTCACACTAAACTTACCTATAATACATCTCTACCACAGCCTATAAAGTAAACATATTATTCACACTAAACTTACCTATAATACACCTCTACCACAGCCTATAAAGTAAACATGTTATTCACACTAAACTTACCTATAATACATCTCTACCACAGCCTATAAAGTAAACATATTATTCACACTAAACTTACCTATAATACATCTCTACCACAGCCTATAAAGTAAACATGTTATTCACACTAAACTTACCTATAATACATCTCTACCACAGCCTATAAAGTAAACATGTTATTCACACTAAACTTACCTATAATACATCTCTACCACAACCTATAAAGTAAACATATTATTCACACTAAACTTATGTATTACAGCCCGGAATGAGTATGGCCTTGGTATACCCAGTGATCCATCTCTAATGATCCAGACTTCCAGTGCCCCCCCTCGTGTCTACCCAAACAATGTCAGAGGTGGCGGAGGCTCTGTGGGTGATCTGACATTCATATGGGATGTGAGTTGTTAGCTTATCAAGTGTTTTTATGTAAAGCCAGTCCTACTATATAGCTCAGATACATGGCATGTGACTAAATGTATGCCATCCAGACTAGACCTTCTACACTAAGGTCAGTCCTACATTCACTGCTATGTCTTCGAAACCATCATCATCATTCACCACATCATCATTCTCATCATTCACCACATCATCATTCTTATCATTCACCACATCATCATTCTCATCATTCACCACATCATCATTCTCATCATTCACCACATCGTCATTCTCATCATTCACCAAATCATCATTCACCACATCATCATTCACCACATCATCATTCTCATCATTCACCACATCGTCATTCTCATCATTCACCAAATCATCATTCACCACATCATCATTCACCACATCATCATTCACCACATCATCATTCTCATCATTCACCACATCGTCATTCTCATCATTCACCAAATCATCATTCACCACATCATCATTCACCACATCATTATTCTCATCATTCACCATATCGTCATTCTCATCATTCACCACATCGTCATTCTCATCATTCACCACATCATCATTCTCATCATTCACCAAATCATCATTCACCACATCATCATTCACCACATCATCATTCTCATCATTCACCACATTGTCATTCTCATCATTCACCACATCATCATTCTCATCATTCACCACATCATCATTCTCATCATTCACATCATCATCATTCACCACATCATCATTCACCACCTCATCATTCACCACATCATCATTCACCACATCATCATTCACCACATCATCATTCTCATCACTCACCACATTATCATTCACCACATCATCATTCTCATCATTCACCACATCATCATTCTCATCACTCACCACATTATCATTCACCACATCATCATTCTCATCATTCACCACATTATTCTCATCATTCACTACATCATTAGTATCATTCACCACATCATCATCATTCTTATCATTCACAACAACATCATCATTCACAACAACATCATCATTCACATCATCATCATCATTCTCATCATTCACCACATCATCATTGTTCACCATATCATCATTCTCATCATTCACCACATCATCATCATCATTCTCATCATCATAATTATCATAATTCACATCATCATTCACAACATCACTGTCATCATCATCATCATCAATCTCGTAATTCCCATCACCATCATAATCATTCACATAATTCACCAAGCTATCTATAGCTGGTAGTCTCAGCTAGTGAATGACCACCTAACACATTTCTGTGTTCATTTCTTCGTTCTTGCTATTTGTTTATATTCTGTCTCGGTAAATACCAGACTGTCATTTGTGTTATTTAATAATAGGATTAAGGAGATAAGTATTCCATTTCATAATATGATTGAGGAGATGAGTATTGCTTTCCATAATAGGATTAAGGAGATAAGTATTCCATTCCATGACAGTATTGAGGAGATAAGTATTCCATTCCATGACAGTATTGAGGAGATAAGTATTCCATTCCATGACAGTATTGAGGAGATAAGTATTCCATGACAGTATTGAGGAGATAAGTATTCCATTCCATAACAGTATTGAGGAGATAAGTATTCCATTCCATAACAGTATTGAGGAGATAAGTATTCCATTCCATAACAGTATTGAGGAGATAAGTATTCCATTCCATAACAGTATTGAGGAGATAAGTATTCCATTCCATAACAGTATTGAGGAGATAAGTATTCCATTCCATAACAGTATTGAGGAGATAAGTATTCCATTCCATAACAGTATTGAAGAGATAAGTATTCCATTCCATAACAGTATTGAGGAGATAAGTATTCCATTCCATTACAGTATTGAAGAGATAAGCATTCCATGACAGTATTGAGGAGATAAGTATTCCATTCCATTACAGTATTGAAGAGATAAGCATTCCATGACAGTATTGAGGAGATAAGTATTCCATTCCATAACAGTATTGAAGAGATAAGTATTCCATTCCATGACAGTATTGAGGAGATAAGTATTCCATTCCATGACAGTATTGAGGAGATAAGTATTCCATTCCATGACAGTATTGAGGAGATAAGTATTCGATTTCATATTAGTGTTCATCGTTGTTGTTAAGTTGTTTTAATTTTTGTTGGTCCTGTGTCCCTGATGAAGACATTTTGGTCATCACATTGGTTTTTGTGTTTGTTTCAATAGCGCTACTGATCCACACTGGTTTGATGTATTCATCTTTGTCTCAAAACACACTACAATACATGACACTACATCAGTCTCAAAAGATACTACATTTTTATGTACGTCTGGTTAACGAGTGGTAGAGCACTTGCTTTTCACAGCAAAGGTACGGGGTTCAACTTCCTCAACCCTCGCGCTCCAGTCAACCCAGTTGTAAATGGATACATTGTATGCGACTAGAGAAGTAAAAGGTAGCGAGGAAAGAAACTTGGCACTCTTCCTCACACAGGCTGTGGCTTAGTATTTCACAATTTCATTCCCTGACAGTAGTGTAACTACTATGAGACAAGCCTTTACATTTACATGACACTACATTTACGTGACAATACATTTACATGACACTACATTTACATGACACTACATATGACACTACATTTACATGATTCTACATTTACAATTTACATGACATTACATTTGCATAACACTACATCACAGGATATTACACTGGTCGGTGTCAGACAATTTGCTATGCTTGACCAAAGATTTGTTTGTCATCTGCAGCCACTGAAGAGAGCTGAGTATGGTGTCCGAGATAATTCATTACGCTACAGAGTCTATTGGAGGAAGAAAGATGAAAATGTCAAAGATGGAGTATGGAACTTGGTAAGATTTTGTGTTCTTACATCATATACTAAGATTATATGGTTTCATCATTTCGAAGAATTCGAATTGACTTAATACAGGTTTATAAGATAATCAAAGGAAAGGATAAATTAAAATATAACAAGTTTTTTCAAAATACAACCGCCTGCAAGAACAAAAGTGCATAGCTACAAATTAACTAAAGAAAGGTCCAGATTAGATATAAGGAAATATTTTTTAAGTCAAAGAGTGGTGAATGCTTGGAATGCATTGCCACGGGAAGTAGTGGAGCAAGAGCAATTAGTGCATTTATAAATAAATTGTATGCGCATAGCTTTTAGAGTAATGAAATGTAAATGAAACTGGTTGAATACAGACTCTACAGAGTCTTCTAAGTCAGTATAAAGATGTTAAGTTAATCAACCAGTGCCTAAGAAGGGTCCCTGACATACATTGTTCGGCAAGGGTACAATTTAAAGCTACCGGAGGAGAACAGGGCAAAGGTGTAGCAGGAAATGTTAGGAAGAAAGTGATGTTGAATAGGCCTACATGCTACAAAAGCTTAGAGCCTGTATCTCTGTCATGGAACCTTTTGGGAAATAGAGCAACAAGAACACATTGAAAAGAGATGTTGATACAAGAAGGTAGAAATATCTGGCGGAACTTGCACAGGCTAAAACTGCTTGGCCTATGCACCATGAGGGAATAAAGGAGAAGAAGAAGAAGTTTTGTGGTAAAGGTGAAAGTATTTGCTTAGTAGACACTGCTGTTGAGGATAAAGTGGTAAAGTTTTCATTGTATGAAACTACTGTTTGTTTATGAGATGGGGTTCGCTGTTCCCTTTCTTGCTGTCTTTCCTTCCTTATCAGTAAGTCAAGTACCCATTTACAGCTGTATTGACTGGAGCATGCTTGTAACAGGAGTTGAACCTCATAGCTTTGCCATGAAAAGTGAGTGCTCTACCACTATGCTAACCAGATGCTCTAAACTATACCTATTTGAAAGACACAATGTCTAGAAGATTCAAATAAACATATCAAACATGATATCTGCCCATATTAAAATAATATGACTTGACGTCTTTTTCTAAAATGGTATGTAGAGTCTTCTACCGTGAGGTGTAGAGATATATTATTTTCCTTGTGACGCAAAGTTTCTACAGGACCGGGTGACAGACATTATGTCCAACACTTCTTAACGTGACTTGACTTAATCGTTCATCTTCTACCGTGAGGTGTAGAGATATATTATTTTCCTTGTGACGCAAAGTTTCTACAGGACCGAGTGACAGACATTATGTCCAACACTTCTTAACGTGACTTGACTTAATCGTTCATCTTCTACTGTGAGGTGTAGAGATATATTATTTTCCTTGTGGCTTATAGTTTCTACAGGATGGGGGAGGGGGGGGGGGGTATTATGCCATTCATTTCTTAATATAATTTGGCTTAATGGCTATTCTAACATGGCGGGTAGAGTCTTCTTCTGTAGGGTGTAGGGATATATTATTTTTCTTGTGGCTTATAGTTTCTATAGGCCTAGTTAGCTTGCCCCATTCACAACCTTCCTTAGTCCTCTCTTAAACACGTCTAGCATCTTACTTCCTTACAATTTAATATTCCTCATATGAACCCCTACTACGGGGACGGCGTGGCCTAGTGGTTAAGTGGCACGGCTCACAACCAGAAAGTGCTGGGTTCGATTCCCATCACAGCACCGGCCGTTACCCCGGGGAAGCAATCCCTTAGAAAATGCAGGAGGAAGCAGAACCTTACATAAAATGCATGCTGAAGTCGGATGCACTGGGCCGACAGGCGCAAAATAAAAACCACAGTGTAACGCACACACGCCTTGGGGAATAGATAAATAAGGCGAACGCAAAAAAAAAACAACAAAAAAAAACAAAACAAAACCCCTACTACTACACTGAAGCCATATTAAAATAAAACTATACAACATATTATTAGCTTATACTGATATTAAAATATAAAAGGCACTATCTCGTATTTAAAATATAAATATCAAATAGATCTAAAGTTTATTTTAGCACATTAACTATCATGAGGTGCTCACAGCGCCAGAGAAGTTTATCCAGAATGGCACATCCATTCCCAGTACCAAGACTGGTGTAGTGATAAAATACATTTAGAATTAACAGAAAAACATTCTGACCCAGTCAATGTTTTTGTCATTTACTACAGTTTAATTTGAATACTTAGCACAGGTGAAAAATGGTACATACTAATTAATTATACAACAGCATGTTTTTAAATATAATAGTTCTCGTGTTGAAAAGGCATTGAAAAAGGCAAATACAATGTTAGGTATGATAATAAGAAATATTAAACATAGTAGCACGGAAGTGGATGCAGGGACAATTCATATATTTAAGAATAAATTGGATGCGCATAGCTTTTAGAGCAAAGTAATGTAAATGAAACAAACTGGTTGTATACAGAATCTGCAGAGTCTTCTAAACCAGTATAAAGACGTTAAGTTAAGTGAAGTGATAGTCAAACTCAGTAAAGTATTAGTTAGATCTAGGTTTGAGTATTGTATTCAGGTGTGGAGTCTTTATCGTAGAGGGGATATGGCTTGGCTTCGTTCATTCTCAATCTCCTGCTACCAAACAAACCCTGACATGGGCCTAAGTAGCAGAATGTAGTCCAGAGAACAGAATGCGTTGTGTCATAGTTTACAGCTTGACTGCGATATTTGCACCTTTCGGTCCAACACATCCGACTTCAGCAAGCATTTTTTTAGTACCGGGTTAGCAGTCCCTCTTTGATCCCTTCTCCTTAGCCAGTCTGCTCTGTTGCAGCCTGTTATCCAGGATCACCGCGTGGAGGTGTACCCGTAGAGGGGATATAAATATCCTTTAGACTGCCACATCATTTTTTAGCACGTCACATTTGACTATGATTGTTGACTTTGAGAATCTAAGCTTTTTATTTATTGGTCTATAGTTATAATTTTGTTGTGTGAAGAGACATAAATTAATAAAGAACCTGTTGGTGTTATTGTTTTTGTTGTGTGTGTGTTAGACTCTGAGATACAAGAAGATGAAGATAAAAATGTTGAAAAACAGCACAAACATATAGTTGTTTCTGCGTCACTTATTTAAAAAAAATTTCAAAGTGCCACAGAGGATGAATAATTAATGTTTACAAGATAAGCATATATGTTTAGTTTCCAATACAAACATATTTATTATATCTACATAAACAAACTAAACAGATCTACCGCAGATGTAGATGTAGTCCCTATGACGTTGGAATATCTAACATGTGTGATATTTGAATGTAGTCCCTATGATATTGAATATCTAACCTGTGTGATATTTGAATGTAGTCCCTATAATATCTATATGTCTAACCTGTAACACTTGTAATTTCACTCTGTGATGTTAAACATTCACATCCTTTTCAAAAAGTGATATTTTTATGCGTGGTTCATGTACAAGAAATGCTTTCAAACTACTAACAACAAGAATCTGTTTTTATTGACAGATAGAGGTCGCCAATCCAGTAGCAGGCTCTACGGTTATCCAAGTGGGACCAACCTATTATTATTTACCATATGAGACCATGGTTCAAGCTGCTAACAGTGCTGGCCTCGGACCAAACTCCTCGGTGGTCGAGATCTACTCTGCTGAGGATTGTAAGTTGACTAGTTTCTTGACTTCCTCCTTCTTCTTCTTCTTTTCCTTTTTGTTCTCAAATACAAAAATATATTTCTCTCGTAAACATGGCCTCTTATCTTAGTACTTTCTCACCACCATACAGTTTATCCCTCAAATAATCACACCTAATTAGTTCACAAATTTGTCAGTCTGTCTCTGTTTTTTCAACAAATAAATTGAAGCTGCATCTGTACTGAGGATCAAAAGTCTATAAAAACATATTTAGATAATGGTTCAGTGACAACACCAGGACAAAAACAAAATTAGACCCAAGTTACAGCCAGAAGACCTTCACTATGGATAAAGAACAAATTAAATTACTAACAAATGTCACCAAAATACAAGATATGATGTATTGCAATGATAATATATGGTTTGATGAATTGGCAGTCATTACTAGAAACATGTGAGTCACAATATGCCAGTTATGAGAAAGAGTAGACTAAATAAGAAATGGTCAATTTGGCTTGGCTTGGCTTCATTCATTCTCAATCTCCTGCTACCAAACCCTAAACGGGCTTAAGTAGCAAAATGTAGTCCAGAGAATGCGTTAGTGTCGTAGTTTACAGCTTGACTGCGATATTTGCACCTTATGGTCAAACACATCCGACTTCAGCAAGCATTTTTTTAGTACCGGGTTAGCATTCCCTTTTTTTTTTTTTTTTTTTTTTTTTTTTTCTGCGTTCGCCTTATTTCTCTAATCCCCAAGGCGGTGTGCATTGCACTGCGTTTTTATTTTGCGCCTGTCGGCCCAGTGCATCCGACTTCAGCATGCATTTTATGTAAGGGTCTGCTTCCTCCTGCATTTTCTAAGGGTTTGCTTCCCCGGGGTAACGGCCGGTGCTGAGATGGGGATCGAACCCAGCACCTTATGGTTGTGAGCCGTGTCACATAACTACTAGGCCACGCCGTCCCCTGCATTCCCTCTTCAATCCCTTCTCCTTAGCCAGTCAATATGACGCCACATAGAATAAATATAAATTGAAATTTGCACACGTAGACAGTCAAGGAAAACATATTTAGGTAATGACTCAGTGATCCCAACAGATTTTTGAAACAAAACAATGCACAAAACACTCGTCAAGGACAAAAATAGATAAAAACAAAACAAATATCAATCGACTCAGACACACGTACATATATTTATTAATTACAAAAATATGTACGTACTGACACAGATACAGAATAAAGATAAAGAAATAAATGAATAAATACATTAATAATAAGAGAGAGAGAGATATAAAGAAAGAACTAGAAGAACTAGATAGGGGAGGTGGGAAGGGGTGAGAATGTCAGTACAAAAGATAAAGATGACACGCTTAAGGGTGAAGTAAAAAATAGCTTTAGGGTAGAGATGTATACAGAAAATGTCAGCATCTTGTAGGTCTTATGTTGAAAGTCTTTGTCTTTCTGACAGAGTCAAAAAGGCTTATTAAAGCTAGATACATGACCAAATGGGAAACAGAACATACTGGCTACACAAAAAACGATGCCTATTACCAGTTGAACAGAAGAGAGCAGGTCGTGGTCTTCAGACTTTGCACAGGCCACAATAGACTGAGGTACCACCTATTCAATAAATTGAAGATAGGTGGCACTGACGAATGCACGTGCGGTACCGGGAAAATGACCGCTGAACATTTGCTGCAAAACTGCCCGACATACGAGGATCAGAGAAAGCAGATGTGGCCATCACCAGTGGCAACACTAGACAAGCTCTATGGCAGTGTCGACAGCTTCAGGATGACCGTTGCTTTTTTCGAAAAAATAAAGGTTGACGTCTGACAGCGTACGAAGAAGTCTTTCTGACATAGATGGTGAAGGAGTTGCAGCTGAGAACTATGTGTGTCTGTGGGTTTTGCAGCAGACAGTGGTGGATAGGCCAGGAGGACAGATAAAGACAGAAATGTCAAGGAATTTGACATATATATGAGAGATATTTGGTATATTGATGAAAGAAAATTATTAACAAAGTCAATGAAGTTAGAGTGGTCAGCCTCAGATATGTCTGTAATACCTAAATAGTCCTCGGTAGTACATCAGAGGAATGGAGCCCCGATAGTAAGACCAAATGAGATATTCTAAATGGCAAATAAAAAGACAGACATAGCTGGGACCCATCTTAGTACCCAAAGCTATTTCACTGATCTGGTCAATTAAATAACCATCAAATTCAAAGGTGCTGAGGATAAGAGCAAGCTCAGCCAAACGGAGGAGAGTAGACATAAGAATGGAATGGTTGATCATCCCATGTGTAAAAAGTAAAGATCCCGTCGTGCCATACAGCGCATAGGAAATATGGTGTTAGGCCCATATTATTTTGTAACCAACAGCACATAGTGGATGATGTGGTTAGCATCACACCGGCCGTTTTTATTCCCAGGGGCCAGTTTAGGATCAGAAAAAAAATGCCCCTCCCTGTGTGCATTTTTCATTTATATTCATTTAGAATGTAATCATATTGAGCATTTTTTCTTAGGTCTACTCTTTTTCATAACTGGTATACTGTGAATTGCACATTCTTGGCCACTTCCTGGTAATGGCTGCCTGCTCAAACCATATCATACCTGCATCTTAAATTACGCCTTGCTTTTTGCTGTAATTTGTTAGTTTTCATTTCATTTGTTCTTTGTTCTTGACGAAGGCCTTGTAAACATAATGTGGGTTTTATTTTGTTTTTGTTCTGGTGCAGTCACTGAGCCATTAGGGGATGACATGGGCTAGTGGCTAAGTGACACAGCTCACAACCCAAAGATGCTGGGTTCGCTCCCCATCACAGCACCGGCCATTAACCAGAGGAAGCAAACCCTTAGAAAATGCAGAAGGAAGCAGACTCTTACATAAAATGCATGCCAAAGTTGGATGCACTGGGCCGACAGTCGCAAAATAAAAACTTAGTGCAACGCATACCACCTTGGGGAATAGAGTAATAAGGCGAACGCAAAACAAAAAAACACAGCTATTGGGGGATGGCGTGGACTAGTGACTAAGTGACATGTCTCACAATCTGAAGGTGCTGGGTTCGCTCCCAATCACAGCACTGACCATTACCCCGAGGAAGAAAACCCTTAGAAAATGCAGGAGTAAGCAGACCCTTATATAAAATGCATGCCGCAGTTGGATACACTGGGCTGATATGCACAAAATAAAAACAGAATAAAGGGAGAAAAAACCACCAAAAAAACTGGGCCATTACCTATACATGCTTTTATTGACTCAAGGGAAATGAGATGCCAGACCTGGCCAGAGGGTGCGGAGCTGAGACAAAAGCTGTGGGGCAGCCGCTCCGACCTGGTGAAGACTACAGACTTCATCATGTCGACTGGCCTGCAGATATAGCATGACCAAAAAGATCCTGAAGGCAAAGAAGAAAGAAGAATTGACTCAAACTAATCCTATCACCATGCAGTTTATCCTTCACATCTATTTCCTTCATAAACTTGACAGACTATCTCAGTTTATTTCTTGTTTTGATTGGAAAATGTCTATCACTCTACTTTATCTGTGTGAACTTGACAGACTTAGAGAATAAGCTGTACTGTTTATTTGTCCTCCATATGCTGCCACATGTCAGTGCGTCTATTTTTTCATTGTAAAATAAATTAAATGCCTGCAGGAGCATGTTTGCACTCTGAATATCATGCCTTGATTGCTTCTTGTCAAAGGGAAGCATGTTTCTTGATATGTTTGTAGTTTGATTATCATCATTTGATCATCTCTTGTCAAGGTGTTTCTTGATATGTTTGTAGTTTGATTATCATCATTTGATCATTTCTTGTCAAGGTGTTTCTTGATATGTTTGTAGTTTGATTATCATCATTTGATCATCTCTTGTCAAGGTGTTTCTTGATATGTTTGTAGTTTGATTATCATCATTTGATCATTTCTTGTCAAGGTGTTTCTTGATATGTCTGTAGTTTTAGTGTCATCATTTGATCATTTCTTGTCAAGGTGTTTCTTGATATGTTTGTAGTTTGATTATCATCATTTGATCATTTCTTGTCAAGGTGTTTCTTGATATGTTTGTAGTTTGATTATCATCATTTGATCATTTCTTGTCAAGGTGTTTCTTGATATGTTTGTAGTTTGATTATCATCATTCGATCATCTCTTGTCAAGGTGTTTCTTGATATGTTTGTAGTTTGATTATCATCATTTGATCATTTCTTGTCAAAGTGTTTCTTGATATGTTTGTAGTTTGATTATCATCATTCGATCATCTCTTGTCAAGGTGTTTCTTGATATGTCTGTAGTTTTAGTGTCATCATTTGATCATCTCTTGTCAAGGTGTTTCTTGATATGTCTGTAGTTTTAGTGTCATCATTTGATCATCTCTTGTCAAGGTGTTTCTTGATATGTTTGTAGTTTTAGTGTCATCATTTGATCATCTCTTGTCAAGGTGTTTCTTGATATGTTTGTAGTTTGATTATCATCATTTGATCATCTTTTGTCAAGGTGTTTCTTGATATGTTTGTAGTTTGATTATCATCATTTGATCATTTCTTGTCAAGGTGTTTCTTGATATGTCTGTAGTTTTAGTGTCATCATTTGATCATTTCTTGTCAAGGTGTTTCTTGATATGTCTGTAGTTTTAGTGTCATCATTTGATCATCTCTTGTCAAGGTGTTTCTTGATATGTCTGTAGTTTTAGTGTCATCATTTGATCATCTCTTGTCAAGGTGTTTCTTGATATGTCTGTAGTTTTAGTGTCATCATTTGATCATCTCTTGTCAAGGTGTTTCTTGATATGTCTGTAGTTTTAGTGTCATCATTTGATCATCTCTTGTCAAGGTGTTTCTTGATATGTCTGTAGTTTTAGTGTCATCATTTGATCATCTCTTGTCAAGGTGTTTCTTGATATGTCTGTAGTTTTAGTGTCATCATTTGATCATCTCTTGTCAAGGTGTTTCTTGATATGTCTGTAGTTTTAGTGTCATCATTTGATCATCTCTTGTCAAGGTGTTTCTTGATATGTCTGTAGTTTTAGTGTCATCATTTGATCATCTCTTGTCAAGGTGTTTCTTGATATGTCTGTAGTTTTAGTGTCATCATTTGATCATCTCTTGTCAAGGTGTTTCTTGATATGTCTGTAGTTTTAGTGTCATCATTTGATCATCTCTTGTCAAGGTGTTTCTTGATATGTCTGTAGTTTGATTATCATCATTTGATCATTTCTTGTCAAGGTGTTTCTTGATATGTTTGTAGTTTGATTATCATCATTTGATCATCTCTTGTCAAGGTGTTTCTTGATATGTTTGTAGTTTGATTATCATCATTTGATCATTTCTTGTCAAGGTGTTTCTTGATATGTCTGTAGTTTTAGTGTCATCATTTGATCATTTCTTGTCAAGGTGTTTCTTGATATGTTTGTAGTTTGATTATCATCATTTGATCATTTCTTGTCAAGGTGTTTCTTGATATGTTTGTAGTTTGATTATCATCATTTGATCATCTCTTGTCAAGGTGTTTCTTGATATGTTTGTAGTTTGATTTTCATCATTTGATCATTTCTTGTCAAGGTGTTTCTTGATATGTTTGTAGTTTGATTATCATCATTTGATCATTTCTTGTCAAGGTGTTTCTTGATATGTTTGTAGTTTGATTATCATCATTTGATCATCTCTTGTCAAGGTGTTTCTTGATATGTTTGTAGTTTGATTTTCATCATTTGATCATTTCTTGTCAAGGTGTTTCTTGATATGTCTGTAGTTTTAGTGTCATCATTTGATCATCTCTTGTCAAGGTGTTTCTTGATATGTCTGTAGTTTTAGTGTCATCATTTGATCATCTCTTGTCAAGGTGTTTCTTGATATGTCTGTAGTTTTAGTGTCATCATTTGATCATCTCTTGTCAAGGTGTTTCTTGATATGTCTGTAGTTTTAGTGTCATCATTTGATCATCTCTTGTCAAGGTGTTTCTTGATATGTTTGTAGTTTGATTATCATCATTTCTTGTCAAGGTGTTTCTTGATATGTCTGTAGTTTTAGTGTCATCATTTGATCATTTCTTCTCAAGGAGTGCTTCTGCTATATTAATCCCTTAGTATTTCCAGTATTATTTGTTTCTGAAGTTGTTTGTTACAAGGATAAGTCAGTAAGTAGGTCATAAACTGGTATGGAATACCTTGAAAATGTAGTTGGTAGTTTCTAAAGGTTTCATTAGGTGGCAGCAATATCAGCTTTGTGATTACTGTAGGTAACAGATGCTAGGTGTCACATACACGTGTGCCACTCAGATACAAAATGGCATCTTATCTTTGCTTACTAGGTGTGCAATCAAAGAAAAGCGTGCTGTGTGGTTTTTTATTGGGGGTGGGGGGGGGGGGGGGTGGGGTAGGGTGGGGATGGAAGTGTGTGTGTGTATGTGTAGGTCTTATTCATACGATAATGCTTCCTGTTTGCGGTGAGAAGTAATTGTCGGATAAAAAAAAATTACTGATGAAGTCTGACCTGGTCATCCTTTTGAGATAGCAACACAAGCATTTGTGCAGCATAGGGACAAAATAAAAACCACAGTGCAACGCACATCGCCTTGGGGATTAGAGAAATAAGGCGAATACCAAAAAAAAAATTGTGTGCAGCGGTTGGGTACCCAGACAACTGACACAAAATGAACTGAATAGACCTATGCTTGCACTGATAAAGCAATGAGATAAGCATATCAAATGTTGATGGAAATTATGTTGAGAAATAAGGGACAAGGTAAGTGCAACAATAAATGGTTTTCAAGTTCGCATTTCATTTTCTTTTTAAATAGCCATTTGTGACCTATTTACTGACTCACCCTTGTGTTATTGTTTTTATGTCCTCGTATGTTGTCCTGTTTGTAGTTGACGGTTTAATTCTTTCAACCAGCTATTCTTTATAATAATGAGTACCTGAAACTTTTCTGCTAATTTTGACATTCATTTTCTACAATTACCCGAGGGGTGCCCATGTTTAAAAGAATGGGCCCACTGTAACTATCCAGGCATGTCATAAAATGGGGCTGAAGAAGGTAAACATTGAGCTAGCAACTACATCATCTAAAACCATTGTTATTGAAACCGTCACTGCAAATGGGCAGAAACAGACTTCCTGTAAATGTAAATGAGCTAGCTGTAGTAGTAGTCCTATACTTGACTTAAAAAGAAAAACATGAATAGGTAGAAAGTAGATAAGAAAAAAGGTGAATAGATGGACAGTTAATATGAAAAGGTGAATAGATAAACAGTTAATATGGAAAGGTGAATAGATGGACAGTTAATATGGGAAGGTGAATAGATGAACAGTTAATATGGAAAGGTGAATAGATTGACAGTTAATATGAAAAGGTGAATAGATAGTTAATATGGACAGGTGAATAGATAGTTAATATGGACAAGTGAATATGTAAACAGTTAATATGGAAAAGTGAATAGATGAACAGTTAATATGGAAAGGTGAATAGATGAACAGTTAATACGGAAAGGTGAATAGATTGACAGTTAATATGAAAATGTGAATAGATGGACAGTTAATATGAAAAGGTGAATAGATAGACAGTTAATATGGAAAGGTGAATAGATGGACAGTTAATATGGGAAGGTGAATAGATGGACAGTTAATATGAAAAGGTGAATAGATAGACAGTTAATATGGAAAGGTGAATAGATAGTTAATATGAACAGGTGAATAGATACTTAATAAGGACATTATAATAGATAAAGTTTATAAGAAAATTGAAATAGATAAAAAGTTGATCAGGAAAAAGATGTGAAAATAAGTTAATTATGAATCATTACCAGCTTATTCTGTTGTTGTCATTCCACAGTACCTATTGGTGTGCCTGAGAATGTTAATACCAACACATTCAATAGCTCATGTATTGAGGTTTCCTGGATCCCTGTACCAGACACAAGAGTTAGTGCCAGAGGCAAGATCTTGGGCTATGTGGTTAGTACTCTTTCTGCTTCTGTTTCTAACTGCTCCATATGCTCACATCAAACACACTCAAGTGAAAACTGATAAGACTCAGTACATATTATAAACAAGTGAGACTGGACGTTAATCTCAGGAAGACAGACGTCATAACGCTAAATGTAAAGAATCCAACACACATTAAGATGAGGAGCGAACTAGCAAAGAGACAAGACACATTTAGATACATAAGAAGGGGGACGGCGTGGGCTAGTGATTAAGTGACACTACTCACAACCTGAAGGTGCTGGATTCTCTCCCCAATCACAACACATTACCCCGGGGAAGCAAACCCTTAGAAAATGCAGGAGGAAGCAGACCCTTACATATATAAAATGCATGCCGAAGTCGGATGAACTTGCTTAGATCAGATGGTGGAACAGGCAAAAGACATCAGCAAAAGATACATGAGAAGTAGAATTGCTTAGATCAGATGGTGGAACAGGCAAAAGACATCAACATAAGATACATGAGAAGTAGAATTGCTTAGATCAGATGGTGGAACAGGCAAAAGACATCAACATAAGATACATGAGAAGTAGAATTGCTTAGATCAGATGGTGGAACAGGCAAAAGACATCAACAAAAGATAGTCAGAATAGCCTTTGCTAGCTTAAACAGCATTTGAAGTTTTCACAGAAGCACAAACACCAAACTAAGAGCATACAAGAACTGCATCATTTCTGTGCTTCTGTATGGTGATTTATGCTGGAGGTGTGCTCGTGGTGTAGGGGTGTGAATTGAGTGCACGCTTGATGTGCAATACCAATATAACTGGTTCAAAATTACTTTGTGTTCAGTTTGACTGGACATGTCTGGGATTTTTTCTCGATATGACCACTTGTCAACATGCAGAAAGGATTGGCAAAACTGCTCTTCAGCAAAACTGGGATAGTAGAACACACATTACAAACAGATACACACACGCATTCATACACTGACCAAAAAGTTCTGATATTGGCTAAAAGACTACAGTCTTTGGTGGGATTGAAAGCAACATGCCTTCACCATGAGAATCCAGAAAGGAAACCTTTAACAAACAAGAACAACAACAGATGATTGTTGGAGAACAACAGAAACAGAAATGTCTAAACTATCATCTTTCCACCCAACATTTCTAAGAAAGATTCTTCATATCTTCTGGTTGAACACCATCACCAATCAAGAACTGCCTCTCAAAGAAATCAAGAAGATATGAACACCATCACCAATCAAGAACTGCCTCTCAAAGAAATCAAGAAGATATGAACACCATCACCAATCAAGAACTGCCTCTCAAAGAAATCAAGAAGATATGAACACCATCCTAACCAGTTGTCGCTGAAATTGGGTCTTCCATGTCCTTATAGGAGGCTTAACTTCATTGATATCATTAATGATACAAGTGACAATGGAAACAAAAAGAAGCTACACAACATGATATTCTTACCAGCATTGTGCTATCAGTTCCAGAATTGGATATTTAACAAACATAGATAAAAGAAACATCATAACAACAGAGAGATTAAATGTCTGCGATGAATGCTTGGAGTAACAAGAATGGATAGAATCAGAAATGAAGATATTAGGAGACAAGTAGGCACTATACCAGTCTAGACTTCATCAAGAGATAGCAAACTAAACGGTTCAGCCACATGGCACATCAAACACCTGATAGCATCTCCCAAGAAAGCAATACTTTACAGATACAATGGATACAAAGCCAAGGAACAACCACACAAAAGATGGATAGCAGAAATAACAGAAGCAGTGAAGCTCCCCATGTACGAAGCACATACTAGGGCCTGGTAAAAAACCGCTTCATTACCTGACGCTGAAAGGCACAAGCAGGACAAAAGCAAACAGGAAATAAAAAAGAAGATACCATCACTAGGACTGCCATGGTATGGACCCCAGAGGGAAGAGGGAGAGAGATCAATCTAAGACAACTTGATGAAGAACCATAGAAGCTGAAATAGAGAATCAGAGATAAGGCACTGTGCGAAGAATGGCTGCAGGTCATGTGGACAGAGTTTGTTGCTACCCTTAATGGCATCATCAAGCCTAATGTTCACTCGCTTCTTTGATGGTCACTGACTAAGAACTTGAAGGATTCATTGATATCATTAATCGAGCAGCTGCTCGTACTACTGGTATATCATGCCACATGGAGCAGACCAACAGACACTCTATATTTTCATGACAACCTGTCCTCGTTAAGGCTAAACCAAGATTGCCAGGTCACACTAAAGGAATCACGACCTGATATCTTCTTCTTCTTTGGTGTTTGTGGCAAAAAGGAAGATGTGTTGTAGTTTACAGCAAGGCTGTAATATCTACACCTGTAAGCATGATATGCTCAATTTCAGCTGGCTTTTTTAGGTACCAGGTTTGCCTTCCCACTGCAATTCCTATTCTTTTAGCAAGACTACAATAGTACAGCCTGTTTCCAGGGCCGTGGCTCGGAATGGAGTCTTGGTCAGCTCTGCTTCCCTGACACTGATGCAAGCAGCCAGTTATTAGTCTCTGGCTACTGTCAGCTCTGGTTCACTGACACTGATGCAAGCAGCCAGTTATTAGTCTCTGGTTACTGTCAGCTATAGTTCACTGACACTGATGCAAGCAGCCAGTTATGAGTCTCTGGCTACTGTCAGCTCTGATTCACTGACACTGATGCAAGCAGCCAGTTATGAGTCGTTGGCTACTGTCAGCTCTGCTTCACTGACACTAATGCAATCAGCCAGTTATGAGTCTTAATTACCTCATTATCAACCAACCTTAATTACCTCATTATCAACCCACCTTAATTACCTCATTATCAACCCACCTTAATTACCTCATTATCAACCCACCTTAATTACCTCATTATCAACCAACCTTAATTACCTCATTATCAACCCACCTTAATTACCTCATTATCAACCCACCTTAATTACCTCATTATCAACCCACCTTAATTACCTCATTATCAACCCACCTTAATTGCCTCATTCCAACCTACCTTAATTGCCTCATTATCAACCCACCTTAATTGCCTCATTTCCAACCCACATTAGTTGCCTTATTCCAACCTACCTTAGTTGCCTCATTCCAACCTACCTTAGTTGCCTCGTTCCAACCTACCTTAGTTGCCTCATTCCAACCTACCTTAGTTACCTCATTCCAACCCACCTTAGTTGCCTCATTCCAACCTATCTTAGTTGCCTCATTCCAACCTACCTTAGTTGCCTCATTCCAACCTACCTTAGTTGCCTCACTCCAACCTACCTTAGTTGCCTCATTCCAACCCACCTTAGTTGCCTCATTCCAACCTACCTTAGTTGCCTCATTCCAACCTACCTTAGCTGCCTCATTCCAAACCCACCTTAGTTGCCTCGTTCCAACCTACCTTAGTTGCCTCATTCCAACCTACCTTAGTTACCTCATTCCAACCCACCTTAGTTGCCTCATTCCAACCTATCTTAGTTGCCTCATTCCAACCTACCTTAGTTGCCTCATTCCAACCTACCTTAGTTGCCTCACTCCAACCTACCTTAGTTGCCTCATTCCAACCCACCTTAGTTGCCTCATTCCAACCTACCTTAGTTGCCTCATTCCAACCTACCTTAGCTGCCTCATTATCAACCTACCTTAATTGCCTCATTTCCAACCTACCTTAGTTGCCTCATTCCAACCTACCTTAGTTGCCTCATTCCAACCTACCTTAGTTGCCTCATTCCAAACCCACCTTAATTGCCTCACTCCCAACCCACCTTACTTGCCTCATTATCAACCTACCTTAGTTGCCTCATTCCAACCTACCTTAGTTGCCTCATTCCAAACCCACCTTAATTGCCTCATTTCCAACCTACCTTAGTTGCCTCATTCCAACCTACCTTAGTTGCCTCATTCCAAACCCACCTTAGTTGCCTCATTCCAACCTACCTTAGTTGCCTCATTCCAAACCCACCTTAGTTGCCTCATTCCAACCTACCTTAGTTGCCTCATTCCAACCTACCTTAATTGCCTCACTCCCAACCCACCTTACTTGCCTCATTATCAACCTACCTTAGTTGCCTCACTCCCAACCCACCTTACTTGCCTCATTATCAACCTACCTTAGTTGCCTCACTCCCAACCCACCTTACTTGCCTCATTATCAACCTACCTTAATTGCCTCACTCCCAACCCACCTTACTTGCCTAATTATCAACCTACCTTAGTTGCCTCACTCCCAACCCACCTTACTTGCCTCATTATCAACCTACCTTAGTTGCCTCACTCCCAACCCACCTTACTTGCCTCATTATCAACCCACCTTAGTTGCCTCATTCCAACCTATCTTAGTTGCCTCATTCCAACCTACCTTAGTTGCCTCACTCCAACCTACCTTAGTTGCCTCACTCCCAACCCACCTTACTTGCCTCATTATCAACCTACCTTAATTGCCTCACTCCCAACCCACCTTACTTGCCTCATTATCAACCTACCTTAGTTGCCTCACTCCCAACCCACCTTACTTGCCTCATTATCAACCCACCTTAGTTGCCTCATTCCAACCTATCTTAGTTGCCTCATTCCAACCTACCTTAGTTGCCTCACTCCAACCTACCTTAGTTGCCTCACTCCCAACCCACCTTACTTGCCTCATTATCAACCTACCTTAGTTGCCTCACTCCCAACCCACCTTACTTGCCTCATTATCAACCTACCTTAGTTGCCTCATTCCAACCTACCTTAGTTGCCTCACTCTCAATCCACTTTTGTTGCTTAATTATCAACCCACCTTAATTGCCCAATTCCCAACCGACCTTAATTTATTGGCTCCCTTTCAGACCCTGGTAACACTTGAGTGTTGTCATAAGATAATTTTATAATATTGATACTCTTGTAGGATATTTGGCAGTGAATTGTAATACTGATACTCTTGTAGGACATTTGGCAGAGAATTGTAATACTGATACTCCTGAAGGACATTTGGCAGAGAATTGTAATACTGATACTCTTGTAGGACATTTGGCAGAGAATTGTAATACTGATACTCCTGTAGGACATTTGACTGAGAATTGTAATTCGGAAATCTTGTAGGACATTTGGCAGAGAATTATAATACTGATACTCTTGTAGGACATTTGACAGTAGATCTAGGTCCACTATTTTACATATAATCTTAAACTGATATGTGTTCATCTTCCTTCGTTTGTTTTCAATCTCAGCAGGAGAGCATTGACAGAGATGAAAACAGGGTCTTCTTCACTAGAGTGGTTAGACTTCATTGTTAGTGGCCTTGTATGAGATATTCTTCGTGTGACAGTGGACTTGTTCTCATCTCTGTCAAACATAGAGCTCTTTCAGAAACAGCTCAAGCCTAGATCTGGCTTCATTATTTCACGAGTTTGTGCTCGTTGATTCCACAGATCAACTACTGGGATGAGGAGGACGACCCTAACCTGTATACACGTTCCATACGTTACTATGGCAACGTCGACTATGGACTGGTCATTGGGTTGGAGTCTCAAGTAAACACTCTTGTGGATGTACAGGTGAGGATAGAAGGTGTACAGATTAGGATAGAAAGTGTACCGGTGAGGATAGAAAGTGTACAGATGAGGATAGAAGGTGTGCATGTGAGGATAGAAAGTGTACAGGTGAGGATAGAAAGTGTACAGGTGCCTATAGAAGGGGCGTAGGTGTTTGAGTGAGGTTAGAAGGTGTAAGTGTGGTTAGGTGTTTATGTGAGGACTGAAGTGTGCAGGTGAGGATAGAAAGTGTACAGGTGAGATTATAATTTGTGCAGGTGATGATAGTGTTTAATTGAGATTAGAAGGCGTTTACGTGAGGATAGAAGATGTACAGGGGAAGATAGAGGATGCACAGGTAAGGACAAAGATTTTTAGTGGATGTAGAGGTGAGGATGGAAAGTAAAATGGTGATGATTGATGGTGTGCATGTGATGATGTTGTTGTTGTTGAATGCCCATAATGAGTAGGATTACTCTTTTTTGCGGACTGAAAAGGACGTAAATGGCAGGTTGTCGTAGCTTTCGTCACATCCTGGGTGTCCTGATGAAGATGGACCGGGTTCTTCCAGGCTTTTGTGCTATGCTTGGCTTCATCTGTGTGTTGCTCACTACTATGGGGATCATGTCAATCCCTCACCTTGTTGGCCAGGCTGCCCTAAAAACAGCCCGTTTCCAGGAAGGGCTATGAGGAAGCCAAGATGAATATCTTGGCCAGTATGTTTTGCATGACCCTGATTAACTTCTGATCAGTATGGCTGGGCCTGACCAGACGTTAGTCTTCCTTCCCACTTGTGAGGATAGGTGTGTACAATTGAGGATAGCAGATGTTTAGTGGATGTGCATGTGTTTAGTGTTTTGTTCAGTAATGGTTCTCTACTAAATGATGCAAGTGATGGCAGTGCGCCAGGCTGAGCGGTTCAGAGTGACAGTCTTACAGGATGCTTGTATCAAAGTACTTACAATCACACTTGAAGTTTTTGGTTCTATAGCAATGGGTTTTACATTATGAAATTGCTAGCCCTCCCACACAATAATTTTTTACATCTTTTACAACATGCTTGTAAGGGCAAAGTAGTCCCATTCTTGCCTTTCTGTCTGCCACTAGCATTACACAATGTAGCCATTCAGTTTTGACTATAGCTGCAACTACAACATTGTACTGGCGAATGAAGAGGTCACATTAGGAATGAAGAAATTCAAGTTGTTTATTTTGTTGTGCAAGTGACAAAATCCATGAAAGTAAAACAAGATAATGCTCCATAAACATGTGAAATTTTGTGTGAAATGTGTAAACATATGAAATGTTGTGTGAACATATGAAATGCTCAATCAGTACTTTGGCACAGTCTTCACAAAAGAGGACTGCTCCAAGATCCCAGAGCCTATATATATTTTTCAAAGAGACATGGATACAGCGGGATTAAGATCAATCTGTATTACAGAGGAAATGGTTTTTTAAAAATTGGAGGGGTTGAAAGTGAATAAATGTCCAGGTCAAGATGTTATTCATCCAAAATTGCTGTATGAAATTAGAGACCAACTAGCAAAACCATTGGCTATATTATGTTCTCAATCACTTATAAAAAGGGATTGTTCCAACTGGATTGAAAAGATGCAGGAGTGATCCCCTTCTTTAAAAAAGGCAAAAAATCAGATCCAGCAAATTATAGACCGGTGAGTTTAACAAGCATAGTCTGTAAATTGTTAGAGTCAATAATCAAAGAAAACATTGTAATGCATTTAGACAAATTTAATCTAATTAGAAATAGTCAGCACGGGTTTACTAGAGGGAGATCATGCTTAACAAATCTATTGGAATTCATGGAGGAGGTTACTAAAATCATAGATAAAGGGGAGCCAGTGGACGTAATTTTATTTAGACTTTGCAAAGGCCTTTGATAGAGTACCTCATCAAAGATTATTTAGAAAGTTAAAATCACATGGAATAGGTGGGGAAGTAGCCAAATGGATTGAAAATTGGATAACGGGAAGAAGGCAGAGGGTGGGCATAAGTAAGGAGTACTCTGAGTGGTGGGAAGTGAAAAGTGGTGTGCCACAGGGCTCGGTTTTGGGACCAATTTTGTTCTTGATATATATAAATGATTTGGACATTGATATGGGATCCATGATTGCAAAATTTGCTGATGACACAAAACTATGCAGTAATGTCTCTTCTAAAGCGGAAGTGGATATATTGATGTCGGATTTAGATAAAATTCAAGAATGGTCTGTAAGCTGACAAATGGAGTTTAATGTAGATAAATGTACAGTCATCCACTTGGGTAGATCCAATATGGAACATAATTACAGAATGGGAGAAAACAATATTAGAAAGATAGATAAGGAAAGGGACCTAGGGGTTATAATAGATCATACAGGAAAGGTGAGTGAGCAAGTTAAGGTAGCAGTGAAAAAGGCAAATGCAATGTTAGGTATGATAAAAAGAAATGTTAAACATAGGAGCAAGGAAGTGATCGTCAAACTGTATAAAGCTTTAGTTAGACCTAGATTGGAGTACTGTGTACAGGTGGGGAGTCCTTATCATAGAGGGGATATAAACATGCTGGAAAGAATACAAGAAAGAGCGACAAAGATGATAGTGGGATTCCAGAATTACAGTTATGAGGAACGACTCAGAAAAACCGGCCTACAGTGTCTCGAAGAGAGAAGAATTCGTGGTGACTTAATACAGGTTTATAAGATGATCAGAGGAATGGATAAATTAGACTATAACAAGTTTTTTTAAAATACAGCCACCTACAATAACACGAGGGCATAGCTACAAGCTGACTAAAGAGAGGTCCAGATTAGATATTAGAAAATAATTTTTTTAGTCAGAGAGTGGTGTCTGCTTTGAATGCATTGCCAGGGGAGGTAGTGGAGGCAGGGACAGTTAATGCATTTAAGAATAAACTGGATGCGCATAGCTTTTAGAGCAAGGTGATGTAAATGTAACTGGTTGTATACAGACACTGCAGGGTCTTCTAAACCAGTATAAAGACGTTAATTTAAGTTAAGTGGGAACATTGAAATGTTGTGTGAAATGTGTGAACATGTCAAATGTGTAAACATGGGAAATGTATATATAAATATGTGAAATGTTATTTGAACATGTGAAATGTTGTGTGAACATGTAAAAAGTTCTGTGAAATGTGTAAACATGTGAAATGTATATATGAACATGTAAAAAGTTGTGTGAAATGTGTAAACATGTGAAATGTACATATGAACATGTGAAATGTTGTGTGCACATGTGAAATGTGTGAACATGTTTAATGTTTTGTAAACATGTGAAATATTGTGTGAAATCTTATGTGAAATGTTTGACATGTGTGTGCCATTGATTTTGTTTCAGGTGTATAACTCTGCAGGGCTGGGATCTAGGTCTAACACGTACGTCATGGAAACTGCTCGTCTACGTAAGCAGGAGTTATCATTAAATAGACTTCTCCTCGTATCCCTTAGTGTTGAGGTCATCTTATCATTTTCTTGTGTAGTTTCTTCACAATAAGGTAGCCGGCCCTATGACCAACTCTCCTCGCTCTGATTTGACTCAATCGCTACTCGTCTACTTTTTTTGTTTCTTGTGTTTTATAGTTTTTACAGGATGAGGTAGCTATCCCCATGCCCAGCCTTCCTTAGCTGCCTCTTATGACATGCCTGAGAGGTGACAGTGTTACTATTCTTTGCTCCACTTTCAGTCTACGATTGTTCGTCCATCACAGATGATGAAGAGCAGCCCCTCTGTTTTACCATTTGGAATATGTTCGGTCAGCAGATGAATTCAAAGGTGACTGAGAATCTCGATGCAGGTCTGAAAAGACCTTTGACAATGTGAACAGGAAATGTTCACTTCATTTCTCTATTGTTCAGCTGCTACCATAGTTACACACAGCATACCGAAAAACAGGAGCCTGAAACAAAGGCACCCAATTTTGTACTTCAGTTATCCAGCACAAGACTCAAATCCAGACATAGCTTCCTAAAAACAACAAAGCCCATACAGAAAAAAATCCTGAAAGTCGCTGTATCGAGAGATGGCACAAATTGATGCACACCCCAGAAATGTAACTTTGGGAGGAACCTGCCCCCGGACATCATCTACCATATACAACATACAAGTCGCAGAACAGATTCCGAACTGATGTATCACTGTACAATGAGGATACATAGATGATGACACATGTGACTGGCACAATACAGGACCAAGACCACCTGATGACCTGCCCCAACCTCCAGGAAACATGCAATAGGTGTGAAATGCTGCAGGCAATTGACGCGACAATCCATGTTGAATACTCGATGCATGCTGTATGGCATGGTGCTTGGACACAGAAGGTAAGTAAGTAAGCATACAGAATATGAATACTTCTTCTTTTGCATTCATTCTGAAACGGATGTTGTGATGTATGTTGTGTCATAGTTTATAGCAAAGCTGCGATATCTGCACTTTTTGGCCTGACATCCGATTTCAGCTGGGAAAATAAATACTAGGGTGATTGGGTTATAAATGAGAGGATTGCATCTTTGAATGGATGAATGTTTTATGTCACCACTATCAGTGTCATGAAGATGGAGAACTGACTGTTATAGATGCATTGCTTCCAACCTCCAAAAGAGATACCAAAGAAGAGGAAGGAGAGAAGAACAATGATAGAAAAGTTAGAAGAAGAGGACAAACCATATCATTTGTCAACTTCTGTTAGATGTTATAAGGTGAAATATTTTTATGTGTGTCACCTGTGGGTTTTTTTCTATCCATGCCTCTTTAATGTTTCTAAACCACCATCAATCCATTTTTATCGGGATCTTACTTTTGAGCTGAAGTCCAGCTGTTTGTTACTATTTTAGAGTTCTTTCTTTTGTAAATCAACATTGTGCATGTTTCAAAAAATATTCTGTCTTCTACACAGCTGCGCTGCACTATTCAGAGGAGGTTCGAGTTGCTTCTGCGGGTTATAGCAGATGTCGTGTTTGGTGGAGGGGAATTACCACAGCCCAGATTGAGGAGGACATTACTGGCTATGTTGTACGTTCAGTGTCTGTGTTGTTGTTGTGGTGGTAGTGGTTGTTGAGGATGTTGTTGTGGTTGTTGTTGTTCTTGACGCTTCTTGAGGATCATTGTTGTTCTTGACGCTTTTGTTTTTGCTGATGGTGTTGTTGAGGATGTTGCTGATGGGATTGTTGTTGATGTGGTTGTTGTTAATGGTGTTGTTTTTCTTGATGTTAGTGATGGTGTTAATTGTGTTGTTTTTGTACATAATGTTGATGTGTTGTTGATGTTGTTAGTGATGATGTTGTTGTTAATAGTGTTATTTTTGTTGATGATGTTCTTAATGCTGTGGTTGTTGAACAACAGCTGTTCATTGTTCTATTGCTAATTTAAAGTTTCCTTAACATCATACATTCAGGGCTTCTGGAGGCCTTCCCGCCCTTACTCTACTAGTTATAGGCCCAATGGTGGGAGGCAGAATTCCCCATCATCCAGTAGCCACACAAATGTGCAGAACTCAATTACCTTACTCTGGTTTTTGGGTGTCTCACAAGGAATAGTCACATCCTGTACACAGCCACCTCCCAACTCACCCACACAGCCACCTCCCAACCAGCCATCTCCCAACTCACCCACACAGCCACCTACAAACTCACCCACATATCCACCTCCCAACGCTCTCACACAACCACCTCCTAATTCACCCACACAGCAACCACCTCCTAATTCACCCACACAGCAACCACCTCCCAACTCACCCACACAGCAACCACCTCACAACTCACCCACACAGCAACCACCTCCCAACTCACCCACACAGCAACCACCTCACAACTCACCCACACAGCAACCACCTCCCAACTCACCCACACAGCAACCACCTCAAAACTCACCCACACAGCAACCACCTCCCAACTCACCCACACAGCAACCACCTCTCAACTCACCCACACAGCAACCACCTCCCAACTCGCCCACACAGCAACCACCTCCCAACTCACCCACACAGCAACCACCTCTCAACTCACCCACACAGCAACCACCTCCCAACTCACCCACACAGCAACCACCTCCCAACTCACCCACACTGCAACCACCTCCCAACTCACCCACACAGCAACCACCTCTCAACTCACCCACACAGCAACCACCTCCCAACTCACCCACACAGCAACCACCTCCCAACTCACCCACACAGCAACCACCTCCCAACTCACCCACACAGCAACCACCTCCCAACTCACCCACACAGCAACCACCTCCCAACTCACCCACACAGCCATCTATCCATTACTGAATCCTGCCTTGAACCGAAGAGAGCAGGTCGTTGTCTTCAGACTTCGCACTGGCCACAATAGACTGAGGTACCACCTATTCAACAAATTGAAGATAGGGTGTACAGACGAATGCCCGTGCGGTACTGGTAAAATGACCGCTGAACATCTGCTGCAGAACTGCCCGACATACGAGGATCAGAGAGAGCAGATGTGGCCATCACCAGTGGAACTGCAAGACAAGCTCTATGGCAGTGGCGACAGCCTCAGGATGACCGCCCCTTTTTTCGAAAAAATAATGGTTACTGTCTGACTGCGTACGCAGAAGAAGAAGAAGAAGAAGAAGAAGAATCCTGCCTAATGCATCCAGCCAGGAAAATGTTTGGGTTAGGACCAGGGCCCTATTGTTACCCCAGACTCTATGTGCAAAACTAGGTACACATGTTGTTACACCACAAGAAAATATATACATTGAACCACTTTGGTGTGGTATACCACAAGGAGGATCATCGTCATGTTTGACCACTTTGGTATGGTATATCACAAGGAGGATCATAATGTTTGACTACTTTGGTATGGTATATCACAAGGAGGATCATAATGTTTGACTACTTTGGTATGGTATATCACAAGGAGGATCAAAATGTTTGACTACTTTGGTATGGTATACCACAAGGAGGATCATAATTATTGACCACTTTGGTATGGTATATCACAAGGAGGATCATAATGTTTGACCACTTTGGTATGGTATATCACAAGGAGGATCATAATGTTTGACCACTTTGGTATGGTAAATCACAAGGACGTTCATAATGTTCGACCATTTTGGTATGGTATACCACAAGGAGGATCATAATGTTCGACCACTTTGGTATGGTATACCACAAGGAGGATCATAATGTTTGACCACTTTGGTATGGTAAATCACAAGGACGTTCATAATGTTCGACCATTTTGGTATGGTATACCACAAAGAGGATCATTGTCATGTTGAGCCACTCTGGTGTCATTACTTGGTTCCTGAGCATTAGCCAGGCAATTCTAGGATGAGTCACATAAAGGTATTTCATAGTCAATGGTTAATATCTGACCCTAGAATTCATGCATTGTGAAGCATTATTACACTTCACAAAGCACCGTGAAGCATCATGAGTTATCATCAAGCATCATAAAACATTACAAAGCATTATAAGTCATCATGGGGACGGCGTGGCCTAGTGGTTAAGTGGCATGGCTCACAATCCGAAGGTGCTGGGTTTTTTTTTTTTTTTTTTTTTTTTTTTTTTTTTTTTTTTTTTTTTTTTTTTTTTTTTTTTTTTTTGCGTTCGCCTTATTTCTCTATTTCCCAAGGCGTATGTGCATTACACTGTGGTTTTTATTTTGCGCCTGTCGGCCCAGTGCATCTGACTTCAGCATGCATTTTATGTAAGGGTCTGCTTCCTCCTGCATTTTCTAAGGGTTTGCTTCCCCGAGGTAACGGCCGGTGCTGTGATGGGGATCGAACCCAGCACCTTCTGGTTGTGAGCCGTGCCACTTAACCACTAGGCCACGCCGTCCCCTTGGTGCTGGGTTTGATCCCCATCACAGCATCGGCCGTTACCCAGGGGAAGCAAACCCCTAGAAAGTGCAGGAGGAAGCAGACCCTTACATAAAATGCATGCTGAAGTCAGATGCACTGGGCCGACAGGCGCAAAATAAAAACCACAGTGCAACGCACACCCGCCTTGGGGAATAGAGAAATAAGGCGAAAGCAAAAAAAAAAAAAAATCATTGGTCATGATGAAGTATCATGAAGCATTGTTAAGCATCATGTGTCATTTTGAAGCATCACAAGTCATCATATGTCATGAAGTATCATGAGTCATCATGAAGTATTACGAAGCATCATGTGTCATTTTGAAGCATCACAAGTCATCATATGTCATGAAGTATTATGAGTCATCATGAAGCATTGTTAAGCATCATGTGTCATTTTGAAGCATTACAAGTCATCATATGTCATGAAGTGTTATGAGTCATCATGAAGCATTACGAAGCATCATGTGTCATTATGAAGCTTTATGAGTCATTGTATGTCAGTGTGTAGAATCATGATTTATCATGTGTCATCATGAAGCATCCCTCTTCAACAGTATCTACTACCAGGGTGTCAGGACCTACTGTTGTTCTTTATTTGATTGTCTCCATTAATTGTAAAACACAGAATTCCATTTGTCTGTGTACAGGAGAGATAATTATTTCCTTCTCCATTCAGCTGCCATAGGGCTACCACTATATATGGCTCTTTAAATGTAGTCTGCATCAAAGCATTTTGTGTGCTCATGCTGTGGTGATTTCTGGAACAATTTGTTTTACACTATGAAGTAGCTAGCACCATGCACTCTTTCTTTGGCTGCAGATTTTATCTTTCTTTCTGATGTTTGTTCGAAATGGTACATTATGACCACCTGTCTTAGTTTGCAGTGAGGCTGCAATATCTACCCCTTTTGGCCCAACATATCCAGTTTCAACATGGCAATTGTGGTACCAGGTTTGCCTTCCCTCTTTAATCACTGCTCTCTTAGCCAGACTACTCGAGTTCAGCCTGTTTCCTGGGCTCGTCATTTGAAGACAGAATAGGGTCTTGGTCGGCTATAAGTCACCTACCCTGATGCAAGCAGCTAACTGGCTACTATCAGCTCACTCACTGCTGCATCTTCAACTCTGCCCGTTTTATAGCATGTCGTGGAAGTGCTGTGGCCCTTTTCTTTCCCTAAACCAAGCAAAAGGCCCTGTAAAGAGCACAGAGAGATGACTATCTAACATTGTCTAAAATGACTGATGACTATCTAACAGTGTCTAATATGACTGATGACTATCTAACATTGTCTAATATGACTGATGACTATCTAACATTGTCTAAATGACTGATGACTATCTAACATTGTCTAATATGACTGATGACTAACATTGTCTAAAATGACTGATGACTATCTAACATTGTCTAATATGACTGATGACTATCTAACATTGTCTAATGTGCAAGACGAACTATTCTGGATCATTCACCAGTTTATCTGGCAACTGTTTCTAACCTGTTATTGCCAGATTTGGCTGTGGACTGCCAGTGAAGATTTTCGGACAGCTCAAGAGATTGCCATTCCTGGCACTACATTTATGACCGTGATCCACAACATATCGGAACATCGATTGTATGCATTGAGACTTGCGGCTACCAGCTTTGGTGGTACAGGCAAGAAAAGTCCAACTGTTTACTTCACAACAGGTTAGTCCAGCTGTTTACTTCACAACATGTAAGTCCAGCTGTTTACTTTACAACAGGTGAGTCAGTCAAACTGTTTACTTCACAACAGGTGATTCAGTCCAGCTGTTTACTTTGCAACAGATAAGTTCAGCTGTTTACTTCAGGTAAATCTAGCTGTTTACTTCACAACAGGTAAGTTCAGCTGTTTACTTCACAACAGGTAAGTTCAGCTGTTTACTTCACAACAGGTAAGTCCAGCTGTTTACTTCACAACAGGTAAGTCCAACTGTTTACTTCACAACAGGTAAGTCCAGCTGTTTACTTCACAACAGGTAATTCAGTCCAGCTGTTTACTTTGCAACAGGTGAGTCCAGCTGTTTACTTTGCAACAGGTCAGTTCAGCTGTTTACTTCACAACAATTGAGATCAACTCATAAAAATTGATCTATAATGTCTAAAAAAAAGAATAATTTGAGGTGATTAAATGCAGGTTATAACATAATCAAGAAAAAAGAATAAATGAAGACTATAACAAGTTTTTCAAAGTACAGCCATCTACAAGAACAAGAGAGCATAGCTATAAATTAACTAAGGTAAGGTCAAGATTAGATGTTAGGAAATATTTCATAGTCAGAGAGTGGTGAATGCTTAGAATGCATTGCCACAGAAAATAGTGTAGGCAGTTTCAATTAAAACATTCAAGAATAGATTTGATGTACATAGCATTTAGATCAAGTGAAGTAAAGAAACTGGTTGTATTACTTAATAACAGTTGAGACCAATTATTCACTTTCAACTGTTCACTTCACAATAAAAATATAATATGTACTTATCAATGAACCCATTATACAGCAAGACAATAAATATCAAAAATGTGCTAGGATATGTAAACATTGTCATTTATTGTGAGTGACACATATCAAATGTATGTCATTTCGTGTGAGTTAGACATGTTTGAATGCATGTCATTTCTTGTGAGTAACGCATGTCAAATCCATGTCAACCAAATGGGAAACCGAACATGCTAGCTACACAAAAAACGATGCCTATTACCAGTTGAACAGAAGAGAACAGGTCATGGTCTTCAGACTTCGCACTGGCCACAATAGACTGAGGTACCACCTATTCAACAAATTGAAGATAGGTGGCACTGACGAATGCCCGTGTTGTATCGGGAAAATGACCGCTGAGCATTTGCTGCAAAACTGCCCGACATACGAGGATCAGAGAGAGCAGATGTGGCCATCACCAGTGGCAACATTAGACAAGCTCTATGGCAGTGTCGACAGCCTCAGGATGACCGCTGCTTTTTTCGAAAAAATAAAGGTTGATGTCTGACTGCGTACGATGAAGAAGAAGAAGAAATCCATGTCAGGGATCAAGTCGCTGAGCAGCGCATGAGCTGCAGTGGTCAGCGACCCATAGCTGACTGCTAGAGTCAGGGCCAGCGAACCAGAGCTGCCAAGACCCTTCTACACCTCCATGCGGTGATCCCGAATAACAGGCTGCAGCAGGGCAGACTGGCTAAGGAGAAGGGATCGAAGAAGGAATGCTAACCCGGTACTCAAAAAATGCTTGCTGAAGTCGGATGTGTTGGACCAAAAGGTGCAAATATTGCAGTCAAGCTGTAAACTACGACACAACGCATTCTGTTCTCTGGACTACATTCTGCTACTTAAGCCCTTTCAGGATTTGGTAGCGGGAGATTGAGAACGAAGAAGAAGAAGAAGAAATCCATGTCATTTCTTGTGAATGACGCATGTCAAATGCTTCTCTTTTCTTGTGAATGACGCATGTCAAATGCTTCTCATTTCTTGTGGGTGAGCTATGTCAAATCCATGTCATTTCTTGTGAGAGATGTATGTTAAATGCATGTCATTTCTTGTGAGAGATGTATGTTAAATGCATGTCATTTCTTGTGAGAGATGTATGTTAAATGCATGTCATTTCTTGTGAGTTAGAGGTTTGTCAAATGTGTGTAATCTATTGAAAGGTAGAGGTTTGTTAAATGTGTATAATCTATTGAGAGCTAGAAGTTTGTCAAATAAATGTATTCTCTTTGAGTTTAAGAAATGGCGAATGAATATCATTTGTTTCCAAATCCAAGTTTGTTGTTCTCCCTGCGTCCCCCTCCTCCACCTAAATCTTTCAGAAATACATATTTTAAGAGCAACTGATTTAGATCTATTTAATTTTATTATTTAGACTTGTTGAAAGCCCACATACAAATTGTGCCACTTTTCATTTTTAAGAGACTTCCCTTTTGCTTGTTTTCAGAGGGTCAGATATTAATAGATTCTCGACTGGCCGAAACCATTCAAGCTTATCAATCTGATGGGATACGGCTGAGCTGCTCCTTGACTTTGATGATCACTGTCTGTTTTATTTTATCATTCTTGTTGCTGCCCTTATATACTAGTGCCATGTGATTGGAATTTATGCTTTTGTGATTTGAGTTTTTGCATATTTCCATCCTTTTATCTGACTTCTTGTGATCTGAATTGCTGCCTAGATTGTGTTTATGAAGTCTACCAGCTGTATAAATGGACTATTATGGCTTTAATATATGCTTTAATACCATGTTCATGAGTGGGTGTTTATTCTGTGAATGTGTGTTTAATTATATGGTTGACACTTTTTGTGCTTCGGAATGAGCGTGTGATTTAAATTTTGGGAAACCAAGGTTGACCTTGAATGTGTAAGCGAAAGAGAAACTGTTGATTAGGTGCAAGAACCATGTGGTAGGCATGACATGTTGTTCTGTCATGTGGTAGGCATTGTCTGGCCTCAAGGACATTGTCTGGTCTCATGGACATTGTTGGCCTCATAGACATTATCTGGCCTTGTTGACATTGTCTGACCTCATGGACATTGTCTGGCCTCATGGACATTGTCTGGTCTCATGGACATTGTCTTTGCCTGACCTCGTGGATATTGTCAGACATCATGAACATTGTCTGACCTCGTGAACATTCTACATACTTATTAGCTTATAGCAGATGAACACATGTACAGCATATAAATAATTAAAAATATACTAGTACAACAGACTTGTAAAACATGTACAACAGATTAGTAAAACATGTACAACAGATTAGTAAACCATGTGCAACAGATTAGTAAAAAAAAATGTACAACAGATTAGTAAAACATGTACAACAGATTAGTAAAACATGTACAACAGATTAGTAAAACATGTACAAGATGAAAATGAACTGTACATTACATGAAGAAGTACAGAAACACTGGGCACAAATGAATAGATCTCAATGAGAGCTAGCAGCTGACCTTCTACAGGAAGACTGAATCAACATTTAGTATCTGGTAGCAATTAGTTTTACAAGATGATGTTGCCCTATTCCCAACAGTTTTTAGTTGCCTATGAAAGATAGAAAGATTTTCAACTCACGGATTGGAACAGCCAGTCATTGTCACGTGTCTGCTGAGTTTAGAGGGAGCTTCTAGAATGCTTTAGATACATACAACACTCTAAATGTGAATAAGAAGCCTGCTTTTATGACATGCTTGGCAGGTTACAGTGGTGTTATTCTTTACCTCCCTGGGTACAACTTGAGTGTTGTAGATCAACATTACACCGCAACATCAAAATCATCACACATCACAACCTAATATCACAACGTCACACGTCGTATCACATCACAATATCAGATCATCACAGCATCAGATCATCATTACAGCACACATCACATGTTTCTTTTCATGCTCTAATAGAAGCATAGGACCACCACTAGAGTTAGCCTCCTCGCAGGAAGTCTACATCAAAACTTGTATGTGCTCTTGTAGATGTTGTTTCTGTAGCAAATTGGTTTGCATGATGAGGTTGCAAGCCCCATACACAACACCACTTAGTCACTTTGAACAACATGCATAGTTGGTAGCAGTGCACCTCTTCTTTCTTCCCTACTGCAGCTAGCCCTGGAAGCCACATAGCCCTGAAAGGCTTGTACCTGGGAGCTACATGAACATGACTTCCGTCAGCGGCTCTAGAAGCCATGCTCAGAATACATCAATACACACAGATTTTTTCTTTTAATTTGATGTTTGCCTTGCTTCTCATGGTGGAGTATGTTGTTCTGTGCTTTGCACCATATGTCCTAATGTATTCAACTTCAGCACACATTTTTTATATGGGTCTATTTCCAAGCAAAAGAGGTACTACCTTGCTGAAACCTGCATGCTCAGATTGTGAGCTGGGTCACAAACCTAACCACTTCACCATGCAGCCTAGTACTTTGCCTCCCTACACCACCTTCCACCTCCGCACAAAGATGGACAGATGAAACTGCTCACTGAGCACAAAGTTATTACTTGGAAGATGGCAGGTATCAGATTAACATGTCTGAGACAGGAAATGACCTCAATCATTGTAAGCCATAATTTTGTTATTTGTTTATAGAGAGCATATGTGACATACAAAAAGAAAGCTATACAGCATGATATTCCTACACACATTGTTCTATCAGTGCCAAAATTGGACATTGACAAGCAAAGATAAAAGAAACATTGTAACAACAGAGATGAAATGCCTATGCAGAATTCTAGAAGTACCAAAAATGGATAGAATCAGAAATGAATATATTAGGAAACAAGTAGGTACAACACCAGTTCTAGACCTCATCAAGAGACAACAAACCAAATGGTTCAGCCACGCGAAACAACAAACACCAGATAGTATCCCTCAGAAAGCAATGCTATACAGAAACATGGATACAAAGCCAAGGACCAACCACGCAAAAGAAAGACAGCAAAAATAACAGAAGCAGTAAAGCTCCAGTGTACGAAGCAGATAGTAGGACCCGGTCGAGAAATCTCTTCATAACCTGCTGCTGAATGGCACAAGCAGGACACAAGTGAAAAGAAGAAGAAGAAGAAGAAGATGTGAGGTAAGTGTGTATTAATGTGTAAGAGTTTGTTGATCACAAACAAAAAGAAAGGATGACTAAGGTACAAGGGGATAGCAACTGTTGAGGCCTCAAACCTCCAGAGATTGAAATGTATCTACTAATCTGGTCATGCTGGGGTTCAAGACAACGAAAGAACTGACATTTTGGCTTCACAAGCTCCCATCATGGGCATATTGGAGTGAAATTTTGAAATTAATGAACGACCACCTGTTGTATGAGGACACTGATATAAATGAATCAGCAATCCTCAGAATGCAAAGTTTCGACATCAAATGAGGTTCCAGCGGAGTAGGGCGTATAAGAGGACAGAGCAGGACAGTGTACAACCAGCGAGCTACAGGAACCATCAGCATCCAGACTCTGCACTATTTGCTGATAGAGACTGATCCCCTATGGATTCACCAGCAGTGCAGTGACGTCGATTCTTAGGAACAGAAACAACAAAAACAACTGAAGATCCACTTTGTGTGTGTGTGTTTATGTGGGACATATGCATGTATTAATATTTGAGAGTTGGTCGATAAAAAACAACAACAAAAACATCTGAAGATCCATTTCTTTTATGTGGCACATATGCATGTATTAATATGTGAGAGTTGGTTGATGATAAAAAACAACAAAAACATATGAAGAACCATTTAATTTGTGTGTTTATGTGGGGACATATGCATGTATTAATATGTGAGAGTTGATAATAAACAATAAAAACATCTGAAGATCCACTCCGTTTATGTGGGATATATCAATGCATGTTTGCTAAGAACTCAGTCTAAATTAGGAACTACAACATTATTTTAAGATCAATCCTTTCCATTATAGGTGTAGGGGTAAATAGCTAGTTTGTCTGTTGTAAATGTTGGTCTAACGTGTGAGATTTCATAGCCGACAGGGATTTTGGGGATGAAGGTTAGAGACTCAATTGTGCAAGGCTTCAGATCCTTCTCTTAGCTTGGCTGACCAGACCTAGGTTTCTCTTAGCTTGGATGACCAGACCTAGGTTTCTCTTAGCTTGGCTAACCAGACCTAGGTTTCTCTTAGCCTGGCTGACCAAACCTAGGTTTCTCTTAGCTTGGCTGACCAGACCTAGGTTTCTCTTAGCCTGGCTGACCAAACCTAGGTTTCTCTTAGCTTGGCTGACCAGACCTAGGTTTCTCTTAGCTTGGCTGACCAGACCTAGGTTTCTCTTAGCTTGGCTGACCAGACCTCAGATGCTTGTAGCTTGACTGACCAGACCTAGGTTTCTCTTATCTTGGCTGACCAGACCTAGGTTTCTCTTAGCTTGGCTGACCAGACCTAGGTTTCTCTTAGCTTAGCTGACCAGACCTCAGATGCTTGTAGCTTGACTGACCAGACCTAGGTTTCTCTTATCTTGGCTGACCAGACCTAGGTTTCTCTTAGCTTGGCTGACCAGACCTAGATTTCTCTTAGGTTGGCTGACCAGACCTAGGTTTCTCTTAGCTTGGCTGACCAGACCTAGGTTTCTCTTAGCTTGGCTGACCAGACCTAGGTTTCTCTTAGGTTGGCTGACCAGACCTAGGTTTCTCTTAGCTTGGCTGACCAGACCTCAGATGCTTGTAGCTTGACTGACCAGACCTAGGTTTCTCTTATCTTGGCTGACCAGACCTAGGTTTCTCTTAGCTTGGCTGACCAGACCTCAGATGCTTGTAGCTTGACTGACCAGACCTAGGTTTCTCTTATCTTGGCTGACCAGACCTAGGTTTCTCTTAGCTTGGCTGACCAGACCTAGATTTCTCTTAGCTTGGCTGACCAGACCTAAGTTTCTCTTAGGTTGGCTGACCAGACCTAGGTTTCTCTTAGCTTGGCTGACCAGACCTAGGTTTCTCTTAGCTTGGCTGACCATACCTAGGTTTCTTAGCTTGGCTGACCAGACCTAGGTTTCTCTTAGCTTGGCTGACCAGACCTCAGATGCTTGTAGCTTGACTGACCAGACCTAGGTTTCTCTTAGCTTGGCTGACCAGACCTAGGTTTCTCTTAGGTTGGCTGACCAGACCTAGGTTTCTCTTAGCTTGGCTGATCAGACCTAGGTTTCTCTTAGCTTGGCTGACCATACCTAGGTTTCTTAGCTTGGCTGACCAGACCTAGGTTTCTCTTAGCTTGGCTGACCAGACCTCAGATGCTTGTAGCTTGACTGACCAGACCTAGGTTTCTCTTATCTTGGCTGACCAGACCTAGATTTCTCTTAGCTTGGCTGACCAGACCTAGATTTCTCTTAGCTTGGCTGACCAGACCTAGGTTTCTCTTAGGTTGGCTGACCAGACCTAGGTTTCTCTTAGCTTGGCTGACCAGACCTAGGTTTCTCTTAGCTTGGCTGACCAGACCTAGGTTTCTCTTAGCTTGGCTGATCAGACCTTAGATGCTTGTAGCTTGACTGACCAGACCTAGGTTTCTCTTATCTTGGCTGACCAGACCTAGGTTTCTCTTAGCTTGGCTGACCAGACCTAGATTTCTCTTAGCTTGGCTGACCAGACCTAGGTTTCTCTTAGGTTGGCTGACCAGACCTAGGTTTCTCTTAGCTTGGCTGACCAGACCTAGGTTTCTCTTAGCTTGGCTGACCAGACCTAGGTTTCTTAGCTTGGCTGACCAGACCTAGGTTTCTCTTAGCTTGGCTGACCAGACCTCAGATGCTTGTAGCTTGACTGACCAGACCTAGGTTTCTCTTATCTTGGCTGACCAGACCTAGGTTTCTCTTAGCTTGGCTGACCAGACCTAGATTTCTCTTAGCTTGGCTGACCAGACCTAGGTTTCTCTTAGGTTGGCTGACCAGACCTAGGTTTCTCTTAGGTTGGCTGACCAGACCTAGGTTTCTCTTAGCTTGGCTGACCAGACCTAGGTTTCTCTTAGCTTGGCTGACCAGACCTAGGTTTCTTAGCTTGGCTGACCAGACCTAGGTTTCTCTTAGCTTGGCTGACCAGACCTCAGATGCTTGTAGCTTGACTGACCAGACCTAGGTTTCTCTTATCTTGGCTGACCAGACCTAGGTTTCTCTTAGGTTGGCTGACCAGACCTAGGTTTCTCTTAGCTTGGCTGACCAGACCTAGGTTTCTCTTAGCTTGGCTGACCAGACCTTAGATGCTTGTAGCTGTCTGACAGAACCTCAGATGCTTGTAGCTTGACTGACCAGACCTCAGATGTTTGTAGCTGACTGACTAGACCTCAGATGCTTGTAGCTTGACTGACCAGACCTCAGATGCTTGTAGCTTGACTGATCAGACCTAGGTTTCTCTTATCTTGACTGACCAGACCTAGGTTTCTCTTAGCTTGACTGATCAGACCTCAAATGATTGTAGCTTAACTGACCAGACCTCAGATGCTTGTACTCTATTCTCTTGTAATGTGAAAGTTGGAACAGTCTCCAGGTGCATTGTTAGTTTATTTCACAGGTTTTGTTCACTTAGATGTTTTGTTTTGTGTCCAAGCTCTTGTCCTTCAAAACATCTCTCGTCGGATGAAATAGCATTAGCTTCTTATTAGTTGGTGCCCAATGTTGTAGAAGGTAGAGATTATATTAGCCACAGTTAGCCAAAGTAAAGTTTTATCTTTGATACACAAGTCACTATATGTCCAAAATTGTTTGAGTTGAGATCACTTGAGTTATGTTTGATGCTGAAATGGGGTTGGGCATGTTCTCAGACGCAACCCTAATTTGACTGCAATATTTGCACCTTTCGGTCCAACACATCCGACTTCAGCAATGATTTTTTGAGTACCGGGTTAGCATTCCCTCTTTGATCCCTTCTCCTTAGCCAGTCTGCCCTGCTGCAGCCTGTTATCCAGGATCACCGCGTGGAGGTGTAGAAGGGTCTTGGCAGCTCTGGTTCGCTGGCCCTGACACTAGCAGTCAGCTATGGGTCGCTGACCACTGCAACTCATGCGCTGCTCAGCATCTTGATCCCGCTTTGATTTCAAGAAGGAAAATGAACGAGCAGCCGACCTAAAACAATTTGGTTGAGAACTTTAGACATGAACATGAACAAATGGCTGCAGACTGAAGGGAGTGTGTTGCTGCCCTGAAATATGTCATCAATTGTGATGGACAACGGCTGCTTCATCAACCATTTACCCAGGACCCAAGAAGAGAAAGAAGAAGGAACCACTTTAAGACATGATAGTTTTCTCTTTGTTTATAAAGTTTGATGGACACAGAGTAAAACATGATGTGTGTGGGACAGTCAATCTGACCTTTTAATAATGGCTTTGTTTTGGGCTGGTTGTAAAGTTGACCAGACGGTTATTTTTGCTGATCTAAACATGTTATACTGTATTTCTTTAATTCTACGATGCACTTTTTCCTCATTTAAACGTTTATAAATTTCGGATGTGTCATACTTCTTTCTTCTTCTTCATCGTACGCTGTTTACAGCGATATTTACGTTGCACTGTTTTATTTTGTTAAGCCTGTGGCTCAGTGCATCCGATTTCAACAGGCGATTCTGTAGGGTTGCCCTCTTTAGCCTTTGGCTGTCCCCAGCCTAACTGCAAGGCAGCAGTTGTTTCTGATCAGAGTTGTCTCTCTTAGGAAGTTGTCTTGTAGGACTATCAAGTGGATGTGTCATACAATTGATGGGATTTTACAATCATTGTCAAAATAAAGTTGTCTGGTATCGGGGGAAATTGGCTGTCAGACTGCATTGCCATTACCTACCGTATACACACATTTGGTAATGGAACTTCCTGTGTTCATCTTGTTATAATATTGTCACATCAATTAAGTTTCATTCATTATTATCTTTTCTTGGCATGTTGTCCAAAAGATTGCACTACAAAGCTGTGTGTTGAAAAGAAAATTATTGGACATGCAGAAAAACATGCGAATAGTGTGACAAGATGAAAATTTGACATTAGTAAAGGAACTATTTGTTGTTGAAGAAATTACCGTAATTTCATATTTTCATTTGAAGCTTTTTATGGTTCTAGGGCAATATATTATGAAATAATACTGGTATCAATGGCCCAACAAGTGGCTTGGCTTCGTTCGTTCTCAATCTCCCGCAACCAAACCCTAAAAGGGCTTAAGTAGCAGAATGTAGTCCAGAGAACGGAATGCGTTGTGTCGTAGTTTACAGCTTGACTGCGATATTTGCACCTTTCAGTCCAACACATCTGACTTCAGCAAGCATCTTTTGAGTACCAGGTTAGCATTCCCTCTTTGATCCCTTCTCTTTAGCCAGTCTGCTCCGCTGCAGCCTGTTATCCAGGATCACCACGTGGAGGTGTAGAAGGTCTTGGCAGCTCTGTTTTGCTGGCATTGATGCTAGCAGTCAACTATGGGTTGCTGACTACTGCAGCTCATGCGCTGCTCAGCATCTTGATCCCACCCAACAAGTTATACAGAAGAATCGCACTCTGACTGTGAAGTTGAATCTGATATTTATTCAGAAGGAAGTGATATATAACATACAACCTAATAAATCATTATATATATGCATAATTATGCATCTTAGAATCACAAGTTTTAATATTTTATGTTCGTGGGGCTGAAATTAGTGGGTGTGTCTTACAATCGATGACGTCTTAGAATCAAAGAAATACAGTATTTGAAAAGAACACGTGCACCTTGTACATGTATGCTAGTGAGGACATTTTTATCTTAGACTTCAGTTACAAGACATTGACATCAATGTTTTTATATATTTATATAAACAATGATGCTGACCAAACACGATTTTGTGGTGTTTAATATTGTCATGTTGTGTCTGTGTTGATTATTATGTGTCTATTGGTTGTGCTTTGAAAACTATGGTGCATCCAATGGCAGAAGTTATTTGTCTACAGAAGTAGGTCATATGGATTAACTTTTATGATTCGGATTCATGAACTGTGGTATATGAAACTATTTTTAAAATGAATGCTGAAGTCGAAGAACTGGGCCGTAATGTGCAAAACACAGTACTTCTTCTTCTTCTTCTTCTTCGTTCGTTCTCAATCTCCCATTACCAAACACTGAAAGGGCTTAAGTCGCAGAATGTTGTCCAGAGAACGGAATGCGTTGTGTCGTAGTTTACAGCTTGGCTGCGATATTTGTACCTTTCGGTCCAACACATCCGACTTCAGCAAGCATTTTTTTAGTACCAGGTTAGCATTCCCTCTTCGATCCCTTCTCCTTAGCCAGTCTGCCCTGATGCAGCCTGTTATCCAGGATCACCGCATGGAGGTGTAGAAGGGTCTTGGCAGCTTTGGTTCGCTGGCCCTGATGCTAGCAGTCAGCTATGGGTCGCTGACCACTGCAGCTCTTGCGCTGCTCAGCATCTTTATCCCCAAAACACAGTACAATACACTCCACCTTAGGTAACAGATTGAAAGGAAATACAAACTTTTGTGATGAAGAGGCATATTGTCTGACTCTTTCAATGTTGGTCCCTGAGGTCCTCACTGGTTAGGAAAGAATAGTACCACTGTAATCTACTATGTTTTTAAAAGAAAGGTGACTAAGTAGGGTTATACATGGTGCTGGCATAATGTTAAACAAAATACCACATAAACCACTTTCACAATAGAATGTAAATGTTTCAGTACCACAGAAACAACTTTTTTTTCTGATGATGATGTTGTTGATGATTGATAATGATGTTGTTGATGATGATGTTCTTGTTGACGGTAATGGTGATTTTTTCTTTCTGATGATAATGTAGGTGTTGTGGATGTTGTTGAAGATGATACTGTTGTTATGAAAATGGTGTTGTTATTGTTGATGATGATGAAATATTGATATTGTTCATGTCATTGTTTATGGTTTTTGTTGGTGATGGTGGTTTATGTTGATGATGATGTTGATCATGGTGATTTGTGTCGGCAATGGTGATTGTTGATGATGGGCGTTGTTTGTTGTTGATGGGGATTGTTTTTTATGATGGGGATTGATTTTGATGATGGGGATTGTTTTTGATGATGGGAATTGTTGTTGTTGATGGGGATTGTTGTTGTTGATGGGGATTGTTGTTGTTGATTGTTTTTGATGATGGGGATTGTTTTTGATGATGGGGATTGTTGTTGTTGATAGGAATTGTTTTTTATGATGGGGATTGTTGTTGTTGATGGGGATTGTTGCTGTTGATGGGGATTGTTGTTGATGATTAGGATTGTTTTTGATGTGAGGGATTGTTGTTGATGATTGGAATTGTTGTTGATGCGGATTGTTGTTGTTGATTGTTTTTGATGATGGGGATTGTTTTTGATGATGGGGATTGTTGTTGTTGATAGGAATTGTTTTTTATGATGGGGATTGTTGTTGTTGATGGGGATTATTGCTGTTGATGGGGATTGTTGTTGTTGATGGGAATTGTTGTTGATGATTAGGATTGTTTTTGATGATGGAGATTGTTGTTGATGGGGATTGTTGTTGTTGATGGGGATTGTTATTGCTGAGCATGGTGTTCTTTGTTGTTGATGATGGTGATTGTTGTTGTTGTTGATGATGGTGATTGTTGTTGTTGTTGATGATGGTTGTTGTTGTTGATGATGGTGATTGTTGTTGTTGTTGATGATGGTTGTTGTTGTTGTTGATGATGGTTGTTGTTGTTGTTGATGATGGTGATTGTTGTTGTTGGTGATGTTTGTTATGATGGTGTATTTTGTTGATGATGATGGCGATTGTTGTTGATGATGGTGATGATTATTGATATATATAAAAACACGTAGTCTCTGCTTCCCCATTTGTTAATACCTCTAACAACATGGCTGGAATAGAGTTGTGTATTAATGTGGTCACTCCTCCTTCGTGGACCTCCCTTTCTATCCTGTCTGTGCGTCTAGTATCCTCTGACTGAGAACATATGTTGGAAGTTTAGTTGCGTTTCTTGTTTGCGCGCCATATCTATCTTCTATTCTACACATCTCACCGTCAGTGCCATTTATTTTTGGGTGGTGTACGCCTTCTGCAATCCAGCACATTATGTTCAGTCTTCTTGGTTCCAACCAGTTCTGGCCAGTAACGTTTACTCCTTGTTCCAGTCACCTGGCTTTCCGAACCAGGTCAAGGTGGCCACCAGTAGCTTGAGAAAGGCCCCTTCGAGACATAGAGCCCAGCACTCTTCCGGCCCGGGAGGTCTTCACAAGCAGAGCCAATATCTAGAACCCTTTGTCCCTTTAAGTATATCAGGAAATGAGCCCTCTGGCCAAGTGCATCCCATTTCTGCCGGCTTTTGTCAGATTTGTTTCCTAATCTTTGGTTGTCTCCAATCTCCCTGCATTGCAGCTGGTTGCATTTTATGGCAGGGGATGATGGTCTTAGAATTCCTGCCTCCCGGTTCTCAAGCTTCATTTGCGCGGAGTTTGTGTAGAGTTTTCCTCTCCTATGTGGTCTTCCTGGATGCTTGAGCACCGGCTGCTACTATTTTTAGTCTGACCCCTCTCCAGTGACCTGTCCGGCTTGGATGGCCCTACCCGGAACATATGTTCCTGCCAGCATAGCTCACTAGGGCACGTGGGGAGGTCTGTTAGAGACGTGATTGCACTAGGCTTCATCTTTTTGTGAATTGAAGTGGCTAGTTGCCTTCCTTGCACCCACAGAAAGCCATATACTATTTACAGCTGGGACGACTAGAGCGTGGGGATAATACCACACTGCTACCCACGTCATTTGTTCACGTTTCTAATGTCCGACAGGTATGATGTGGGCGGTGTCAACTTCAGTGACACACTATCATCATCATATAGCATGTCTTTTCAGAACGTCGCTCCCACAACATGCTGTCTGTAGGAAACTCTATCTTTCGTCAGTCTTTCCGCTTGCCCCAAGGTCAAATCCAGCGTCTTCTCGGTCGGCCCATGCGTCTCTTTCAAGTGACAATGTCTTCCATAACCCCTCTCCAGTCCGTTGTGTCGTTTGACGTGTCCAAAAAACCTCAGTTTTCGGGTCATTTTGTCATGTATGAGCCAATTCTGGTCTACATTCAGGTCTTGCAACGGAGATAAGTATCCCTATGTTCCTGTTCATTTCTTTATTTGCTGGCTTCTTGCAATGAGGCGGGCACCATTGATGGAGTTGGTGGTGGGGATGACATTGGTGATGGTTGTAGGGATGGTGGCAGGGATGGTGGTGGTGGGGATGGCGTTGGTGGTGGTGGCAGTGATGGTTGTAGGGATGGTGGTGGTGGTGGGGATGGCATTGGTGGTGGTGACAGTGATGGTTGTAGGGATGGTGGTGGTGTGATGGTGGCAGTGATGGTTGTAGGGATGGTGGTGGTGGGGATGGCATTGGTGGTGGTGACAGTGATGGTTGTAGGGATGGTGGTGGTGGGGATGGTGTCAGTGATGGTTGTAGGGATGGTGGTGGTAGGGATGGCGTTGGTGGTGGTGGCAGTGATGGTTGTAGGGGTGGGGATGGTGTCAGTGATGGTTGTAGGGGTGGTGGGGATGGCGTTGGTGGTGGTGGCAGTGATGGTTGTAGGGGTGGTGGGGATGGTGGCAGTGATGGTTGTAGGGATGGTGGTATTGGCGTTGGTGATGGTTGTGGGGATGGTGTCAGTGATGGTTGTAGGGATGGTGTTGGTGATGGTTGTAGGTATGGTGGTGGTGGGGATGACATTGGTGGTGATGGTTGTAGGGATGGCGTTGGTGATGGTTGTAGTGTGATGGTGGTGTTGGGGATGAAGTTGGTGGTGGTGGGGATGTTGGTATTGATGGTTGTAGGGATGGTTGTAGGGAAGGTGGGGGTGGCAGTAATGGTGGTGGTGATAGTTCTTGTTCTTCCTCGTTCCTCGACTTATATAACTCTAACGAAGGCAGCAGTCGACTCAAGGCTCCGTGGAAGGACACTGGCGGTTGTCAAATGCTACCTCTTTTATCAGTATACTATGGGCAAGATTGCAGAATGTGTTCTGTTGGCTGTACCGCAGGTACAAAGGTCCGTAGTGCCAATCTTGAACTTGTTGAATAGATGACATCTCAGTCTGCTGTGTCATGTGTGTAGCCGAAGAATGGTCACCTGATTTCTCCTGGAGTGTTAATAGAAGGCAACGTTTTCTTTGTCCAGCGTGGTCTTTTTTTCATTTTGCTCTGTTACGTGGCCCTGATGCCTGCTTTTGCCTCATCGTATGTGGTTGCTGCAGGGTGGTGATAGTGATGTTGTTAGTGGTGATGGTGATTATGGTTGCGGAGGTTGTAGTGGAAATGATGGGGGTAGCTGTAGAGGTGTCGGGGGATGTCTTGACCCACTCATGCTCCTTAGGTGAAAATCAAATGAGCAAGACAAAGAATATGTTTTAAAGACAACTGTTTTTCTGAGCATTCCTCTTTTATCAAAAATGCGACAAGTGAACAATGCGGCAACTGAAAGAAGATTTTGAGTGGTCTAATGAGATTATCAAAGGTTGCACAGAGGGCTGTGTGCCACTCCAGATAAGGCGAGGAAGCGCTACAAGGTCAAGAACAGTTACACAGCTGACCTGACTTAGTTGCCTTTCTTCAAACATCGAGTGTGAAGGTCATCATTCTTTTACTTGCAGCTTATGGTTTCTACAGGATAGGGCTATAACCCTGCTTATGTGATCTCGTACAACATGCCTAGCAGGTTTCATTGTTACTATTTCTTTCTCCCATTTCGGACCCAGATAACGTACTCGTGCATCTATATACCTGTTAGTTATTATTGTATTGCTTCTCATATCTCACAATTGTTGTCCTTGTTTTGTTGAACGTCTTTCGCATCCATTGGATTCTTGCCAGTTCAGCTACGAACAGCTGACGGGACATAAGATAAGGCTTTGAGACGAGACATAGGAAATGTGTAGTTGTCGGGTTTGTAAATACAAGATAATTAGCTGATATTAGTATTTGTCCAAATATGTACTGTTTATTTCGTCATATTGATTTGACGTCACTGTTATTGGCTTTTTTTTTAAATAACAAAAGTTATCAAACTATTAAAGTAATCCTCATTACTACTGCTGATGCTGCGAGTACTACTTCTGCTACTGCTACTAATATTACTACTACTGTTGCTGCTAGTACTACTATTGCTGCTGCTGCTAGTAATATTACTGATGCTGCTGCTGCTTTTACTACTACTTCTATTACTACTACTATTAGTATTACTACTGCTGCACGGCTGAATTAGCAACGCCATATCCAATGGAGGTAGTCTAATACATACTAAGGAAATACTATAATACTAAGAACAGGAACATATTCCATTAACTTCTGTGTGAAAGTAGAGACACTGAAGGTTTTTACTGAGTTTGTAATCCAAGATAAAGATAGCCACCAACAAAACATGGTATTCCCGACTGATGTTTCTTTAATGTTTCTCTCATGTAGCATGTCCTTTGTAGAACGTCGCTCCCATCACAGTCTGTCTGAAAGAAACTCGTTCCCTTGCCAAAACTCCAGCTTCCGCCACTGTCATACTCAGGCACTCCTGGGTATCTTAGTGCCATCGTCTTCTTGGTCTACCCCTTCCTCTTTGATGTTTACAACTCTAAAACAACATAAAGATTGAGATCTCTAGCAATGTATGTGCTCAGTGACACCGCTCACAGCAGAACACCCAATGTTTTGGTCATTCAGTGAAACCCCTCGTACTGCAGCACCGAAGACGGCGAAACTGCAGACAAACTAGCAAAGTGTGGAGGAGCTTCCCCACAAACAGACCTGAGCATCACGTATAATGAGGCATGGACCATAATTAAAGCCACTTCAGAGAGAAATTGGCGTATTACCATTACAACATTCGAAAATGAGATAACTACTATGATTTTACTAGAGAAGGGCAAGTCGTTATCTTCGTACTGAGAAATAGACATAATATATTCAAGGCCATCCGCACAAGATTCATTACCTTGACAAGAAACGGGTCGCTTATGACTATATATGGATGTTAAGTAAGATCTGTGTGTCGAAAGATAAAAATATATGACAAATTTTTATTTTTTTTCTACCAGTGTTTATTTTAATTTCAATATTAGGGATCAAGACGCTGAGCAGCGCATGAGCTGCAGTGGTCAGCTACCCATAGCTGACTGCCAGCGAACCAAAGCTGCCAAGACCCTTCTACACTTCCACGCGGTGATCCTGGATAACAGGCTGCAGCAGGGCAGACTGGCTAAGGAGAAGGGATCGAAGAGGGAATGCTAACTCAGTACTCAAAAAATGCTTGCTGAAGTCGGATGTGTTGGACCGAAAGGTGCAAATATTGCAGTCAAGCTGTAAACTACGACACAACCCATTCCGTTCTCTGGACTACATTCTGCTACTTAAGCCCTTTCAGGGTTTGGTAGCGGGAGATTGAGAACGAACGCAGAAGAAGAAGATTTCAATATCATGTGTCGAAATTCATGAGAATTTTAATCATGTATTAATTAATGAAATGTTTGCTTTATATATACATAAACGTAGAATGTACTAACCCTATTCAGAATCATATGACTCAACGAGATTGATGATTGTTGTCAGCTGAATGAGTCGCAAACAATCTTTCTGCCAATAATTGACTTCCCCTTTCGTTACATGGTCCCCACATTTCATTCAGAACTGCTTGTCAATGTATGAGACGACAGCATGTCATTTTCTTTACATCTGATAGTTTGAAGTTTTTGTTGTCACTTGTCGCCTGTTCTTTAATCTTTGTCCAAATTAATTCTTTCAGATTTAAGTGTGAATGGTGCGGTGACAATTTTATACACATATGGTCGGCCATGCTCTTGGATTACTTTGTCAATGCGAAACGTTCTTGTCCTGTCTGTATTATTTTTACAAATGGCAACAATTCAGGGTTGAGGTGCATTTTCGTAAGTCGAATGGGTTCCTTTGTTAGTCAAAGTTGATCATGTCCTTAGAACTTGCAGATGTCGGACTTTGTCTTCCAGTGGCACTGCATGATGGTAGTATGTATTGTCTATATTCAGTGGTCTATTGAATGACGGAACTCTAAATATGTGGCCATCCATCTCTGAATTATAGTCACGATTGTCTGTAGATTTTGAAACAAACGTAAGTCTTGTGTTGGCTACCTGTAGGATCTAGTATCTTCTTCTTCTCCTCTTTTTCTTCTTCTTCGATTAACGGATATTATGCTTCTAGCCTAGTGAGGTTCATGAATGGGAGTTCACCCAGGAGTAACAGCTTCGGAATGCGGGTACTTGACATTCGTTGTACGTGACCCAATCATCTCATTGTCTTGTTGGTCAGAGTCGAGAAGAGGGAAGGTATCTTGGCGCGTTTCAGTATTGTCGAGTTGGTTACCTTGTCCCTCCACTTTATGCTCATTATACTGCAAAGGCATCGAATAGGAAAACGGTTTAACCTCTTCTTGTGTCTTGAATGTGTTGTCCCCGCTTCCGCTCCGTATAACAGTGTAACAAGCACGCATGCTTAATATATCATGATCTTTGTATTTAGCGTCAGATTTATGTTGTCCCATGCCCTTTCTTTCAGCCCGCTGAAAGTTGTTGCTGCTTGCCTATGCGTATATTGATCTCTTCATCGAGTGATAGTGTTGCTGTTACTGTGGTCAAAATATTTGAACACTTGAACTTCATCGAGCGGATCTTCATTTAGCGTAATTGTTATTACTGATGTGGTTCCAACTTGTTATAGGACAACCGGGTTTTTTTTTTTACGTTTACGGTGAGTGAATATTTGTTGCAGGCCTCAGACAAACAATTGATTAATGATTGTAGAGTGTCCTCATCGTGCGATACCAGGGCTGCATCATCAGCAAACAATAGCTCTCTGATGAGATTTTCCGTTGTTTTGGAATTAGTCCTGAGCCTTGCCAGGTTGAACATAGAGCCATCAAACCTACTGCGCACAAAGACGTCACCAATCTCCCGTCTAAAAGCACAGTGCAGCGAGGCTGCAAAGAAAATTCCGAATAGGGTAGGAGCAAGAATACAGCCCTGTTTCACCCCGCTTTTGACTTCAAAGCATGTCGGATGTATTTCCATTAAAACTCAATGGTGGCCTACATGTCTTCGTGGAAGGAGACAATTAGTTTAATCAATGTTGATGGACAGCCAATAATTTCTATAACCTAGTCCACTCACGCTGACAAAAGCCTTTGCAAGATCGACGAACGCAAAAAACAGGGCCCTATTTTGCCATCTGCATTTTTCCTGCAGCTGTTTTAGTTTAAAGATCATGTCTGTAGTGGAACTCCCCGCTCTGAACCCACATTGAGGCTCGGGCAGTACGCGATCAGCAAGATTCTGAAGTCTCTTTAGAGTGACACGGGCAAATGATTTTCCAGTTATGCTCAGCAGGGATATTCCGCTATAGTTGTCACAGTCGCCTTTGTTTTAGTATAGTGACTCTCTTTGCATTTTGCATGTCTCATTCCCTCCAGCATTTAATTAGCAGCCTGTAAAGGATTGTGAAAAGAACTTCTTTGTTTTCCTTGATAACTTCAGAAGTGATGTTGTCTTTTCCCGGAGCTTTTCCATTTGCCAAGCTATCACTTGCTAAGGACAGCTCTACTTCTGTGGGCATGTCGTCAAGCTCATGCATTACTGGATATTTTGGCACTCTATCGACTAACTCTGGGTGAATTAGACTTACTTCAGAGTAAAGGCTTGAGTAGTGTTCCACCCATATGTCTAGTTGCTTATTTCTGTCTCAGTTGAGTTCACCACACTTTGAGACTTTAATGGGACTATTTTGGAGCTTTTCAGACCCAAGGCAGTTTTTAAGTGTTTGTACGTCGCTTTGATGTTGTCTGAGTCTGCGGCTTCTTGTATTGCTGAGCAGAGATTGAACCAGTACTCGTTTGATGTTGTCTGAGTCTGCGGCTTCTTGTATTGTGGAGCAGAGATTGAACCAGTACTCGTTTTATGTTGTCTGAGTCTGCGGCTTCTTGTATTGTTGAGCAGAGATTGGACCAGTACTCGTTTGATGTTGTCTGAGTCTGCGGCTTCTTGTATTGTGGAGCAGAGATTGAACCAGTACTCGTTTGATGTTGTCTGAGTCTGTGGCTTCTTGTATTGCTGAGCAGAGATTGGACCGATACTCGTTGATGTTGTCTGAGTCTGCGGCTTCTTGTATTGCTGAGCAGAGATTGGACCGATACTCGTTGATGTTGTCTGAGTCTGCGGCTTCTTGTATTGCTGAGCAGAGATTGGACTGGTACTCGTTTGATGTTACCTGAGTCTGCGGCTTCTTGTATTGTTGAGCAGAGATTGGGCCAGGACTGGTTTGATGTTGTCTGAGTCTGCGGCTTCTTGTATTGTGGGCAGAGATTGGACCGGTACTCGTTTGATGTTGTCTGAGTCTGCGGCTTCTTGTATTGTGGAGCAGAGATTGGACCGGTACTCGTTTGATGTTACCTGAGTCTGCGGCTTCTTGTATTGTTGAGCAGAGATTGGGCCAGGACTGGTTTGATGTTGTCTGAGTCTGCGGCTTCTTGTATTGTGGGCAGAGATTGGACCGGTACTCGTTTGATGTTGTCTGAGTCTGCGGCTTCTTGTATTGTGGGGCAGAGATTGGACCAGTACTCGTTTGCACATCTTCTGGATTCTCTTTGGACTTTAAGTTTGGCTTTGCAAAGACTCTCTTTTGTGCATTGCGACGGGTTGTACTTGAACTGGATGAGAGCCTCCCTTTTCTTCGCAATAAACTGCCACCATAAACTTTGAGCTCGGAAGACTGGGCGTTGACATTGCTGCCCTACAGGAAACTAGACTTGAAGGCCGTGCTACAATTAAGGAAAAACATTACACCTTCTTCTGGCAGGGCCTTGATGCAGAGAAACCCAAAATACATGGCGTCGACTTTGCTATACAAAACAAACTTTTGGACTGCATCAGTACACCGACAGGTGAATCAGGGCGGTTAATGTATCTCAGTCTTCACACGAGCGCAGGAAAAATAAATATAGTCAGTGATTACGCTCCAACGCTAACAAGCACATGTGAAGAAAAAGACTCATTCTATGATAGTCTTCAGAGAATGACAAACTCATTCTATGATAGTCTTCAGAGAATTCCAAATTCATTCTATGATAGTCTTCAGAGAATTCCAAACTCATTCTATGATAGTCTTCAGAGAATTACAAACTCATTCTATGATAGTTTTCAGAGAATGACAAACTCATTCTATGATAGTCTTCAGAGAATTCCAAACTCATTCTATGATAGTCTTCAGAGAATTCCAAACTCATTCTATGATAGTCTTCAGAGAATTACAAACTCATTCTATGATAGTCTTTAGAAAATTCCAAACTCATTCTATGATAGTCTTCAGAGAATGACAAACTCATTCTATGATAGTCTTCAGAGAATTCCAAATTCATTCTATGATAGTCTTCAGAGAATGACAAACTCATTCTATGATAGTCTTCAGAAAATTCCAAACTCATTCTATGATAGTCTTCAGAGAATTACAAACTCATTAAATGATAGTCTTAGATAATTACAAACTAGTTCTATGATAGTCTTTATGGAATTCCAAACTCATTCTATGATAGTTTTCAGAGAATGATAAACTCATTCTATGATAGTCTTCAGAGAATTCCAAACTCATTCTATGATAGTCTTCAGAGAATTCCAAACTGATTCTATGATAGTCTTTAGGGAATTCCAAACTCATTTTATGATAGTCTTCAGAGAATGACAAACTCTTTCTATGATAGTCTTCAGAGAATTTCAAACTCATTTTATGATAGTCTTCAGAGAATGACAAACTCATTTTATGATAGTCTTCAGAGAATTTCAAACTCATTCTATGATAGTCTTTATGGGATTCCAAACTCATTCTATGATAGTCTTCAGAGAATTCCAAACTCATTCTATGATAGTCTTCAGAGAATTACAAACTCATTCTATGATAGTCTTCAGAGAATTACAAACTCATTCTATGATAGTCTTTAGAGAATTCCAAACTCATTATATGATAGTCTTAAATAATTCCTAACTCATTCTATGATAGTCTTCAGAGAATTACAAACTCATTTCCCAAAGATGAGGAATTTACCATTATTGGTGATGTAACAGTTCCCGCCGGAGCAAGGGGAGTTTAGGATGCCTGAACATGTTAAAGCTTAAAGCTACATGAATGCATGTCAAGGTCACTCACTGTCTCAGCAAAGGAGAACAGAGTTGGGTTAAGGAATGTGGACAGGTAGAAACTGACCACTGGCCTTCCGATTTTGGTAGGGGGAGATTGATTGACAGACGAAATTGGCAACGGGGCTTGCTGCGAGAGAATGAGTGACAGGTGTGCAAAGTGTTTCGTTCCAATTGGAATTGAAGATGACCATACCTGAGATCGATTGGTCAAGCTCTGGTCTTGCTTGAGGATATATAACTCGAGACAAAGTTTAGCTCGAGAGGCTGGATGAGAGATGGAGAGGCTAGATAGAGAGAGGCTGGAGGAGAGATGGAGAGGCTGGAGAGAGAGAGAGGCTGTATGGAAGAGAGAGAGAGACTGAATGTAGATAGTATGTTTAACTCACCGACTTAGATAGAGGAGCGATTGATAGACGGTTGGACGAATGTTTGGTGATAGAACAGGATCGCTCAAATAGGTGTGTGAGTTTTGCATTAATGGATAATCTGAAAGTGTGTTTGTAAGCAAGGACACATTGTGAACGAGTTATGTCGAGATCGCCCGCCTGAGGGGATTTCAGTGAGGAAGAGTATTTGATAAGGTGTGTTGAAGACGCAGTTAAGGCGATGTGTGTGTGATGTAATTGCAAGGCAATAGAACTGGGTTGTTAGATAGTTGGGAATTCCATCAATAGCTAATGCTTATAATTCCCGTTTTAGTATAATGTTTAGTTAAGATATGTATTATATTGTGTTTGTAATTTCTCTACTCATTCTATGATATGAGTATGATTTAATAAATATGCCACCTGATGTGTGATATGTCATTTACTGAGTATGGTCATGATGATGTGGATGAGTGTGAGAATGTTCTAAGTTAGATCGCGGCCAGGGCAAAGAATTAGAGGATCTGTTACAGTGATCTCAATGCGCGTGTTGGAGCAGATTACCACTCCTGGCCTATATGCTTGGACCATCATAGTACAAGCAAGATAAATGAAAACGGCCAGATGTTGCTGGAGTTTTGCTCCAGATATCAGATGTGCGTTACCGACGCCTATTTTCAGGTTAAAAACTGTCACAAAGTTTCATGGCGTCACCAAAGATCAGGGTATTGGCCTCAACTCGACTACGTTCTTGTACGCAGGCACCACTTAAACGCGGTCAAAATTACTCGAGCTTATCACAGCGCTGACTGCGACACCGATAACCCATTAATCATTAGCAAAGTGCAAGCTAAACCAAAACGTATACATCGCTCAAAAGAGCCATCTAGGTTCAAGATAAACACCAAAGCCATAAAAAACGAAAAAAAAAAAGAAAGACGTATTCCATCAACAGCTCTGCTCTGACATAAATGAAGACAACAATGGTGGCAGTGTTGATGACATATGGAACAATTGAAAGAAACAATTTACAATAGCGCACTGCATTCGGAGGGAGGAAAATATATAAAAAAGAGTGGTTCAACATAAATGGAGAAAAAATGTTGCCAATTATTGTTTCATCTATATACAGAATATTGTCATTTTTCTTCACGTATTTCTCAAATTTCCCGTAAATATTTGATTTGGCTTGGCTTGGTTCGTTCTCAGTCTCCCGCTACCAAACCCTGAAAGGGCTTAAGTAGCAGAATGTAGTCCAGAGAACGGAATGCGTTGTGTCGCAGTTTACAGCTTGACTGCGATATTTACATTTTTCGGTCCAACACATCCGACGTCAGCAAGCATTTTTTTAGTACCGGGTTAGCATTCCCTCTTCGATCCCTTCTGTTGCTGCCTGTTATCCAGGATCACCACGTGGAGGTGTAGAAGGGTCTTGGCAGCTCTGGTTCGCTGGCCCTGACGCTAGCAGATATTTAACGTATAATAGCTACTAGGTTAGGTTTTCCACAAACGATATTTCTACCGCATATATGCTTTTGGATTGTGAAGGAAAGACCCCTTGAAGTTTTCCACAAACGATATTTCTACCACATGTATGCTTTCGGATTGTGAAGGCAGGACCCCTTGAAGTTTTCCACAAACGATATTTCTACCACATGTATGCTTTCGGATTGTGAAGGCAGGAAAGACCCCTTGAAGTTTTCCACAAACGATATTTCTACCACTTGTATGCTTTCGGATTGTGAAGGCAGGACCCCTTGAAGTTTTCCACAAACGATATTTCTACCACATGTATGCTTTCGGATTGTGAAGGCAAGACCCCTTGAAGTTTTCCACAATAGTGTTTCAGAGATACCAATATCGTCCTTCTTTCTGGATGCCTTTTTTTCAGAACCCTGCATTCTGTAAATGTCTCGTTCAATAACTTCTTTGTCAACTATATTTTTTCCTTCTTGGTCACCGGTGCTATTCGTGAACAGGCTGCCATAGTCTAGTGCCAAGCGTGAGAAGGACCTTTTACTAATACCAAATGGCATCCATTGTTCATTTATTTGGGTTTGAAATACGAAGATACATACTTCTATTATTGGTCTCACATGAGAAATATTTATACAATTTCATTTTTTTTCCAGGAATATTTGACATTGAAAAAACGTGTATGTATAGGTACGACGCATGTTAAAGCCAATATATCTGCTCTACAGCTTTGTAAGAAAGTTTAAGAGCCAATTTATCGGCTCTACGGAATGAGTCAGTTAAGAAAGCCATTACTAAACGCTCAGTTTCAAAAGTTCTGGAACTGTTTTAATAGACTTCGAATGTGGGGATGGGATAAAGCTAAAGCGAAACAAAGAGATGAACAATAAAATACATTTATTTACATATATTTCATGCACACATTATCATGTAAGTCACAATTATTGTATTTATACAATCTGTCTGAATGACCATATCTGACTCGTATTCTTACTCCAGTATTGATTCCTTTGACCATTGCCTATTAAATATCCTTTGATCATATAGTCGATCTTGACTCTAGAAGATCCTTTGATCGAATAGTCGACCTTGACTAGAATATCCTCTGATCATATAGTCGACCTTGACTAGAAGATCCTTTGATCATATAGTCGACCTTGACTCTAGAAGATCATTTGATCGTATAGTCGACCTCGACTCTAGAAGATCCTTTGATCGTATAGTCAACCTTGACTCTAGAAGATCGTGTAATATCAGTGAATGTATCAGATCGTATAATTCTTCTTCCAGCTCCTTGTGGAGCACAGGTCTTTTATCAACTATCTCCAAATAGGAAATGTATACCAGTTATTTGCAGTGTCTGTATGCTTGACTTACCGCTTTCTTCTTGTTGTGTCTCGTGCTATCCCTTTGTTTACTCTACTGCTATCAATCTGCGTCCTATCCAGCTCAAATATCGTGTCATTAATTCCTTCTTTCACAGCTTTGAGAACACTGATATTCACCTGAGACTCGGTAGCCAAAAGATTGTGAGCTTGGTTTACAATCCCAACATATCAGGTTCGACTCTCGCTGTGCTCAGTTTGGCCGGGCAAGTTGCAAGTTGCAAGTTGCGGGTTTTTTCATGGTATGACTGTTTTTTCCAGTCAACCCTGTTGTAAATGAGCACCTGACAAGGTCAGGGGGAAATTTCGGAGCGCTGCTGGAACTACGAAGCTCGTGGTTTGCCGTCTGTATTTCCATCAATGAAAGGGGCTGAGTACACATGGGGGCGTCCAGCATCAATGAAAGGGACACATGGGGGCGTCCAGCATCAATGAAAGGGGCATATGGGAGCGTCCAGCATCAATGAAAGGGGCTTAGTACACATGAGGGCGTCCAGCGTCAATGAAAGGGACACGTGGGGGCGTCCAGTATCAATGACAGGGGATGAGTACACATGGGGGTGTCCAGTATCAATGAAAGGGGGTGAGTACACATAGGGGCGTCCAGTATCAATGAAAGGGGATGAGTACACATGGGGGCGTCCAGTATCAATGAAAGGGGATGAGTACACATGGGGGCGTCCAGTATCAATGAAAGGGGATGAGTACACATGTGAGCGTCCAGCATCAATGAAAGGGACACGTGGGGGCGTCCAGCATAAATGAAAGGGGCTGAGTGCACATGGGAGCGTCCAGCATCAATGAAAGGGACACATGGGGGCGTCCAGCATCAATGAAAGGGACACATGGGGGCGTCCAGCATCAATGAAAGGGACACATAGGGGCGTCCAGCATCAATGAAAGGGGCTAGTTACATAAGGGGGCGTCCTGGTACAACGAAGTCGGTGATATGAACCCTTATCCATGTGTGATGCCTGTTCCGGTTCGCACTATGTGTAATGAGTTAGGGCTGTTTTAGACGAGGTAACTTAGGACCGGACCCTCAAAGCTTTAATGAATGATTCTTTATTGTCTGTTTAATTGTTCAATAGCTTTGGCATCTTGTACTGCTGTCTTTGACTCCAGATCTCAAGACATCTTTGACACAATCAACAGAATGTATCTGTGAGTGACATCATTATTGTATGTCCACGTGCATGCTGTAAAAGAATACCGAAGAGAGTTGTATGTAGATTTTAAAATGTTAAATATTTGGTTTGTACAAAAATAAAGACCCTGTTAACATGCCAGTGTGGCATATTGAGAATATGGTGTTAATCTGCACACGGCACGGGGAAATTCAGGGCAAACGGTCTTTATTTCTCAGCCCTATAAATCATCTAGAGTATCTCAACAATCGGAATAAATGTCATAGCGACGATGAATACACATATTTACATTTACATCGACAGCACGTGTAATAAACCAAACAACAGCCTTTTGGCGTTTCTTTCCTTACACCCAAAATCTGGCAAAAATGGCGCCATAACTGGCTGCGAGTCTACATTTCTCTACTGTTTTGGATCATTATGGATGCCGCTAGACCACGGATTTGCCTGGAATTCACACTAGTCGACGACTTACACTTGTGTTCACGGAAACGTGGAGTTGTTTTCCGTCTGGACTTGTTATTTCATTCTTTTTTTGTGATTTCTTCCATCCGTTTATCCTGGTCTGGACGCCGGCTGAATGGCGCTACGCTTATACCTGTGTCGTATTTCACGGGTTAGTTCTGCCGGTTCACCTTCACGAATTTGTCGTGTGGGAATTTTAGATGCTACTATGATGAGCTGAATACAGCTGGGAAGAGATGCCAGAGTCACTCACACGCTGAGTGTTGTCCATACGACCTCTTGTGGTTATCGAAAAGGCACGACAAACTGCGTTAGATGCCTTCCCACCTTTCTACCCTGCGGGTTACATGTTTACGGAAAGACTTCGGTGGTAACCCTGAGGCAAACTCTGCATCCTATGCTATCTCCAGTCGTCTCGATGAATGTCTTGCCATTGGCAAAAGGTAGCTTAGGCTCTGTGAGTGAGGTTGACAAAAGGCGCAGTTTCTTCCTCACTTTAATCCAAATCACCGCGCAAGTCACCCATTTCAGCGGACACAGCATGTAATACGACTGTCCACACGGCTGAACAAAAAGAGTGATCTTCATCACTTGTGGTGGACAACTTTCCTTACACCCTAAACCATAAACAGGAAAAGACAACAACAATTACTGGATGAACATCAACAAGTAAATTCTTACAGAAAAAAAGTTGGGGTCAAGTGACCATCACAAACACAACTTCCGTTACGATCAAATGGTCTGCGACGTTTACAGCGGACAACACATTTGCAATCAATTAAGATATTACAACTATTTCGTTGAAATGATGTACACATTAGTTTTGTTGAGTGTAAAAACGTTTCCTTAGAGAATTTAATCTCAACTGTTTATGTTTTCTTAGTATCTTCTGTGTTGTCTGCTGTCATGTTCTTTTGTTAGTATTGTCAGTCGATGTGTCTGTTTCAGCCCACCTAAAGCTAAAACTTCAATATCATATTGAATATGTGGGTCCCTGTCAAGTTAATACTTTATTGTGTAAACACCTGTCAAGTTAATACTTTATTGTGTGATCCCCTGTCAAGTTAATACTTTATTGTGTGATCCCCTGTCAAGTTAATACTTTATTGTGTGATCATCTGTCAAGTTAATAGTTTATTGTGTGATCACCTGTCAAGTTAATGCTTTATTGTGTAAACACCTGTCAAGTTAATATGTTATTATGTGATCACCTGTCAAGTTAATATTTTATTGTGTGATCATCTGTCAAGTTAATACTTCATTGTGTGAACACCTGTCAAGTTCATACTTCATTGTATGGTCACTTGTCAAGTTCATACTTCATTGTGTGATCACCTGTCAAGCTCATACTTCATTGTGTGAACACCTGTCAAGCCCACACTTTAATATGTGTACCCTCTTTGAAGCTGAAGCTTCAACATTTGCGCCCTCCTAAACATGACATACTTCAACATGTGCGTCCGCATACACCTGACATACTTCAATATTTACGCCCTCATAAACCTGACATACTTCAATATTTACGCCCTCATAAACCTGACATACTTCAATATTTACGCCCTCATAAACCTGACATACTTCAACATTTACGCCCTCATAAACCTGACATACTTCAACATTTGCGCCCTCCTAAACTTGACATGCTTCAACATTTGCGCCCTCCTAAACCTGACATACTTCAACATGTACGCCCTCATAAACCTGACATACTTCAAAATTTACACCCTCATAAACCTGACATACTTCAATATTTACGCCCTCATAAACCTGACATACTTCAATATTTATGCCCTCATAAACCTGACATACTTCAATATTTACGCCCTCATAAACCTGACATACTTCAATATTTACGCCCTCATAAACCTGACATACTTCAATATTTACGCCCTCATAAACCTGACATACTTCAACATTTACGCCCTCATAAACCTGACATACTTCAACATTTGCGCCCTCCTAAACTTGACATGCTTCAACATTTGCGCCCTCCTAAACCTGACATACTTCAACATGTACGCCCTCATAAACCTGACATACTTCAATATTTATGCCCTCATAAACCTGACATACTTCAATATTTACGCCCTCATAAACCTGACATACTTCAATATTTACGCCCTCATAAACCTGACATACTTCAATATTTACGCCCTCATAAACCTGACATACTTCAATATTTACGCCCTCATAAACCTGACCTACTTCAATATTTACGCCCTCATAAACCTGACATATTTCAATATTTACCTCCTCATAAACCTGACATACTTCAATATTTACACCCTCATAAATCTGACATACTTCAATATTTGCGCACTCATAAATCTGACACATTTCAATATTTTCGCCCTCGTAAATCTGTAATACCGCATTATTCCCGCCCTCATAAATCTGACATACTTCAATATGTGCGCCAACGTAAAGCTGACATACTTCAACATGCGTGCTCAATTGTTATTGATTAATTAAGTGCATGAACAATCTTGAATATTACAATTTTACAGACACCATTGTGTGTTTAAATTCAGTACCGTATGCACTGTCTAACATATTTACAAAATTGAGTGTTGCAGTTCATTTTTACACGAATATCTTGAGGTTTCTGGTATTTTACAACTATGTACACACTAAAATATCACTCTTGGTTCCGCTTCCTGATGGAAATTCTCTCCCTCACATGTCGTCTATGCTTAACGTTCGTTCTTTGTTTCAACTTTTTACTCACTAATTCGCACAAAGCGATGAAATGAATGACGTTTCCTCACACTAATAACACAGAACTGCACCGCGCCTGAAATCGACCCCTATGAGCTGCATACGTGGTCTTGAAGTCCGCATTCAACTCGGCTGATCAGCCGGCTTTATGGAAAGCTCTCCAGGGAATAGGCACCCCGGCCTCCCTGCTGAACCTGATCAAGGAGCTACACACGGACACCGGCGCCAAAAGTTCGGCTGAGTGGTACTCTCTCTGACAGATTCCCCGCGACTTCGGGTGTCTTGTCCCTGATCTATTCTGCCGGGCCGTAGACTGGCTTCTTGACCGCTTCGGCGCGCACCAAGAGGGCATTGCTAACGATCAGTCAGTCTTCACTGATCTCACCTACGCGGACGACATTGTTATGTTCGGCACAGACAGCTCTGCCCTACAGCGCTCTCTAGAAATGCTAGACAGCGAAACGCCCTCCCTAGGCCTGTCTATATACAAGTACAAGACCAAAGTTCAGAGCCTCGTTTCCGACACAACACCCCAGGGAATTGAAATCCATGGTCACGCTGCGGAGGGCACAAACGAATTCATCTATCTCGGTAGTATGATATTATACGATGGGTGCAGCGGCACCGATATGTCAAGACGAATGGAACTAGCTGCGTCTGCTATGCAGGACCTCCAACATGTCTGGAGTAATAGCAAGATCTCACTAGGGACAAAAATCTGCATCTACTAGTCTTGCATTGTTCCAGTCCGCACTCATACAGTGTGGCATCAGCTGTATCGACCTTCACCTTCACCCTGGACGAGGCCTGGAACCACGCCGTGGCAGTGGGTCATGGATGTGGCCGACCGACGCAACGGACCTCAGACGCCTAAGCAAACTTTATTATTATTATTATTAAACATTACCGAAAACGAATTAGAACATAAATTTAAAACATAAAATGACAAAAGACTTTATGACCATGGAACATCTTATATCAAATCATAATGGATCTTAACCTTAACTTAACCTAGCTTCATTATACTGGTTTAGAAGGCTCTACAGAGTCTGTATACAACCAGTTTATTTCAGTACACCGATACTAAAAATAACTGTGATCATCCAATCAATTTTTGAATGTATTTATCTACCATGCCTCTACTACAGCATTTGGCAATGCATTCCAAGCACTCACCACTCTCTGACTAAAAACATGGTTTATAATTTCTAATCTGGACATGACTTTAACCAATTTGAAATTGTATCCTCTTCTTCTCTAGCCGGTTGAACTTTTGAAAAACTAGGTATAATCTAATTTATCATTTCCATTTATTAATTTAAAAACTTGTATTACGTTACCTCGAATTCTAAACACCGTTGGCCATTTGTTTTTCCCCATAACTGTCAGTCTAGAACCCCGTGACCATTTGTGTAGCTCTTCATATTGTATCCTTTCTAGCATGTTTATATCCCCTCTATAATAAGAGCTCCACACCTGAACACAGTACTCCCTACCATGTGACTGCTTTTCACATCTCCTAGAGCTCATAACTATGCATGACAAGAATTCTAGCTCTGGAAACATTTCCCACTAAATATTATATAACACAGTAAAACAATTACAAAAGTGAACAAAAACTTCGATTTCCAGAAGTTCTGATATGAAGAAGACGAAAAGGAATATTTGTAATATTTCTTCCTAAGAGCATATACTATCCATCTTTACTGGGGGGTCAAGACCAACCTCGGAGTCAGAGTCAGGTGAAATATAGTGACAAAGACCGTCACCTTACGTCCTAGACACAGAATGTGTTGAAACAGCTTTACGAACGAGGTGGGCATCAATACTCTAACGTCCTACATTGTACTCCATCCTAGAAGACTCATGTTCACCTTATTCAGTACTCCCCAGGATATAACTTAACTTAACTTAACGTCTTTATACTGGTTTAGAAGACCCTGCAGAGTCTGTATACAACCAGTTACATTTACAACACCTTGCTCTAAAAGCTATGCGCATCCAGTTTATTCTTAAATGCATTAACTGTCCCTGCCTCCACTACCTCCCCTGGCAATGCATTCCAAGCAGACACCACTCTCTGACTAAAAAAATATTTCCTAATATCTAATCTGGACCTCTCTTTAGTCAGCTTGTAGCTATGCCTTCGTGTTATTGTAGGTGGCTGTATTTTAAAAAAACTTGTTATAGTCTAATTTATCCATTCCTCTGATCATCTTATAAACCTGTATTAAGTCACCACGAATTCTTCTCTCTTCGGGACACTGTAGGCCGGTTTTTCTGAGTCGTTCCTCATAACTGTAATTCTGGAATCCCACTATCATCTTTGTCGCTCTTTTTTGTATTCTTTCTAGCATGTTTATATCCACTCTATGATAAGGACTCCACACCTGTACACAGTACTCCAATCTAGGTCTAACTAAAGCTTTATACAGTTTGACGATCACTTCCTTGCTCCTATGTTTAATATTTCTTTTTATCATACCTAACATTGCATTTGCCTTTTTCACTGCTACCATATAAGACGAACCACTGTAATCCGATATCAAAGAAACATGGCTTAGAGTAATTTACCATTTACTTTGAATAAGAACAACAATAATAACAACATCCATTTTGACTTTCTATCCTGAATCTCCAGCTGTATTGTTCGTTGTGTTTTTAATTCCATGGTTGCGAAAGAATATGTTACGTTGAATTCGATAAACACCTGTTACTTGCAACCATCATGGTCAGCATGGACGCTGGGTTAGCTTCATGTACTCGCGACCAGCACGCGAAAAATGAGCCCATTCCCACTCAATTATTCACTAATCTAATCTCTTTTTTTTGGTGATCCTCAGAAACAAGTTTGCATTCTTCTTCAAGTCTGTGATAGCGACCCTGAAAAGTTGTTTGAATCTGACCCGTAGTTTGGGGATTCTCATGGGGTATACAAAAAAGTTGAACACGGAGTTGGAAACGCCGAATGTGAAACCAATGACTGCGATCTCCAAGTTAACATCGTAAGCAAAAATACGAAGAACTTGAATAATGAAAGTCGGCAGCCATAAAATGATGTACACACAGAACATCAGAAACAGAATCTTCAAAGTCCGTATGTCCCGACCTGAATACGAAGATGTTCCAAAGGGTATGCTGGTTGATGACGAAATCGTTGTGGAGGAAATGGTTCGGTTGTACGCTCTTACTGATGATCGTAGTGTTAATCTGGGGCTGTCTGGTGTGATGAACTGGTTATGGTTTCTGAAGGACAGTCTAGTTGGTCGCTTCGGTCTTCTCGGAGACGTTTTGTGAGTAGACAATGTACTTGTTCTTCGCAAAATATCATGAGAGAGAGTTGGCATCACTTGTTCATTACAGTAAGCACTTGGGTCTGTATTAGAATGGTGTTGTTTCTTTTGCAAATCAGTTGATTTTATATCTTTATACCTGGCTTCTGGGTGGGTAGTGTCCATACTGCCGTCGCACATTTTCTGAAAATGTATGGAACTTTCATTTGTAGTTACTGAATCGGTAGCTTCATTACTGAATGATGAAATCGATTCTACACTTAATATGGAAGAGTTGTCACTTATACTGAGGTCTCTTCTGCGCATCCTCATAGAATGGAACGCGCCAAAGCTCAGATCTTTTGCAGGTGTGTTCGTCTGTTGATTTCCATATCTGAATTGCGTACTCCTAGATGTCAGAGCGTCATCAATTGGCGCATGCAAAGTGGTCTGTGAACTAGAAAACAATGTCTCCTCTTGTGCCATATCAGAGATCGGAACAACATCCTGTGAACTCCACTTTTGAAGTTTGAAGTTTAACATCTCCAACGGTTCTGTCGGAATGTTAGGCAAATCTCTAGGTGGGTATTTCCAAAGTTTGTGTCGCTTTTTAGTTTTGATAAAGTTGTGTTTAAACATTGTTATCTCGTTCAATGCAAACGAATGCTTTTTTCGATGTCGTTTTTTAGATTTTTCTGAATGTTTGCTCCAACCATGTCTTTTAAAAACTATTATTTGTCTATGGTTTGCGTCTTCTGGAATGCGAGCAATGTATTCATTCTTCTGATCTGACTCCTTGAAGCCCTGTGAAACTGTAGCTTGTAAAACTTCAACTCTGTCTATACTGGAATCCTCTGAGTCGATGACTACCATTAGGTTTTTGTGTCTCAGAACGCCAGCGCCCTCGTGAATGTTGCTTTTTAATAAAATCGTGTCCTTCTCAGTTGTTTTATTTAAGTCGTTAAATTGCTCATTGTGTGTCAGGTTAACTGGCTGCTCTATTCCCGGATGCGTCCAGATTGTCACATTTTGATTCGTGCCTGTTGTCTGAAGAATTAACATTTGTGTTTTTATGCAGAAATCGTTGTTCGGTGCGGCAGAGATACTGTCGATGCATCCGTTTGACATTTCACTTTTAGCGTCTCTCCCGTGTTCTTGTATTATATTGTCCAATATTAGCTGCGACTCTGTTAAATCTGGAGAAATGTCTTCTGAAGGTAACTGCAAATTATGCGCCAGCTCACTTGCCGCTGGTAAATAACTTTCATCTTCTGCAATTGATGACTCCGACGCTAGGTGGTACCTGTGTGTCTCGCAAGTGTTAGAATCTCCGTTGTGCTCATGTTCATAAGGTATTAGCTCAAAGATAGGTGGTAATGTTGGAGTAGATATGTTGAAAGTTGGGGATGACAAAGATGTCGTGGTCGACAGACTATCCATGGAGGTCGATCGTGTAGGAACATGCCTTAGTCTTCGACTGTTCTTGACGACACGAAATACTGAGATGAACATCAAAACCGTGATAAAAATGGTTATGAAGAAAATAGTTTGCAAAGGAACATGCGAGTAGCGGAAAGACATCGAGCTCGTAATGTCAGAGCATGTGTTATACATCCAGGCATGGTCCAATATTACTAACGGTAGAAGGGGATATGCGATCGAAAACGTCCAGATCGTAATTGCAACACGTTTAGCAATTCTTGAATTCATGATGGAATGGTATTTGAGAGACATCCGAATAAAGATGAATCTGTCCACAGAATTGGTAAACATGAACAGCAGCGACGCATGGTAAAAACTGAGAGAGAAGTAAATATGAAAAATCAAACAAAACTCGTATATGTTCATGATGTGCAAGAAATGGAATACAATATTCGTGAAGTTCACTCCTGCAAGACACAAATCCACGAGGGCAAGATTGGCAATATAGATGGTGCTCGGCTGTCTTCTCAGTTGACGATCCTTGTAGATGACGCTGATAATAATAGGGTTCAGAATTAGCACAGTGATGTCCACAAAGGCACAAGCCATGGTGTATATGATCTCGACGGGGAGTGCTAAGCCCATTTTTAGTCGTAGAAATGTAGAAATTCAAGCTCCAACTACGAGAACTCTCACTCCAGAAATTTCTGATGATGAAATAACAAGTTATAATTTCAAATAATCTGTTATAAAAAACATGTTCTTTAATAAGACCCCACTGCACGTGCCCATTCGGGCTACTGAAAACAGGCTCTGTCACAGCAGCCTGGCCAAAGAGGTGGAGACCGGCACTGTGACACCAATAGGGGTGAGCTTACTGAGCAGCATCGCCTTGCACTACATCAGGATTACCCTAGTCCAGGGGAGGAAGACTAACGTTTGGTCAAGCGAAATATACTGATCAGACATGTAAGTCCAGGTCAGGAAAAATATACTGGTCAAACATGTTAGTCAAGGTCAGGAAAAATATACTGATCAGACATGTTGGTCAAGGTCAAGAAAAATATACTGATCAGACATGTTAGTCAAGGTCAGGAAAAATATACTGATCAGACATGTTAGTCAAGGTCAGGAAAAATATACTGGTCAAACATGTTAGTCAAGGTCAGGAAAAATATGCTGATCAGACATGTTGGTCAAGGTCAAGAAAAATATACTGATCAGACATGTTAGTCAAGGTCAGGAAAAATATACTGATCAGACATGTTAGTCAAGGTCAGGAAAAATAAACTGATCAGACATGTTAGTCAAGGTCAGGAAAAATATACTGGCCAAGACCTTCACCTCGACTTCCTCGTGGCACTCCATGTAAACGGCTGTTTTCAAGGCAGCCTGGCTAGCGAGGTGAGGGATCGACGTGATCCCCGTAGTAGTGAGCGACACGCAGATTAAGTCAAGCATAACACAACCGCCTAGTGAACCCTGGTCCACCTTCATCAGCAGGCTCGGGATGTGAGGGAATCTTCTGCAACCCGACACTTGACGTCCTTGTCAGGGCTCACAAAAGAGTAAACCAACTGTGGGCATTCAAAACAACAACCTTAAAATGAACATATTTGAAACACCAAAGAGTAAACCAACTGTGGGCATTCAAAACAACAACCTTAAAATGAACATATTTGAAACACCAAAGAGTAAACCAACTGTGGGCATTCAAAACAACAACCTTAAAATGAACATATTTGAAACACCAAAGAGTAAACCAACTGTGGGCATTCAAAACAACAACCTTAAAATGAACATATTTGAAACACCAAAGAGTAAACCAACTGTGGGCATTCAAAACAACAACCTTAAAATGAACATATTTGAAACACCAAAGAGTAAAAGAAATGTGTGTGAAATAATCCTCCTCGACTGACAACCTATATGACCTAAATAAATACTAAATAAATAAGTTACAATTGATGGATAGCCATCCAGAGGATCAGTTGAAACTGAGGATATACATGCTGCAACCAAATATTCAAATTCTTTCTTACAAAAAGGATCCACAACAAAGTCATTTAAAGGTAAGCTGGCTTTAAAGTTAACAATATTGTGTATTTTGTGTTTCGTCAAAATAAACAATTACGAAAATAAATCAGCGAATAGTGCGTAATAAAACTAATGTGTTTACATATTGGTCCTAAGCCGCGTCTCCAGTCGACCTGCTGTAAATTGGTACCTGACGTATGGGTTGGGGAAGGTATGAACAGCAAAGAAGGTAACTGTCCACCCCATCTCACATAGGCTACGGCTTAGTACATGAAGAGTTATCTTCATCCCTGACGGCAGTTATTGCCATGGAGCCCACCTGTACCTTTTTAATTTAAACCCAATTATATCACATAAAAAATGGTTCCATTTAGTTAGTACATGTCATGGTTGTTAAATTCTTACAAAATAATCTACATTTTAAAGTGCACATAACTGAAATTTCTTTAATTCGACTTTATTAGGTTTACAGCTAGCTTAATGTGGCCATCCAACATAAAAAGGTTACCCACCCTGATCAAGAAATAGTGAACATTGCACATAAGAACATTGCACATAAGACCATTGCACACAAGAACATTGCACATAAGAACATTGCACAGAAGACCATTGCACATAAGAATATTGCACATAAGACCATTGCACATAAGAACATTGCACATAAGAACATTGCACATAAGAACATTGCACAAAAGAACATTGCACATAAGAACATTGCACAAAAGAACATTGCACATAAGACCATTGCACATAAGACCATTACACATAAGAACATTGCACATAAGAACATTGCACATAAGACCATTGTACATAAGAACATTGCACACAAGAACATTGCACAAAAGAACATTGCACATAAGAACATTGCACATAAGAACATTGCACATAAGACCATTACACAAAATAATACCGAAATGAAAGTCAAACTATATAAAGCATTGGTGAGATCTAGTCTGAAGTATTGTGTTCGGTTGTGGAGTCCTTATCGTAGAGGGGATATAAAAATGTTAGAAAGGATATAAAGAAAAGCTACAAAACTCATCATGGGATTCCAGAAAACTGGTCTATAGTGTCTAGTACAGAGAAGAATTCGAGGTGACAATACAAGTTTAAATATTAATAAATGAAAAGGATAAATTAGATTATATCAAGTTTTTTCAAAGTTCAACCAGCTCCAAGAACAAGAGGGCACAGCTTCAAATTGTTTAAAGACAGATCCAGATTAGATATTATGAATATTTTTAGTATTGATGGAGTGGAATAAAATGGTTGTAAAGAACCTGAAACACATTCTAAACCAGTATAATGAAGTTTAGTCTTATTATTAGAAAGCTCCTGTTATTAATATCATTAATAGATACAAACTGGATTTAATCATGGCTAGTGTGAGACGTGATAAATTAGACGATTAATAAATCCTCGATAAATCAATGTATCGAACCAAAAAAAATAAAGTAGGAAAACCAACAAAACTGCAACGTACCCTCTCTATAACACAGTAACCTTGTCTCTCATACATTATTTTGACCGCACATCATCCTGCAGCGACACAATTAGCGAGTGGAAGCCACGACGAACGTCTTAAATGTCTAACGTTAGATTGTGTTGTTGTTTGACAATGTAAACAGCTGCAATTACAATTACTACAAGCAAGTCGCCTTTTGTCTAGTCACAGAAGACATGAAACTATGTCCAGACGATAGGCAGAGTCCTTAGTTCGGCGCCCACACCCACCCCCTTTTCAGAACAGCAGCCCCAAAATTCAATGCACAGACAGCTAGTTCGAGCACGCAGACACATATACACTCCGCCCCATCCCCCATCTCTTTCATAACAGCAGCCATGTGAGTCAATACGCAAATAATTAAGTCCTGAGTTTGGCAGATCCCACCTCCCGTCCCACTTCAGAGAACTGCTATCATACTAATTTCTTATCTCATTTTTTAAACTAAAATATGTAAAAACAGGAACCGGGTATGTCTTTATACAAGCTCACAGTACCTAAACCTATCAGCGTTGACGCCTTTTGGCCCCTACTTGCCCACGAGGTTCCAAGCTCCTTGACCAATTATTTCTCAGCAAATAATCCTTTAGTTTTTGCAAAGATCATCACGTGTTTCGTGAACCAAAGTCTGGGAGGGAGATATAATTGACATAAAAACGCGTCAAGTGTTACTCTGGAACCCTTGAGATAATGGGAAACCTTGTTGAAGTAATGAGTTCCATAGAAGATCTATAGCGAGGGCAGTTGTTCAGATTTTAAGTACACCGATAATGTGCAGTGTTGTAGCATTCTGACACTAATTTCTCAAACTGTACATATATCAGCTGTTCTTATAGTTGCACTATTGCAGAAAAGAAGACTTCTAACCTCTATATTAGTAGAATATAATAGAAACGCGTTGTTATCCTAAAATGGCCCACTAACGTGTGACAATATAGCTAAAGACTGCGTCATTTGTGGTGTGACCACTTCAGCGTTGTGAGAGTATTCAAAACACAAGAACGGTAACTGCTTTAAGCATTGTGCAGGAGAAGTGAGGTTGTTATTTTTCGTGCCTGTTTCTATTCCCCCCACATTCCCCCTGCACCCTTTTTCACCTGCGAGCGAAAATGTGGTTCATATTTATAGGCAATATCACAACTATTAATTGTATAATAAGCCGCATGTTTCCAATTCTAACGCGTGCAGCGTCATTGTCATGACGAGCGAATTGTACGTCTACATTTTCTGTAAAAAATGAGGACTTTTCCTTTTTTTAATTTATGTTGACCTACATTTTTTCTTTACTATCCTGCATCATTATGTGTATGTGTGTCCGTGTTATTGTGTCTGTGATAGTATGTCCATTATGTGTAGGCGTGTACACTGATGCTGGGTCTGTGATAGTTTGTCTATTATGTGTATGTGCGTCCGTGTCATTGTGTCTGTGATAGTATGCCCATTATGTGTGTACAATTATGCTGGGTCTGTGATAGTATGTCCATTATGTGTATGTGTGTACAATTATGCTGGGTCTGTGATAGTATGTGTATGTGCGTCCGTGTCATTGTGTCTGTGATAGTATGTCTATTATGTGTATGTATATACAATGATGCTGGGTCTATGATAATATGTCTATTATGTGTATGTGTGTCCGTGTTTTTGTGTCTGTGATAGTATGTCCATTATGTGTATGTGTGTACAATGATGCTGGGTCTGTGATAGTATGTCTACTATGTGTATGTGTGTACAATTATGCTGGGTCTGTGATATTATGTCTATTATGTGAATGTGCGTCTGTGTCATTGTGTATGTGATAGTATGTCCATTATGTGTATGTGTGTACAATGATGCTGGGTCTATGATAGTATGTCTATTATGTAAATGTGTGTCCGTGTTTTTGTGTCTGTGATAGTATGTCCATTATGTGTATGTGTGTCCCTGTTTTGTGTCTGTGATAGTGTGTCCATTATGTGTATGTGTGTCCGTGTCATTGTGTCTGTGATAGTATGTTTATTATATGCATGGGTATACCGTGCTGCTGGGTCTGTGATAGTATGCCAAGTTTATGTATGTACAATAATTATAGATATATAATAGTATAATCATATGCTTGTGTATGTTCCTATTTGTGTGTGTGTGTGTGTGTATGTGTATAGTGCTGATGGGTCTATGATAGTTTCACCATGTGTTTGTGTGTATAATGAAGTATGATAAAATAGTAGTACCACCATTATGTGTGTACGTGTGTGTACACAAATCTTGTCGGGTATATGATAGTATCACCATGATGTGTGGGTGTTGTCGCAGTTTTGGGAGTGTGTGGCAAGAGAGAGTGCCACATAATGTGATTTTACAGCGAGAAAACACTCACAGCATTTACTCGCCGTTGAGCCAACGACGTCTTCGATGGTTGGGACATGTTTATCGCATGGGCGCTGGGAGGCTGCCAAATGATATTTTTTATGGACTGCTGGCCATTGGAGCTAGACAAATTGCAGTCCCACACTGCGATTTAGAGACGTTTGTAAAAGGGACACGAAGTCATGCGACATCCCATCCGAGAGCTGGGAAACGATTGCTCAGGATCGAATTGTTTGGATACAGTCAGTTGGAGGGGACATAGTGGCTACTCACGCTCGTAGAAACGTTCTAGCTGCAGAGAAAGAGAAATACTGAAGAGATCGGGGGAGAGCCCTGAAAATCAGCCTCCTCGGTGTGATCTGTGGCAGGGACTGTCACTCGCGGATCGGCCTTAACAGCCATAGCAGACAGTGTCGAAATACAGAAGACAGAGCTGGACAAAACTCACAGGACGCCACGTGGATAGTCTACAGAGATTGATTCGTATATAATGATGTCGGATGTATGATAGAATGACAGTACCTGCATTTCGTGTGTACGGGCGTGCACACAACATTGTCGGGTGAGTTATAAAATGGTAGTATCACCCCGCACAGTTTGAAAACTTGACTTTCGAATTACCCACGCTTGTCTTCATGCTACTATAGCATTGTTTTGAAGAAAAACTTATCACTTGTACCACCGTCTCAAAATACGATACAATAGCCCACTAGACGGCAGCACTTGATAGAAACCCAACAATCTACTCTCCATACAACAATTCACCCAACAATCACTGGAATAAACAAGTAGAAGGTAAATTCACATTTACAACCTTTTTTAATCTGGTAAATGTATTTCAATGTTGCACGTATTCTCTGTCCTACAGCCACCAAATTTGGTCTCTCGTCTCTACCTACCAATTCTCCATCTTCTGTATTAGTAATTTAGTGTCAATGTATTACGAACATCACCGCGTATCTAGCGCCTCCAATAGTTATCTGTGTCTATAACTCATTAATAATGTTGCTATTTATTAATGACTCAATTCGTAATAATATATTGATATTTGCTGACAAACCTGCATTCCTGTTTTATGTCTGCAGTTTACTCAGCTTGATTGAGCGACGCGACTAATCTATGCTTTAATGAGAAACAGCATTAGGTCACACTGGCTTGGATTGGCTTGGCTTCATTCGTTCTCAATCTCCCGCTACCAAACCCTGATATGGGCCTAAGTAGCAGAATGTAGTCCAGAGAACGGAATGCGTTGTGTCGTAGTTTACAGCTTGACTGCGATATTTGCACCTTTCGGTCCAACACATCCGACTTCAGCAAGCATTTTTTTTAGGACCGGGTTAGCATTCCCTCTTCGATCCCTTCTCCTTAACCAGTCTGCTCTGTTGCACCCTGTTATCCGGGATCACCGCGTAGAAGGGTCTTGGCAGCTCTGGTTAGCTGGCCCTGAGGCTAGCAGTCAGCTATGGGTCGCTGACCACTGCAGCTCACGCGCTCACTGGATGTATATTATCATTTCTTCATTCCTGATCAGGTGTGCAGGTTGGATTTTTATGTTTATGAATGTACTAGCCTAGTTTCGTGCGTTCTGCTTCTCTAACTGTCTGCAATTATAGAATAAACGTATTGCCAGAATGCCTTGATGATCGACATTTTGTATAATCTCAATAGGACTTCATTTCCCAGTCACCTAGTCATGTTCAGATATCTTTGTCCTTTTCTGTTCCCTTCTACTGTTGTCATCAAAGATGTATCACTAGGTTCCCCCACTTTTCTATAATGTGTCCTATTAAGGTTATACGTATTCTTTGTACTTTATCCAGCAATGCTATTTTTCTCCTAAAATTTCATAATTTGATTTCTTTTCTCTTAATGAAAGTTGCTGCGCCTTGGAGAACTTGTAGAATCGATGTTGATGGTAGATGTATCAATCGTCTTCGATTCCCGGACGACATAGTGCTGATCACAGAATCAGCCACAGAAGCCACCCGCATGCTAGAGATGCTCAACAAAGGAAAATAGAGCAGGACTAGAAATGGATGTATACAAGACCAAAGTCATGCGGAACTGTTTCACCCATTGTGGCCCAGTCATCCTCGGCGGAAAAAAAACATGGAAGACGTGGAAAAATACTGCCATCTTTGACACCTCCTCAACATGCAGAATAATTGAAGACAAGAACAAGACATTGCTGCGCTAACTGAGCGGCCTTCTCGTCCATCCAGATAGACATGGAAGGTTGCCGGATTGGACCCTGCGCGCTTCTCTCCAGTGCTCCTCGCAATGTGTTATGATGCTGAAATATGGACATTTACAAAAGCAATGGAGAAGAAATTGCGAGTGACCCTGGATTTCCTTTAAAGATGCATAGTGGACCTTACTCTCCACAACCAGCGCATACAGAACTTCCATAGTGGACCTTACTCTCCACAACCAGCGCATACAGAACTTCCATAGTGGACCTTACTCTCTACAACCAGCGCATACAGAACTTCCATAGTGGACCTTACTCTCCACAACCAGCGCGTACAGAACTTGTATAGTGGACATTACTCTCCACAACCAGCGCGTACAGAACTTGTATAGTAGACCTTACTCTCCACAACCAGCGCGTACAGAACTTGTATAGTAGATCTTACTCTCCACAACCAGCGCGTACAGAACTTGTATAGTAGACCTTACTCTCCACAACCAGCGCGTACAGAACTTGTATAGTAGATCTTACTCTCCACAACCAGCGCGTACAGAACTTGTAAAGTGGACCTTACTCTCCACAACCAGCGCATACAGACTTGTATAGTGGACCTTACTCTCCACAACCAGCGCGTACAGAACTTCCATAGTGGACCTTACTCTCCACAACCAGCGCATACAGAACTTCCATAGTGGACCTTACTCTCCACAACCAGCGCATACAGAACTTCCATAGTGGACCTTACTCTCCACAACCAGCGCACACAGAACTTCCATAGTGGACCTTACTCTCCACAACCAGCGCATACAGAACTTCCATAGTGGACCTTACTCTCCACAACCAGCGCATACAGAACTTCCATAGTGGACCTTACTCTCCACAACCAGCGCATACAGAACTTCCATAGTGGACCTTACTCCCCACAACCAGCGCGTACAGAACTTGTATAGTGGACCTTACTCTCCACAACCAGCGCGTACAGAACTTCCATAGTGGACCTTACTCTCCACAACCAGCGCATACAGAACTTCCATAGTGGACCTTACTCTCCACAACCAGCGCGTACAGAACTTGTATAGTGGACCTTACTCTCCACAACCGGCGCGTACAGAACTTCCATAGTGGACCTTACTCTCCACAACCAGCGCATACAGAACTTCCATAGTGGACCTTACTCTCCACAACCAGCGCATACAGAACTTCCATAGTGGACCTTACTCTCCACAACCAGCGCATACAGAACTTCCATAGTGGACCTTACTCTCCACAACCAGCGCATACAGAACTTCCATAGTGGACCTTACTCTCCACAACCAGCGCATACAGAACTTCCATAGTGGACCTTACTCTCCACAACCAGCGCATACAGAACTTCCATAGTGGACCTTACTCTCCACAACCAGCGCATACAGAACTTCCATAGTGGACCTTACTCTCCACAACCAGCGCATACAGAACTTCCATAGTGGACCTTACTCTCCACAACCAGCGCATACAGAACTTCCATAGTGGACCTTACTCTCCACAACCAGCGCATACAGAACTTCCATAGTGGACCTTACTCTCCACAACCAGCGCATACAGAACTTCCATAGTGGACCTTACTCTCCACAACCAGCGCATACAGAACTTCCATAGTGGACCTTACTCTCCACAACCAGCGCATACAGAACTTCCATAGTGGACCTTACTCTCCACAACCAGCGCATACAGAACTTCCATAGTGGACCTTACTCTCCACAACCAGCGCATACAGAACTTCCATAGTGGACCTTACTCTCCACAACCAGCGCATACAGAACTTGTATAGTGGACCTTACTCTCCACAACCAGCGCATACAGAACTTCCATAGTGGACCTTACTCTCCACAACCAGCGCGTACAGAACTCCCATAGTGGACCTTACTCTCCACAACCAGCGCATACAGAACTTCCATAGTGGACCTTACTCTCCACAACCAGCGCATACAGAACTTCCATAGTGGACCTTACTCTCCACATCCAGCGCATACAGAACTTCCATAGTGGACCTTACTCTCCACAACCAGCGCATACAGAACTTCCATAGTGGACCTTACTCTCCACAACCAGCGCACACAGAACTTCCATAGTGGACCTTACTCTCCACAACCAGCGCATACAGAACTTCCATAGTGGACCTTACTCTCCACAACCAGCGCACACAGAACTTCCATAGTGGACCTTACTCTCCACAACCAGCGCACACAGAACTTCCATAGTGGACCTTACTCTCCACAACCAGCGCACACAGAACTTCCATAGTGGACCTTGCTCTCCACAACCAGCGCATACAGAACTTCCATAGTGGACCTTACTCTCCACAACCAGCGCATACAGAACTTCCATAGTGGACCTTACTCTCCACAACCAGCGCATACAGAACTTCCATAGTGGACCTTACTCTCCACAACCAGCGCATACAGAACTTCCATAGTGAACCTTACTCTCCACAACCAGCGCATACAGAACTTCCATAGTGGACCTTACTCTCCACAACCAGCGCATACAGAACTTCCATAGTGGACCTTACTCTCCACAACCAGCGCATACAGAACTTCCATAGTGAACCTTACTCTCCACAACCAGCGCATACAGAACTTCCATAGTGGACCTTACAGTAGAATTGAAGGGAGAATGTTTAGCTGAAAACGGCACTTCTTCTAGCACATCACAGCCAGAGTGAAAATGGACAGCATAGTTACCACCGTGTCAACCAACAGCAAGGTGTGCCACAAGGAGGAATCACCTCGCTCACTCTCTTCAAAACATCCATTAACGATATTGTGAAGATACTTAAGAGTCTTCATGCTAAAGACTTTGCAGTATGGAGTTTTACAGAACATCTGCCTACTGCAAAACACAGAAGGCATACAGCCCTAACCACAATTAGCAACTGCGCATCTGGTTTAGGAGGACGGATCAACCGCTCAAAGATAGTAGCAATATGCTTCTCAATTTGGAACGAAAAGAAAACGTGTAAACTACAACTGCAAGAAAGTGAGCTTGCATTTCAGTATAACCATATATGCTTGGGTCAAAACTAGACAAGCGACTCACGAGGAAACTACATTGAGCAAAGGAACACTAGAAAATGTGAAATCAAGAAGAAGCAGATTGTCACAAGCTGAAGGACAAACAGCAGCATCCTAAAGAGTGTCTACGCAGGAACAGCCACGTCAACACTGGAATATGACATGCCAGGCTGGTTAACTGAATCCCAAACAAACACGGAGCGCTTAATAAAATTCCAAAACGTGACCAAGACTAATCACAGAAGGGATGAGGACCATTTCAATCCAGACAATGAAGAACCTAACTAAACTATGTTCGCACAGCAACAGACGGGATGAGAAGGTGCGTGCGCACAGCGAGAAGTTGATAAGCATGTCAAATCATCATTTACAAGCCAAACTTCAAAAATTGGTCAAATGGAAAATTACTAGAATATAATTAATAACGGTTGCCCTACTGAAACAATCTCTTTCAATTTTAGGCCAGAATCTATGATGTGCCTACAGGCACTAAGAATATTTACTAGATCAGATGAACACCCGCCAACTCAGATTGTGTTCTTGACAGATTACAAACCACAATTATAATCAATACAAAACATCAGACAAACATCATTAGCAAACCCTGCAGAAGATCAGATCCAAGTTAACTTAACTTACTGTTTTTATACTGGTTTAGAAGAATATGCAGTCTGTAAACAGCCAGTTTCATTTAGATTTCCTTGCTCTAAAAGCTGTGTGCATCCAATCTCTTGTTAGATGCATTAATTGTCCCTGTTGGTGCCCTCCATAGTGTGACCTTGGATTTCAATACCCTGGGTGCTGTGTCGGAAATGAGATTCTGAACTTTGGTTTTGGTCCAGGATATAGATAGGACTGGGGAGGGCGTTTCACTGTCTAACATTTCCAGAGAAGGCTGCAGCTGATCTGTCTGTGCCGAATAGGACAATGTCGTCCGCGTAAACTGATCAATAGCCAAACCCTCCTGATGGTCGCTGAGGCGGTCAAGAAGCCAGTCGACTGCGCGGCAGAATAGGTCAGGGGGCAAGACAACATCCGTGTCTGACACCTGAAGTCGTGAGGAATCTGTCAGAGAGAGTGCCACTCAATTGAACTCTGGCGCCGGTGTCCTTGCGTTGCTCATTGATCAGGTTCAACATGGGGACCGGGGTGCCTATTCACTGGAGGGCTTTCCATAAAACCGGCCGATCAACCGAGTCGAGCGGATTTCAAGTCTCCGTATGCAGTGTACAAGGGGCGATTGGAGGTCCGGTGCAGTTCGGCGAGGAGACGCAGAGCAAGGATAGCGTCAGTTGTAGAGCGGCCCTGGGTGAAGCCAGACTGTTCTGGGCGACGTTTTGTCTTCAAGAGAAACTCGAGTCTAGCCAGTAGCACGTGGGCAAACACCTTCCCCGATACCGAGAGTAGTGTTATAGGCCTGTAATTACTGCAGTCTTTGCGACTCCCCTTGCCTTTGTACAGGGACAAAACGATTCCATCGCGCCAGTCGGTTGAGACGTGTCCCGTCCTCCAAACTTGCAGGAATAAATTATAGAGGGCAGAGCTGATCGGGCCGATGGCGCATTTCAACAGCTGCTCTGGGATGTGATACGGGACTGCCGCTCGTCCATCTCCGAGTTTCCGAATAGCAGCAAGAACTTCAGCTATTGTAGGGGGAGGGGGGAGGGGGGTTGATGTTGGTTTCCGTATATGGGGGGAAGATCAGGAGATTAAGAAGACAGCTTGGGACATGTCGTTGCTGGTGGGTGCTCCTTCCACCTGTTAGCTACCTCCTCGTATAACGAGCACATGGAGCCATCGGAATTATTGATGAACTTTTTTTCCTGTTCTGCTTGTCTCCATGGCGGGGGAGCCTGATAGCATGAAAGGCGAATTACAAGGGACTGGAAATCTGATGCCGTCCAAAGTAGGTAGCAAGGTAGAACAATGTGTCCACACATAGTGTTTAACAGAGGAGCACAAATTATTATCTACAATCAGTACAACTCAAAATGAAAAAAAAAATGATCGTGAGCAATGGACCCAATCCACCAGCTTCACAGACACAAACTAACCACCATCTTTCGTCTGAAAACAGCCGCTAATGACAATTAGACCACATATACCGGCTCAAAATATCATACAAAAATGAGTGCTCATGTGAAATTAGAATTCAGACCCCCGAGCACACCCTACATTACTGCCCAGTATACAGAGATCTACTATACCAAAAACTGGCAATAGTGAGCAGAACTGACGCAAAAGCTTCTTCCTAGCGACGTTGATATTGTATTTATCAGATTCACAATAGCGCATTGAATAACTACTTGTTTTGCTGACAGCCAAAATTCTTTCTTCTAATTTCTTTACTGTAGTAAACTATAACCTTCGGCAGAGCAGAGTAGTCGATCAAGTGAGTTTAAAATCCCGATAACTTTGTAAACTTTGAGTTGCTTCAGACGCTTTCACAAGGACAATTTAGTTTACAGTTTGAAGATCCATCCGTATTATGTAACTGTATTAGAAAGTTGTTGTGTTGAATTATGTAAGTATAATCGTTATAAATATTATTGTCTGTTTATATAGTTTTGTAGAACTAATACAGTATTTAAATAAGTAGGAGGTCATGAACTTGGACATCGTACAATTATTAATATATTATCACAGTGAAACAACAAATAACAATCACCGGAGGGGTCTGCTCTTCTCTCTCTCTTAAAAATTAACAGTATTAAACAGCGGTCAAATCTTATCTCCTGTCCTTTCAATTCACCAGTTTTATGGTGGTCCTTTCCTCCACCAGTCAATTACTCAGTCTGGACTAAAAGGACAATGGGCAGGAAATAGGCCGAGTTTTTTATGGCAGAGTGCACTGACAGGAATCCTAGGGGTAAAGAATGGTTCCCATGTAGGCCATACATTACTCACCCACTTGACTACTGTACAAGTACACAAAACCTTTATGACTATAGCTTTTTGGAATAATATAATACTTATATATATATATATATATATATATATATATATATATATATACAAATGTGTGTGTATATACTATAAGCAAATATGTATGTACAGATATGTACGCATGATGAATATATGTATGTGGGTACGTAAGTTTATTCATGTACATATACGTACATATATATGTGCGTATGTACATGTGTACATGCATGTATGTGTGTGTATACGTATGTAAGGAGGGATGGATGGATAGACGGATGGTTGAATGCATGTATGTATGTATGTACGTATACATGGGTGTAAGCATGAGTGGGTATGTATGCATATACGTATACATGTGTGTGCGCATGTGTATATATATATGTATGGATAAATTTGTATGTGCCTGTGGGTGTGAAAAGATATATGTATGTGCAAAAATGAATAGGTATGTATCAGCAAGTACACATGTGCATTCATTTATTTGGGAATTCATTTATATGTACATTCATTTATACTTTCACGTATAAATGTATGTCACCTTTCACCTCACAAAGTGTAACTCTCACCATCTCACGTTTCATCTCATGGGAATTTTCACCTCACTTCACCTCATATCACACAAAATTTTGTTTTAAAATTGTGCAATAAAGAATTTTTCAACAACAAAAAAATCTCTTCTCACCTCACTCTGTTTGATTTGACTCTGTCCTACAGTCACACTCTTGCACAACTGTCACACACACCCTCAGGGTGAGACCCTTCCATTGCACTTTGGTTGGGCTGGCTTCCAAGCATTGGTTTATTTATGTGTCTTAATTATATATAGTATCGCCCAAATTGACTATGGTCTATGGTGGAATAGGCGCGCCTCCGCCAGTAGAAACTAGTGAGGCAAACACGTAAAATAAAAAAATAAAACAATCACCGTGTATATTTAAGTTACATAAACTTTAAAACTTAATCAGTTAATGAGGTTATTCCGAATACATTGTTATTAAACATACTCAGAATATCGAATTAGCTCGTCTTGAACTTGTGGCATGGAGTGTCACTTTACAATTTGAGAAACTAACTATTCACTATTCTGATATTTTATTTGTACGTAACAAGCTAGCTAAATCAACCATCATAACGTTCGCCTATCCTGAAAAATACTCAGCACCTATGGGTCTGTCAAAACTAGAAAGTCTCTGGCTCTTTTCTGACCACAGGAGAAACATAATGCCGAATGCTGAGCCAAGAATTCTGAGGAGCCTTGGCGGGATGCCACCTCCCTCCACCAACATACAGGGCCTAGAGAGAGAGAGAGAGAGAATCCTGCATATATCAACTCCTTCACCTTTCAGTTTTGCAATAGGGCAAGAGGCACACTCAATGTAGTGCAATGTCGAGTTTGGCACACTCAGCACAGTGCATTACTTAGTCAGGGACAACATATCGACACAAGGAAACAGTTTCACAACTATCAAGGAGATAGCTGTCAGATGCAATGTGTAGTGGACAGACGGATTGTTGACCACTCGCTCTCTTGCCAGAGCTTCTCAAAAATGATACCCACCGACCAAATACAGTCTCACAACTATCAACCAATTAGCTGTGAGAGATCAGCCAGATAGCTGTCAAGGACAATATGTGCAGATGGACTGGGCCATCGACTGCCCTTTTTCTCTCCCAAGGTGCCTCAATAAGGATACATACACTATATGACCAAATGCGTCCTCGCACACTTGCTGGGAGATACGACTTGTGACAAGTACTGCACACACTGCCACACAAGATGCAACTGCGCTGCTCAAACATTGGAAATGCCCCAAACGATTTTTGAGAGAACTCTAAATATTATAACATTTGATTATACTTTATCATATCCACCATTCAAAAAAGATGAAAAACCTTACATCACAACCATACAAATCATTCAAATACGATGTACCTGTACATCAACTATTATTTCAGATTTAATCTAGTCTCTTATTGATAGAATAGAATGTATGTCATTGTGTTGGAGAATGATCATTCAGCTATTTCTCTCCACAGAATGTCCTCAAACATCACTCATGTATCTCATGTACGAGCATTGTACAAGGCCATTTTGAAACTTCACAGAGGTTTGCCCTCTGAGATGCGGTCTCTAGGAGATAATTATGTGAAAGAAGAATTTCGTGCTCACAAAACAGTGAAGTCAGAGGAAACAAAAATATTCATGTATGAATGGACTGTAAGTTATCATTACATACAGATTTGTTTCTAGTTTTATTATTAAATTGCAATATGGCATGTATTTCATTTTTTTAAGTTTGACAAAAGCAGACAGCTGACATTTTGATGCAGACATTCCTCAGTACACAAAAAATGGGACCACAGTAAAATATAAAGATAGTCCTTAGCACTTCATTGCAATAGTCCTCAGTTTTGAATAATGGGGGACACACCAATAGCAAATGCCTTCCTTTCCGCTTTTTCTTCCTTAACCAGTGACAGGGAAAATTTACAGCCAGCTGGATCTGCTAAGTAAGTTGGTAGCAGGATTTTGTCTTCTTTGTCGTTCGTTCTCAAACTCCGGTGACCAAGCCCTGAAAAGAGCTTTGCAAGTAGTAGGATGAAATCCGAGGAGCGGAATGCATTGTATCATAGTTTACACCTTGACTGCGATATCTGAACTTTTTGGTCCAACACATCCAACTTCAGCAAGGCGTTTTTGGGTACCAGATTAGCCTTCCCTCTTCTATTTTTTTCTTGTTAGCCAGTCTGCCCTGTTGGAGCCTGTTATCCAGGATCACCACATAGAGGTGGAGAAGGGTCTTGGCAACTCTGGGCTGCTGGCTTTGACTACAGCTATTGCACTGCTCATTATCTTGATCCCCAATAGCAGGGTTTTTTTTTTTTTTTGGCGTTCGCCTGATTTCTCTATTCCCCAAGGCGGCGTGCGTTGCACTGTGGTTTTTATTTTGCGCCTGTCGGCCCAGTGCATCCGACTTCAGCATGCATTTTATGTAAGGGTCTGCTTCCTCCTGCATTTTCTAAGGGTTTGCTTCCCCGGGGTAACGGCCGGTGCTGTGATGGGGATCGAACCCAGCACCTTTGAGTTGTGAGCCGTGCCACTTAACCACTAGGCCACGCCGTCCCCTACCAATAGCAGGGTTTGAACACAGTGTCTTTGCCATGAGAAGTGAGTGCTCTTCTACTGGGCTATTGAGGCGTTGTAGTACAGCTACACATTAAAAATAGTTACATACATAAAGGAAAGATAAAAGAACAGTTAAAACCAAATTGCACTCTTCTAATCATGGAAGTTTGTTTAACCACCAAAATGCTTCAAATGAATCATGAAATACAAGAAAAGGAATCAGAGACACAAAGTAATAAAAACAGTAGTCTATTTTTGTTCTTCTGTAAAACTAATATCCTACCAATTTGTTTGTTATCTTTGTCGCAGTTTTACTGTTGTTTTGATACTTTGATCAATTCTATGAAAAGTATTTACTTATGAAAAGGTCAAATGGCTCATAAAACCAACTTCATTGTACCAAGGTGCCCTCTATATGTGCTCAGTCCCTTTGATTGCTGAAAGAGCAGAAGATAGAGCTTGAACTCTGTAGCTTCCATGTTGGCTCCAAAAATTCTCTGCTGACTTCATCAGATATCCATTTACAGCTGACTTCATCAGATATCAATTTACAGCTGACTTCATCAGATATCAATTTACAGCTGACTTCATCAGATATCAATTTACAGCTGACTTCATCAGATATCAATTTACAGCTCACTTCATCAGATATCAATTTACAGCTGAAATGAATGGAAGAAGTGGTCATACCACAAAAAAATACCCAGACATGCCCAGTCTGTCAAGCATGGCATCATTCGAACCTAGTATATTGGGATTATAAACTGAACTCTCAACCGCTAAGCCACCGAATGTCTATCTTTACTTAGGATAAGGATATAACTAGACAGTCTAGACAGAAAGGCAAATGCAATGTTAGGTATGATAAAAAGAAATATTAAACATAGGAGCAAGGAAGTGATCGTCAAACTGTATAAAGCTTTAGTTAGACCTAGATTGGAGTACTGTGTACAGGTGTGGAGTCCTTATCATAGAGGGGACATAAACATGCTAGAAAGAATACAAAAAAGAGCGACAAAGATGATAGTGGGATTCCAGAATTACAGTTATGAGGAACGACTCAGAAAAACCGGCCTACAGTGTCTCGAAGAGAGAAGAATTCGTGGTGACTTAATACAGGTTTATAAGATGATCAGAGGAATGGATAAATTAGACTATAACAAGTTTTTTAAAATACAGCCACCTACAATAACACGAGGGCATAGCTACAAGCTGACTAAAGAGAGGTCCAGGTTAGATATTAGGAAATATTTTTTTAGTCAGAGAGTGGTGTCTGCTTGGAATGCATTGCCAGGGGAGGTAGTGGAGGCAGGGACAGTTAATGCATTTAAGAATAAACTGGATGCGCATAGCTTTTAGAGCAAGGTGATGTAAATGTAACTGGTTGTATACAGACTCTACAGGGTCTTCTAAACCAGTATAAAGACGTTAAGTTAAGTTAAGTCTAAAACTCCATCATTTATACATAAGTAATATTAAACTAGAAAGTTCAACAATTTTTGGCATTCATTACTGTGCAGAGAGCCAATTGAAAAGAATAGGACCACTGTAACCTTCTGAGCATGTTGTAAAAGACAGGTTAAGAGGATTATGCATGAGACTAGCAACCACATCAAGCAAAACTATTACTGTGGAACCACTACAAGTTCTTGGATACATGTTTCCTGTTTAGGGACCAACTATAGTGGTGACCCTGTGCTTCATTTGGAGCTAAAAGGCATATAAAGATCATCAAATAACTTCTTCATCAAGTGACAGATATGTTGTACTGTTTGGTTAGACATATGGCACGATGCATTCAATTTCAACATGCATCTTTGTCAGGTTTACTTATCTTAGCTCTAGGCAATCCCCAGCCTGCCTACAGGACGGCAGACTTGTGTCTCATTACTTCTGGCATCTGTTCTTCGATCAGTCCTGCAAGGGATACACTGTTGATAGCTAAATTATCTCCAACATATCTCTTGGGATTATAAGAACATATAAGCCGCTCTATCACGACAAAGTACGAGTATATACACAGATGGGTCTGCTACAAGGGCTACCACCAACTGAATATGGCGCAGTGATTAAATACCATAACTTGCACTAAAAAATCCACCCCTGCATTTACGGTTCTTGTGGAGAGATCTGTTCCAACTATGAAGTAGAAACAATAGTAATAGAAAAAGTTCTGCAACGAATAATTTCAGATTTTGAAAACAGCACCATGCAAAGTTAGAAAATTGTTATATTTTCAGACTTAAAATTTGCATTTCAAGCCTTGGAAAACAGAACATCTCCAGATGTTAATACCATCTACAAATTAACTGACCTACTATCCGCCTCTTATGGAGCGGAAGTGGTCTAACGGTAGATATCTGGCATGTTGGAGTTCCAGGAAATGTGAAGGCTGATGAGCTGGCCAAAAGCAAAGGAACACTACCACAGCCACTACATAGTATCACACTACAGACCTGCGAGCAGATCCTGAGAAACAACTATAGACAGGAATCGCTAAATCAGTGAAGGGCATCCCAGATAGGCTGAACATTTTTCACACCAAGCAAAACTAGATCCCCAGCCAAGAAATTGACACGTAGAGACTAGATTTTGATCTTCAAGCTTAGAACATGTCATGTCCCTCTCAACAAACATCTGAATAGAATGGACTCACTATGTGAAACAAATTGCAGATTCTGTCAGGACCATGAGAAATCAATGAAGCACCTCCTAACTCTCCCCAAACTCTAGCAAATCTACGAAACTGGCTGCTTCCAACACACTCTACTTATCACCAGAAGAACTGAGTAAAACGTACTTTTGTCCAGGAGACATTGTGCTGTTAAGAACAGTCAGTTCACAGCTACAGGGATTATATCATCATCCCCATGACAATGTGAAGACATTAGAGATGAGAGGTGGGTTAAATGACTTCTATTTCAGGAATACAATAACTAGTTTTGAAAAGAAACATGAAGACATTAGCTTCTATTTTAGGAAAATGATAACTAGTTTTGAAAAGTAAAGGTGGAGATATTTTACTTCTGTTTCAGGAATATGATGATTATGATATAATTCCTTTAGCTGTGAACTGGCAAATCTTGACAGCACAATGCCTACCGGACAAAAGCATACGTCCTCCTCAATCATTGTAGTGATGTATAGAGTGTCTTGTGTATGGTGGGGTGTGGTGGTAGCAGTGGGTTCATAGATCGGCCAGTCCTGTGCACAAATCAGGAGGTGCTCGAATGACTCCTTGTGGTCATGGCAGAATCTGCAGTTTGGTTCACGTAGTGGGTCTAATCTATTCAGATGTTTGTTGAGAGGGGCATGGCCTGTTCTAAACTTGAAGATCAAACTCTGGTCTCTTCATTTCAGTTTCTTGACTGGGTCCTGGGGATCTGGTTTTGCTTGGTGGTTGGCAGGAATATAATAACGAGTTTTGAAAAGACAAGGTGGCGTCATTAAACTTCTATTTCAGGAATATGATAACAAGTTTTGGAGACATCAAAATGGAGACACGTGTTAAATGCCTTATATTTCATTATATATTATTTTCAAAACTACTTGTGCTGAGTTGAGACAACTCTAGATGACGTATCTTTGGTTACAGTGACACTTTTTACATTTCAGAAGGTGGGCCAGGATCCTTTTGTAAAGTAACCCATAGCAATATTGCTGTAGGAGTGGGAGGTGTTAGCAATTTCACATTTCAAAGGCTCGGCTATATGAGGGTGGTAGCCATCTCCTCTCCCTTGCCGCTTTTACTTCCCGGATTGAACCAGTACTCATTTAAGGCTGGGTCGACCCAGGAGACATTGCGGTCTGAAAAAACATTTCCATCTCAACTGGGGAATGAACCCAGGACCACTCAGATGTGAAGCCAGCGCTAACCACTGCGCTGCGCGGCTCCCTCTGTATGGAGATTACTGTATTGAATCCCACATCATTGGCTAGACTTCTGTGACACAGTCTTGTTTCCAAGTGCATGAACAAGGACGTGAAGTGGTGTCTTGATCAGTATGTTCCACAAGTCCCCGATTACTCTTCGCTCCCTACAGGAATATAAAAACCAGTTTGGTATATGTTATTTCCTTTTCTTTTATAAATACTGCTGTACATCTGTTTCAGGGATACTTTGTGACTTTAGCAAAACAGCTTGGACAGCGGACGATGAAACAGGAAGTAGGAATGAACCTGTCTCCTGAAATGTTAGACAATTTTCAAGATGAACAGTTGGGCCAACTTCATGAACTTTTTAAGATAACAACAAAATCCAAATTTGATGATTCAACTGGATCAGCAAAAGTTTAATCAGACAAAAGCTGACGTGTGGAATACATCCGTTGCTTGGAAATATACAAGGTAGCTTCAAAAAGTTCCAAGAATAAGCGACTCATGTTTAAATGAAAGATGATATTATGGAGAATATATATTTATAAGTTGGTAGTAACCTTGACGAAATGACATGGCAGACATGACCTTCACATACACTCTCGAACAGAAGTACAGAATTTTGTTTGTGTGTTATGCTCGTTGCATCGTCGGAGTTGAAAATGTCCTGATTGAACAACGTACAAATGTCAAATTCTGTGTTTTGCTTGAGAAGTCACCCTCTGAGACATGAACATTGCTTAATAAAGAATATGGGGATACCGCAATCAGGGCTGTTTCTAGGTGTTTTGCCACTCTAGGTGAGAATTGAAAAATGCTGCCCCCTCCCTTTTACTACCATCACTCTCTCCCCATCATCCAGGCAAGAAGAATTAATGCATTAGATATAAAAAAAACTTGTATTCAACATTAAACAATAAAACACATCAAACATTAAATAACTAAATAAGCTCTGTTCATATTTTATTTCGTTTTAAAATTTCTCTCTTCTAACTTGAATGGTGTTTTGGGTTCTTTCTCTTCATCCAATTGCACCTTCCTTGCTTGTATTTTAGCAGTCTTTAATAAGATCTCTCATGTCAAGCTGGTAAACCATATCTTGTTCTACCGCGCAGTTAAGTTTTTATTAATGAGCTTTGAGAAACTCCTCTCCGCACTTGCCACTGATATCGGTAAAGTCAAAAGGATACAAAGAGCTGCAAACAAATTAGGAAAATATTTTGTTACTTGTTTTGGCACACATAGCGGAGCATATTCTGGTTTCGCATTTTTTTCGTGTGAAGACAGAGACGCTGTTATGTTATGGCAATCGTTGCATTCATCCTAAGTGAGACTTGAACTTGAATTTCTGCCAAATACATTGCAGCAAAACCAGAAAACTTTATCGGTTCATACGGAATACTGGAGGTATTCACGGTAAACTTCTTCTCCATTTGGAAGTTTTCTTTTGTAATGTAGAGCTGAAAATTTTCTTTTTTTTTCTCATCTAAAGGAAATCTTTTGCTCACTTGCTTTGGCCTATTTTCAGCCAAAAGAGTTCTTAATTTGTCTCCACTTATTGGAAGCAGGGTCTGAAAAATCTATTTTTACACTTTCATCGGTTACTTTTGGGCATTTACTTTGATCACCATCTTCATTTTCAAGGCTATCCTTTACAGTATCCACTACAACATGTTCTTCTTGCTCTCGGCTGTTAACTTCTATGTCCTTGAACAGGGCTTTGCAAGTAGCATGATGTAGTCTGTGTTACTAGTTTACAGCTTGACTGTGATATTTTTGCACCTTTTGGTCCGAAACATCCGTCTTCGGCAGGGGATAGTTCTATTTCTCTATCCGCTTTTCTTTTTCTGTACTTAGCACCTGAGTGTTTTTTCTTGTCTCCCAATTTTTATCCTTTCTACCTAAAAAAATATAGGGCAATATTAATTCTGGATATTGTGTATAATAATTGTGTATGTTGAATTAGAAAATTGTAACAACATTATTACTGAAAAATTAAAAAATTTGTTTACAAATTAATTATTTTCCGCCATTTGTTTTCTTCCAGCCATCATAAAATCTAAATTATTAAGCCGGTGCCATTTTGTTTCTCGCAGACCTCAAACATATTCACAATTATATAGGTAGGCTGGTAGGAAAATAATATAACATTAATAGTAACTTATCTCTTTTATATGAAACATGAATTGCACTTACCTTTTAGATATGTTGAAAGAGAAGTACAAAAACCTAGCTCTTGATTGATTATCGTTAATAAATAATTAATAGTTACACTAAAAACATCAACAGAACCACTCAATACAACTGACAATTGACAAAAATGACCTCAATGTTTTGGCTGTTTGATTTCAAATTAAAAATTGTTTTGCCCTTTTGCCGCTCCTAAAATCTTGCTGCCTTAGGCATCACCTAGTCTTGCCTAATGGCAGAAACGTCCTTGACTGCAATGAAGAAATTGCAAGTATTTGAGTGGCACAAGCGTTTCCGTGAAGGTCATGTTAGTGTCCATGATGATGATGCACGTAGTGGACGACCGTCAACCTCAAATAACAATGAAAACATTGAGCGTGTTTGAAACGTGTGTGCTGACAGAAGACTTAGTGTCGAGAAAATAGCCTCAGAAGCTGGAATATCGGTTGGAAGTTTCCACAGTATTCTCCGCAATGAACTGCACATGCACTGTGTTTGTCAACACATGGTTTCCAAAATGTTATCTCTAGAACAGAAAGAAACAAGATTGACGCTGGCAGGAGACCTAATCACAATGGCTGATCAAGATATCAATTTTCTCAACAACATAATCACAGGAGATGAGACCTGGTAGTTTTTGTACGATCCTCAGACAAAACGTCAGTCCTCTGAATGGAAATCTCCCCGGACACATAAATTTTGTTTGGACAAGAACAAAGGTAAATTATGTTGGAAGTTTTTTATATTCCCAGGGAATTGTCTACCATGATTTCAATCCTGAAGGCCGAACGGTTAACAAGGAAATGTACGTTGATATCCTCCATCGTCTAAGAAATGCAATCAGAAGAAAACGACCAGAAAAATGTGGAGAATAAACAGTTGGATTATGCTGCATGACAATGCGTAAGCACATCGATCCCTACTGGTGAAGCAGTACCTCGCAAAGCACAATGTGATTACCTTAGAACATCCTCTATGTTCTTCCGACCTGGCACCGGCTATCTTTTTCATGTTCCCTCGACTGAAATCGGCACTGAAAGGACAGCAATTCAAGGATGCTGAGAACGTTATCACCAATGTGACAAGACAGTTGAGAGAGGTGTAAAAAATGGGTTCCACTGTTTCCAGCAGCAGTATGCACATTGGCAAAAGTGTGTATTAATTGTAGAAGAAAACTACTTTGAAGGAAATGTAGTGTAGATAATTCTATTGTAACTTATTTCTATACAATCCACTAATTCCAGGAACTTTTTGAAGCTACCTCGGATGTGACTATTTCATGGTACTCATTAACTATGCCAAAAAATGTTCACCATCAGAAATAAGCAACAAAGAGGAATAAATAAAGTTTAAGATAAATTTGTTTGCATATTCATTGATATAGATTTACCTTGTGATGCACAATCTGTTGAGCAAGAAGCATAGTGACTCCAAGAGTTTAATGAACTAACTTAGCATTATGCTACTGCTTGTCCGATTTTTATCCCTTACAAGCAGAGGGTCTACCACTGCAGTTTGCTGGTTACAGGTAGTATCTTTTCTTGCTGTGTGTGGTTTTTGTAGCTTTCACATGGTAAGATTGATGGTCCAATGCATGAATTACAGCAATGATTGATTTGCCTTCTTGCTCCAGCTGTTTGTTCTCAATCTCCCGCTATTAAGCCCTGAACAGGGCTTTGCAAGTAGCAGGATGAAATCTGGAGAACAGAAAAGTTGTGTTGCTAGTTTATAGCTTGACTGTGATATTTGCACCTTTCGGTCTGACACATCCATCTTTGGCAGTATGATCACCACAGCAGCTGGCCTTTTATGGGAGATCTGTATCTGAGCATCTACAGCGGTGGTTTCAGTAGCATAGGTTTTACATGACAACGCTTGCTAGCCTCATGCACAAACCTCTTTCTCCTATGATTGGGAGATTACAGTGGTCCTATCAATCCCAGAACCACTCGGACAACAAACTACATCACAGTAAGAAATAATTCACCATCTACTCACTTTTCCGTTTTGTTCCAAAAGGAGCTTGAGGCTGCAAAAGTTATTTCTATTTGGACCATCTTCTGAAGAACCAACCACTATTCTTTGCTCTCCCCACACTTATCTTCCACAGTGAGTTCCATTCTATCTCACTTATATTGCTATATTTCTTGCTGACATGGATTTTTGTCATATCCTTCTCAACTTAACCTCCAGCTGTATTGGTTGTTGTGTTCATTGTCCCAGATATATTACTTAACTTAACGTTTTTATACTGGTTTAGAAGACTCATCAATGTTACATTTGCATCACCCTGCTCTAAAAGCTATGCGCATCCAATCTATTCGAAAATGCATTAACTGTCTCTGCATCCACTACCTCCTGGGGCAATGCATTCCAAGCATTCACCACTCTCTGACTAAAAATATATTTCCTAATATCCAATCTGGACCTTTCTTTAGCTAATTTGTATCTGTACCCTCTTGTTCTCATTGGTGGTTGCATTTTGAAAAACTTGTTATAGTCTAATTTATCCATTCCTCTGATCATCTTATAAACCTGTATTGTCACCATGAACTCTTCTCTTTTCTAGACACTGTAGGCCGGTTTTTCTGAGTCTTTCCTCGAAACTGTAATTCTGGAATCCCACTATCAGTTTTGTCGCTCTTCTTTGTATCTTTTACAGCATATTTATATTTCCTCTATAAGGACTCCACACCTGTACATAGTACTCCAATCTAGGTCTAACTAATGCTTTATACAGTTTGACTATCACTTCCTTACCCCCATGTTTAATATTTCTTTTTATCATACCTAACATTGCATTTATATATCCAATCTTCCAATCAATTCCTGCAGTTCCCTCTCTGTGCCTGCCAATACATCAATATCATCAGCAAAGTTGAAGTTTGTGATAAGCCTGTCACCTATTGTAACCGTGCCAACATGTCCTTTTAAGGTCGTCTCCATTATTCTCTCCAAGAAGATATTGAAGAGTGTGGGGGAGAGTATACAACCCTGGATATAACGGCCCTGAGTTTTGGTATGGCAATAAATGCAGATAAAACAAAACTCATGACCAATAACGTTGCAGGGTTTCAATCTGTCATAGAGGCAAATGGGCGGTACTTGAGGTGGTGAAACGTTTCAAATATCTTGGATCATTGATCAGCGAAGAGGGTTCAAAGCCAGAGGTAATTGCCAGTATAGCACAAACAACAGCGGCGCTGACTAGGCTGCAACCTATTTGGCGAGACAAGCGCCTCGCCCTCGGCATAAAAGTCAGACTACTGCGCTCTTTGGTGCTGTCAATATTTCTGTATGCCTGCGAGACCTTGACCATTACAGCAGATATCCTGGGCAGAATACGTGCAATGGAAATGCGGTGCTATAGAAAACTCCTAATTGTTACATATAAGGATCGTGTCACGAACGTAGAAATCCGTCAGAGAGTTGAAGACGCTATTGGTCCTTTTGAAGATCTGTTCACAACTATCAAAAGACGAAAGATGGCCTGGTGCGGGCACGTCGCGAGGTCAAACGGAATTCCCAACTCGATACTCTTTGGATCCGTACCGGAACAGAGAGGGCGAGGACGTTAAAGGAAGAGATGGGTGGACAACATCGCTGAGTGGTCAGGCCTTCGTCATGGTGAGATACGTCAGGCGGCGACAGAGAGAGCTGGCGTGGGATTTTCATGTCTTCATGTGTGCCCCAACGACCTGATGGGTTACGGGATGAACTGAACTGAACATTGCATTTGCCTTATTCACTGCTACCTGGACTTGCTTACTCACTTTACCTGTATGATCTATTATTACTCCTAGGTCCTTTTCCTTATCTATCATTCTAATATTGTTCTCGCCCATTCTGTAAGTATGTTCCAAATTGGATCTACCCATGTAGATGACTGTACATTTATCTATATTAAACTACATTTGCCATCTCACAGACCAGTCTCAAATTTTATCTAAATCTGACCTCAATATATCTACCTCTGCTATAGATGAGACACCTACAGTTTTGTTTCGTCCGCAAATTTTTAAATCATGGATCCTATACCAATGTCAAAATCGTTTATATATATAAAGAACAATATTGGTCCCAAAACCGAGCCCTGTGGCACTCCACACCACTCAGAGTACTCTATTTATGCCCACTCTCTGCTTTCTTCCCATTAACCAATTTTTAATCCATTCGGCAACCTCCCCATCTATTCCATGTGATATTAACTTTTTAAATAATCTTCGATCAAAAGCCGTTGCAAAACCTAGATAAATAACATCCACTAGTTCCCCCTTATCTATTATTTTAGTAACCTCCTCCATGAATTCCAATAGATTTGTAAGCACGATCTCCCTCTAGTAAAACCATGCTGACTATTTCTGATTAGATTAAACTTGTCTAGATGCATTACATTTTATTGGTTGTGTTTTTGTCACAGATATATATTGGTTGTGTTCTTTGTCAGATATATGTTGGTTGTTGTGTTCTTTGTCCCATATATATATATGTTGGTTGTGCTCTTTGTCAGAGATGTCTTCTTCCTTCGTTCGCTTGAAAATATTGTCTACATCTGCAATGTTGTCTCTTGTATAAACTTCGTTGTCTTTTGTAGTTCATATTCAGGTCCATAAAGTTTCTCTTCAGTGTTGTTTCTATGGGCCAGTGAGATTCTATCTGAATATCATATTCAGGGCAGTTCTGCTGTCTGGGGTGCCTGTACGCATGGCTGAGTTGCCAATCTTCATTTTTGTGTACATGTGGCTGCAGAGTTGGTTATGTCCCGTCCTAAGGCGCAACACAACAATTTGTTCTTGTCTGTTCATCTTATGGTAATCATCTGGTGTTACCGTTGATGACTTTCTGATTGATTTGATCATCCTTATCTTCTATTGGTATGTAACTGGCACATCTGGTTGGTCGTCTGCAGCACCCTCCATTGCCAGTTGGTCTGCTCTCTCGGATCCTGGTACTTCACAATAGGAAGGTATCCACTGCATAACAATCTTGCGCTGGTTGCACAGTTCAGACAGTAGATCTGGCTGTTTCTCGAATTTCAGTGCTTGGGGTGCTGATTCACAGACGTCTGTTGGTTGTGTTCTTTGTCACATATATATGTTGGTTGTTGTGTTCTTTGTCAGATATATGTTGGTTGTTGTGTTCTTTGTCAGATATATGTTGGTTGTTGTGTTTCTTTGTCACAGATATATGTTGGTTGTTGTGTTTCTTTGTCACAGATATATGTTGGTTGTTGTTTCTTTGACATAGATATATGTTGGTTGTTGTGTTTCTTTGTCACATATATATATTGGTTGTTGTTCTTTGACACAGATATATGTTGGTGGTTGTGTTCTTTGTCACATATATATATTGGTTGTTGTTCTTTGTCACAGATATATGTTGGGTGTTGTGTTCTTTGTCACAGATATATGTTGGTGGTTGTGTTCTTTGTCATATATATATATATATTGGTTGTTCTTTGTCACATATATATATTGGGTGTTGTCTTCTTTGTCACATATATATGTTGATGGTTGTGTTCTTTGTCACATGTATATATATGTTGGTTGTGTTCTTTGTCACAGATATATGATGGTTGTGTACACACAGACAAAACATAATAGCAGCTACCATAAGAAATGTGATAAACACAGACAAAATATAAGTTACATAAAGAAATGTGATAGACAAAATATACGTTACGTAAGAAAAGTGATAAACACACACAGACAAAAGTAACATAAGAAAGGTGATAAACACACACAGACAAAACAAAAGTTACATAAACAAGGTGATAAACACACAGACAAAGCATAAGTTACATAAGAAAGGTGATAAACACACACAGACAAAGCATAAGTTACATAAGAAAGGTGATAAACACACACAAAGCATAAGTTACATAAAAAAGGTGATAAACACCTGAGCGTTTTCATCAATAAAAATGTATTTGTTCAGACGAAGCTATGAGGCCTACTAATTGCAGGCAAACACACCCCTTACAAGAAAATACAAATGAGGATACAAATCATAAATTTCATCACCTGTTTGGTTTACAATGTGATAATGAAAGGTACAAGAAAATCTCTACCTAATAATAGTACATTGGGTAAAAAGTCACGTGGGCGTGCGGGACCTATCACAAACGTTCTCACCTGGAGAAACCCAAGAAAATCACTTCAAATGTCTGAAGTTGATTGGATGGCATTTCTAATTATGTCAGAAATATTCTGAGTAACATGCAAGGGACACCTGAATGTCCATGACCACACACACACAATTTATGATACAACACTTAAATAGTGTGTCATATAGACCCTGTCATCCCCTGGCTCAAATCTCTCCAAATATTCTAGGGGGAACAAAACAAACAATGATACATGCTGATTATCTGCAGCAATAAAACCACACTTGAGGACAGTGTCTATAACTCTATCCCTTGTCTTGACATGACACAAACAGTGTCTTAAGTTTTTCTCAGTAATTACACCTCCCTTTCCACAACCATGAAAAGTTTCCACCAAAAATGATACAAGCATTGTCTTGGCATGCCTCGTGAAGCATAGAGCTGCAACTGTCACTCACCACACATCCTTCTTACCTTTGGCTCATAAGGCTCCTCACTCTTCTTTTCTAGTGTGTTTCGGCTAATGACATGTCTGATTATATTATCCAGCTTAGTGAAGGTATGTTCTACCCATCTCAGCTTTCTCTCTCTAATCTCCAGTTGTGTTGGGGTTGAATATTTCTTTTGTGCATGCCTGACAACAGATGTAACCGGAAAGTGATGTCCTGGTGGCCGTGCAACTATAAGCATCAACTAATGAGATAGAGCGATGGCCTGAGTAAAGCCATTTGTCCAACATAGCACTCCAATGCAAAAGACTGAAATGAGTTTAAATACCATTTGGCTACCTGACACGAGACAATTGCTATGTCTGACTGGATAACAGGATTCCTTATTAACAAGTTTGTGTTGGTTGTTACATTTGCCAAAACATGCTGCAGATATTTACATTAGTGAAGGTCTGTAGAATGCATGTGTGACAACCCATCACTAAATGAGACGTCAAAGAATATGGCAAGATTGTATTCATGTTTGTAGTTCTTGTCTAAGTTTCTGCTAAAAGTTTTTTTGGATTAAACTAGTCAATCACCGAGAGCAGTTTGAACAAACCCAAACATGTGTACACATCATCAAACAACTGTATACCAGCACAGTTGCTCTTTAAGATCTCAAGTGGCTAGATGATCATGATTTGACTGTACACAGCTGGTCCTGGAATATGGACAGGATAAATATCACTCAAAAGCAACTACTTTCAACAACAAAGAGTAAAAGTCATGTTTGACAAACCAAAGGAATTAGAAGTATTCTTTTTATTGAAACCACCATGACAAAAGTTTTCTCATTACTGGGCTGTCTGGAGGATTGCTTTTGTAGCGTGCAAGCTAGGTTTTTATTTCACTACTACTGATATTAAAACTTCAGTCCTTACCATGGTTCAAACCTATTTCCTCATCACTGAGACAGGAATTGTAACCCCCGGACACTCTTCCATTATACAGTATTTGGTTTTAAACTGAGCCATAGCAGCAGTGTATCATGTGTCCAGGTCAGTTGAAGAGCCTTAAACCATTATAGAGTTGTGAGTTTATTACGCCTGGCTGACTGACCTCAAGTAGTTTAGACATGTCTGCAGTTACATCATAAATAAATAAATAAATAAAACTGACATAACAAGGTAGCAACTGCTCACCAATAAAAGCAAGTTAATTGGCCAACAACATGTAGAAAAAATGGCTAAAGATAAAGAAACATTGGTGCTAACTGCACAGATGTACAGTAGCTTACAACCTGAAATATGTGTTACACTCACAAAACAAATGTAACTTTTTGGCTAAAAGTATTTGACACCAATGTGCAGGATTAATATAAGACATGTCACCTCACAAATAAAATTGATGATTGTTAACATTCTAACTTGTGTTGATTTTTCGTGTTTATCTCCCCTTATATGTCCGCACATCACCTTTTGCTAGCTTGTGGGTTTGAAGGAAACCTCTTGAGATGGGTGATGGTATCACTTAACCCCATATATAATAATTTACTTCATAATATTGTTGGTCCAAGTGGTACTAAATCTGACAATAGGAGAGTTTATTTACCAAATTATGCTTCAATATATTTATGAGTGTTTGTGTAATCTATAAAATACAGATTATCATTTGTATTTTGAGTAGGTAGAACTCTACATTGTCTGCCAACTTGTTTTTATGTTTAATGGTTTAAATAAATAGTCATGCCTCCACTGTGTGGTGGAAGGAGCCACTATCTTGTGGAATGAGTGTATGCATGTGTATCTATGGCCCAAAGATCATTGCTGGTGGTAGCCCCAGCTGGAAGGTAGAGAGCAAGATGAAAACAGACAAAAACCCGCTGCCTGCAGTCATAGCCTAGGGCGAGGGAAGACAAACCTAACGGAAACACCTGTTGAAATTGAATGTGCTGGACCACATGCCCAGCCAATCTACAACAGGATTTTATAAGTTTTTTTTAGGCAGACTACTGTCTTAAATAAATGTCTGTGACATCATATCATGCACATTGTGAGTTGTAGATGTGTCTTCTGACTGACACAATTTGTACCTGTTAATAAGTAAGGCAATCTTATCATTGTGCAAATGAAGGACATTGTAATAAATCACAATATAAAGATGGCACATTACAGTGAATGATCAATGAGTAATATGACACGCTTGAATGACAAAGGGGAATGAGAACTCGTGGGTTCTCCTTCACAACATTTATCCTTCAACACAACAAGGATAACATTGAGAGAAAAACTACTAGAACAGTGATTAGTTACAAAGAAGAACACAAGCAGAATAAATTTTCATCTATTCCGCATACACAGAAAGTGAAACCATACTAGGAGAAAAAAATTCTTCAAAGATATTTATAATTGAGAATGAACGTGAAGTTGACCCCTTGTGGTGTGATATATAATCTCCCCCCCCCCCCCCCCCCAACACACAAAGCTTTATCATCTCTACATAAATATCAAGTTTATACATGCTGAAGCCACAATGAGCCAAGTACAGGCTCTAGTTTCTTCATTGAGAAATGACTAGTCCGGCAATTCCTTGTGAATGCATATTTACATAGAGACATCATCTAAACTACTTGTGCTGTCATTGCGATGACTGCTAGGTTACAAGAGTGTGGTATAAGAGCAATATGACTCAATGTAATACACTAGCTACAGAGAAGGCCAATACTGTCTGTAAGCTCTTGGTCAATGCCATTTTCTGTGTACAGTTTGAACAATAACACTGCAGGTCTTATACTGGGATATAACAACATTCAGTGTGGATATCAGGTCCACTGCACCCTGCAATGTTGTCAGATTAATATGGGGGGTTGTGTTTCAGGAAATATATTTATGCAACAGAAATCACCACCAGAAGAGTACATAAATAATGTGATGCAGGCTTCTTGCTGGCAGGGAGGCCGACTGTAGTGGTGGTCCCATGTTCCTATTGGAGCGACAAAGGAAGGATGGTGATAATATTGATGTAAAATACAACTTCCATGAATAACTACAGGAAGCAGTAAACAAAACACAAACACGTGACATATAGTCATGGAGACGTACACAAGATTTGGAACAGACAACGGCAACTTCAAATAAATGATCATGGGGCAGAATGGCACAGGAAACAGAAATGGGAGATCTTTGTTATCAGCTTAGTTCATTCCAACAACCTAATTCTGAAGAGATTTTGTCATCAGTTTAGTTCGTTTCAACAATTCAATTCTGAACAAAGAAAATATATAAAAATCTATTGGAGATCTTTGGAACCTGAACGAGGAATCCACCGACAATGAATAGGACAGCAAAAACTCATCTCATGGTGAATGTGTCACCAAGTCGGGGCAATGATATATCACCAAGCAATAACGCAGCCTATTCTTCTAGCAAGCAGTCTCTTGTCTTCACATCTGGAACAAACCCTGTCCAGGCTGGACAAATAAGTACATGGACAGCCCAAGCAACAAATAAAAACACTGGAGTAAACATTGCACATCACACAACCATTAATAAGTATGCAAAAGAAAAGAAAAATCATCAATCACATTCTGTGTTGGTTTTCTCCCAAGGCTGGTGTAGTTCTTGGTGTAAATATGTCACAAAAACAAGGAAAATGTACAAGCCATGGAATTGTCACATGAATCATAAATCAACTAGTTAAAACATGAGAAATTCTTGTCACAAAGTCTTATATGATTGAAACAAATACAAGAAAATACACACATATAGGCAAACAAGCAATGCATGTCATAATGAGTAAAGAAGAGTTTCAACAAGAAGTATAACAAGGGGGAGGAGCAAGACTAATGAAGAGAGCTGGCTGTTGCAGCATATGATCACATGCGTTGTGTACAACTGGTTCTACTTACTGTATATAGTCAGAGCAAAACAAGGAATCACAACATGGCCACCATAAAGCCAGATCAGGCAAACAGAACAATTATGGCTCTGAATGCTTCAATAAGGCAAAAACAAACCAGAGCTTTTTAATATTATAATCAAGCTGTCACTATTAACTAGTATACACATCAGATGTTAAAGATCGCCATCACGTCTAGTGATGTTTGGAGCAAGTTATCCTGACTCTATACAAGTCATCTTCAATATTTGTTGTCAATACATAACCCTCCGCTCACAACCAAAAAGCTTTCTATTCAGATTCACAACAAAAACCCTCAACAATCTCACCCACATATTCTAATAAAAACCCTCCATTCAGATCCTCAACAAAAATCTACCCTCACTCAAATTCTCAACAAAAATCCTCAACAATCTTACCCTCAGATTCTCAACAAAAATCCTCAACAATCTTACCCTCAGATTCTCAACAAAAACCCTCAACAATCTCACCCACATATTCTAATAAAAACCCTCCATTCAGATCCTCAACAAAAATCTACCCTCACTCAAATTCTCAACAAAAATCCTCAACAATCTTACCCTCAGATTCTCAACAAAAACCCTCAACAATCTCACCCACATATTCTAATAAAAACCCTCCATTCAGATCCTCAACAAAAATCTACCCTCACTCAAATTCTCAACAAAAATCCTCAACAATCTTACCCTCAGATTCTCAACAAAAACCCTCAACAATCTTACCCTCAGATTCTCAACAAAAACCCTCAACAATCTTACCCTCAGATTCTCAACAAAAACCCTCAACAATCTTACCCTCAGATTCTCAAGATACCCTCAATAATCTTACCCTCAGATTCTCAACAAAAACTCTTCCCTGTCACTCAGATTCTCAACAAAAACCCTCAATAATCTTACCCTCAGATTCTCAACAAAAACTCTTCCCTCACACTCAGATTCTCAACAAAAACCCTCAATAATCTCACCCTCAGATTCTCAACAAAAACTACCCACTCAATTCAACCCTCAGATTCCCAAAATAAACCCTTCACCCATTCAATCTCACTATTTTTCTCGAGAAAAAATCTACTCAGATATTCAAGAAAAACTATCAATCTCACCCTCAGAACTGTTAATATTTATCTCATGTGTCCACGTATGTCTCTAGACCCTGTTGGGGAGGTGCCTGTAGATTTTCACATTTCTCAGAACAAACATTTCTTCTTTTGCGTTCATCCTTAACAGGAAATTGAGACATTGTGTAGTAGTGCACAGCGAGGCTGCAATATCTGCCACCTTTCAGCCCGACAAACCAATTTCAGCTGGCTTTTTTTTTTCCAGTACTGAGTCTGCCTTCCCTCTGCAACCCCTATCCCTTGGTCAGACTACACTAGTAACTAGTACAGCCTATTTCCAGGACCACCACGTGGAGGTGGAGTAGTTGCTGTCAGCTCATGCACTGCTGCATCTTGGCCTCAGAAACATTTTATATTCACAAAATGACAATTGTGGTTTTAGTGGTGCATTTCTGACTCAAGTGTGATCTTCATTTAATGAATATTCTCAATAGAAAACGAATCATTATCTCCTCCCCACACCCATCTAACCAGCAATTAATGATGACCAAAAGTATTGTAATAAATTAATGTAAGACAATGTACAAGCCTTCAAATAGTGGCTGCAAGCAAATATGACAAGAATAGCATTCAAAATGGGAGTCAAATAACTGGATATCGTGTCAACTGTACTTACAACATGAATCTGTACCGGGGAGGTGAGTCTCCCAAATAAATAAATAACAGAAAAGAATACTAATAAAATCAGATAGAAGTCAAAATACACACAGGGAACAAATCACAAAAAGTTCTAGAAGTGAACATCAGAAATGTTAATCTTGCCCCAGTGTGTGTGAGTATGTTTGTTGTTCTTTTTGCATGGGGGGGTTGTTGTGTTCCCCCGCACACAAATCAGAACTTCTGCATGCATCCTGTTTCAAAATAGTCGACTGACTAAGGTTGTGCATGGGACTATTGACTTCATCATATTAATCATATGGAGAAAGCTTGCTGTCAGGAGATCAACTGTTGTAATGGCCTTCTACTAGAACAAATAACGACAGATATTCTACTGCTATAGTCTCATCATTTTGCTCCATTTGTCGCCACCATGGAGGAGTTGGTCCAACCTTGCAGAAAGCTTGAATCAGAGTAAAGTATCTGTCCTCTTGCACTGCTGGTTCCTGCAACAATAATTTTATATGATGAAGTTGCTAGCCCCATGCACAACCCTTTTATAGCATGCTAGGATGGTTACAGCGGCCCTATTTTTTTCCTCGGAGGACATTTTAATTCTTGCGCAATTATTTGTACCGGGCACAATCAACGTCTCCTAGCAGAAATCTTTCTGTTGATAAAAAAATGTATGTTTGGGCTTGAACAATATAGGTACAGCTGTAAATCTATGTGTCATAAACACATGCTATTTGTGCCCATATTTATATATAATGTCATTGATAAAGATTTATTATTTGTGCTTGAAGTTAACAAAATCACAATAAATCCCTTTTTAACTCAAAGAATTCTAACTGATAAAGGTCTAGATATGCCATGCTAATAAATGTAACAAACAGTACAATTGTTTCATCAACAATAATCTCAGATCTAAATTGTACATTTCTAAGATGTGCCACTAGATGAATGTTTTATCTCTTTATTGCTCACACAGAGCATTACAGAAACAAGCAGAGACAAAAACACAATGTATTTGTGAAAGAGGCCAGTCCAGAATGAAACAGTTATCTAAAGTACACATGATGTCCCCAGTTCCCTATGGATAACAAACCTGCAAATGCTACATATCAACTGATATTTGGATGATCATCTTTACTTATTTCCATTGGCATCTTCTAACCATTTCTCTAAAGGTTTTCTTTGGTCTGCGCATTCTTCAACCAGCATGTTGGTTTTAGTCAACATCATGTTTGGTTGTGGCAGTTGGTTATTTCCGTAGGGTATCCCTACACCCCAGCCAAGGTGGAAAAAGAAGTCAAAGTGTTTTCTGAGATAACTTCTAGAAGTCTTGAGTTCGTTATTCTTATTCATAGACCCTGCTATTGCTTCTGACCATTCAGTTGGCAGCATGTACGAGCTGAAGCCCAAAAAATTAACAAAAATGGTAACGCTATAACCTGTCAGGTATGCTATAAGAGATGACTAAGAAGGGTTGGGCATGAAGTCAGCTACACCAACCTGTAGAAACTAGAAAAGACCTCTACACCCCATGTTAGAAGACATGTTATCAAGACATGAACTCTAAGTTACAGGAAGGCCTGCTAGTGAATCTCCAAAGATTTAATGTGGCAACAAGTCATGTTTCTAAACCATAGAGCCTAACATATTTCAAATGTGTGTTCAACAGTCGAACAATATAACCTAGAGGGAATGCTGAACACTGGGCAAAGAGAGCTGATGATAAATGTGTTTGTTATTCTTTATTCTCAAATAGGCCTTCACCATTGTAAATACTTCCCTATTTCAATCATTGCACATCAATTATCTGACCCATTGATAAATATGAAGGAAAAACAATACACAACATGTTAGAAGTATTCATACTCACAACATACATTCGATCAAAAAGCTGTATATTATGCAGTGATAAGATGAGCCATCACAATGATATTTAGACATTGCTGTGTGCTTGTACAGTGTGTGTCTAAGACACACATGCATGATCATTAGACTTGGTCTGCAATGGTAAGGTTACCATGAGTACACCAACATAAACATGTCACCGTAAGATGGAGTTAAAAGATTTGACAAAGATATGTCAGAATTAAAGAGATTCAAAAATGCTATGCTAAATATACATCATATGTGAACACACAGACATAATCAATTAGCCATTGGGTGTCTTCTCCAGTTCAAACATTGTCAATTAATCAAGCTCTCTACATTATCTTTAGTTCCCACACCTTAGTGATTGCTTTAACATCTGATCTGTAGACCATCAATGGACTCCACTCACAATGTGACTCAGGATTCAGTAGCATGTCTATAATTGTTCGCACCACTTCCTAAAAGGCTAACAACACTGGTACACATAATTTCATTCCTTTCTGTTACACTGTGTAGCATGTGACATGTTCTTCACCTACTATCTCCCGTACATTCAATACTGTCCCCATCTAACAGCCAAAGTAGTTTCAGGAAGTGATGTGTGGGTCAGATACTATATCCTAACAGCAAAAAGTGGTTTCAGGAAGTGATGTGTGGGTCAGATACTATATCCTAACAGCAAAAGTGGTTTCAGGAAGTGATGTGTGGGTCAGATACTATATCCTAACAGCAAAAGTGGTTTCAGGAAGTGATGTGTGGGTCAGATACTATATCCTAACAGCAAAAGTGGTTTCAGGAAGTGATGTGTGGGTCAGATACTATATCCTAACAGCCAAAGTGGTTTCAGGAAGTGCTGTGTAGGTCAGATACTATATCCTAACAGACAAAGTGGTTTCAGGAAGTGCTGTGTAGGTCAGATACTATATCCTAACAGACAAAGTGGTTTCAGGAAGTGCTGTGTAGGTCAGATACTATATCCTAACAGACAAAGTGGTTTCAGGAAGTGCTGTGTAGGTCAGATACTATATCCTAACAGAGAAAGTGGTTTCAGGAAGTGCTGTGTGGGTCGCCACACTATATCCTAACAGACAAAGTGGTTTCAGGAAGTGCGGTGTGGGTCAGACACTATATCCTAACAGACAAAGTGGTTTCAGGAAGTCCTGTGTGGGTCGGATACTATATCCTATCAAACAAAGTGGTTTCAGGAAGTGATGTGTGGAACAGATTATAATAAAGTGGTTTCAGGAAGTGCTGTATGGAACAGATTATAACAAAGTGGTTTCAGGAAGTGCTGTGTGGAACAGATTATAACAGCCAAAGTGGTTTCAGGAAGTGCTGTGTGGAACAGATTATAACAGCCAAAGTGGTTTCAGGAAGTGCTGTGTGGAACAGATTATAACAGCTAAAGTGGTTTCAGGAAGTGCTGTGTGGAACAGATCACAACAGCCAAAGTGGTTTCAGGAAGTGCTGTGTGGAACAGATTACAACAGCCAAAGTGGTTTCAGGAAGTGCTGTGTGGAACAGATCACAACAGCCAAAGAGGTTTCAAGAAGTGCCGCAGGTGGGTCAGATAGGATATACTAACAAACAAAGTGGTTTCAGGAAGTGCTGCGTGGGTCAGATACTATTTCATAACAGCTAAAGTGGTGTTAGGAAGCGCTGTTTGTGGTTCAGATACGATATTCTAACAGACAAAGTGGTTTCGCGAAGCTCTGTGTGGGACAGACGAATTGAACCACTGTCCAACCTCTACAGGGTAATACTCTCTCCAACTCATGGTTTTCCCCACTTTGTCCTTCACACAGACTAAAAAGGTTTGAAAGAAAGTTCTAGAAACAATAGCTTTTATATGATTCAGGAAGAGTTAATGACATGTTTACCAGAGGACCCGACAAAGATAAGAAACGTCTGTTTCCAGCTAATTAAAATTGTCATATTTTATAGTCTTTCTTGTAATTGTTTTCCTCCTTTAGCAGTTCGTTCTAATGAGACAACTTTACTTCCATTTAGAAATGGAACTCAGCATATCAGATAAGCAACAACAGCCTATGTAACAAATAGTATAGGACATTTCTTAAATTAAATATAAAAATACCTAAGCAGTGTACGTTAGTTTGAGAACTGACATAATGGCTTGCTGGGTCAAACAATTGTTATAGACTCTATGTGTCTGGCGCAGGAACTTACCCTCTTACTTAGCACATCAGCAGGGTTACGGATTGCTAATTTAAAGGCTAAATGTGAATATTGAAGAAGCAGCCATTGACAAAAACAGGATAACCACCAGTTTGTTTCAAACACTAATTACAAAAAAACAGAGAAACCTATACTGATCTTAAAGACGAACTGGCGAGAACTAAGAGCCATTATTTATACGGAACATGGAATATGGGAAGAGGAATTGATGGAAGAGATGAGGATATCAAAATTGGACGCCATGACGCAAACAGACAGAAATAAAAAAGACATGGTGTCATGAACTATGATAGAAACATGCTCTTCTACTACAGTGGTGTATTACCAACCAAAAGAGATAGGGCAGGAGTGATCTATATTGTGCACAGTAACCAAATAGGGAACATCACAGGATGGAAATTCATTTCAGAACAACTGATGGTGCTTAGCCTACCAAAAAAAAAAAAAAACCTGTAAAATCTATAGTAGTATGTGCACCAAATTATATATAAGAATAATTCTTTGAGCTTCTCCAAAAGACTTGACAATTTTCAAAATGAAATAATACTTCTGGGAGAATAACGCCAGAGTTGGAAACAACTATTCCAGATGGGGTTGAGTGAATGGTAGGTATGGCAAAGATGTCATAAATCCCAATTAAAAACTACAAAGATTTTGCAGGGAACAAAACCTTGTTATTACAAACATGTTTCCCACTCAAGCGCATACATGCCTACACAAGATGTGAACCAGCAAGAAATTGAAAATCCATTATTGATTACGAGATAGTGCGGAAAAGTGTATTCCAGTACGTGAGGAATGGTAGTGTTCAAAGGGTTACAAATAGGGTGAAAACAACCTAGTGAAAACAGAGTAACTGAAGAAGCTACATTGTCAAGCCAACATCATGCAAGAAACTAAACAACACAATGGAAGAAAAAAGAATCAAGGTATACAAACTAAAGGAACCAGATGTTACGATACTAGGGTCTTAAGGAAGATATCAAAGAAGAGTTAGCCACACGAAAGGCAGCAACAAGCAGACTTTTCCATGCCAGAAAACAGAGGATACGTCATTAAATGTGAAATAAGTAAGAAAACAAAAGGTGTATTTATCTTGACATAAGGATGCAAGTCGTGACCACAACCAACAAACAGCTCCAATCCACAGAAATGAGGTATTTAATAAAGGTGATACAAGTGACAATCATAACCAGGCAATACATGAACGATCTTAAACCCAATCACTGCTAGTCAGAGTAGAGAAGTTTCAACTGTGGTGGCTTGGCCATATGTGTAGAATGAGAGACGGCCGGATACCATGACAATCATGGGATCAAGACCCCCTAGTACGTCTCAAAGTACGCTGGGAAGACAACATATAACATTTCCTGAGAGACTCCAGGAGGACGGCAGATATAACAGTTTGGCACACTTCTACACCTCAGGATAGAAGATTAGTGAGATCCACTGCCTGTCAGAGATTAAGTCAAACTCAATTCCAAATAATGAACAAGCAAATACTCAAAATACAGTTTAGCATAAGAACAGTTACAAACACGTATCCACTGTTTCTACCTCAATAAGCTTTTATCAACGATTGAACAAACAAAAACAGAAATGATAAAAAGCAAACTACAAATATCAGTATTGAAGAAAAAGGAAATCCTGCGGAAAAAATCCTATGTGTCACATTATTCCTTGACTACTAGTGGCTGTAAGGGAATGCACCATCTCACTGCAGACACAAATGTTGGAGTTGTATTCAATTATTTGATCTTTATTACTGATATTTGGTAAACTTGCATCACTGTTTTCATTTTCAGTCCTCAATATACATTTATTTAAGTCCCATACTGAGGAGGAAAGAATAGGCCCAATGTATTTTCACACATCGTAAAAGGTAGCTAATAAGGGCTGTGTTTGGGCATGGGAACCTCATCATCTAAAACAAATGACTTCAGAAGCAACCACAGTAACTAAAAATGTTTTGTCACATATTGGATCATCTGTAGTGGTGGTCCAATACTTTGTAAGTCAGAAAATGGAGAAGAAATCTACATACTAAAATTCAAAACAACGAACAAAAAATGTAGTGAATGCAAAGTCAACACTCCATTTAAAAAACACACAATCAAATGAAAATCCTGAACTCCTATACTCCATATATGGCACTGAGTAATGTGGTGTTGAAAATGAGCAGAACAGCTGAAAACAGCCCTATTCTAAGATGATCAAATGATTTCACTGATATCAAAGTCGATGAAAGCTACAGCTCACAGCCAGCGATGAATAACTACTTCAGATTTACAGGTCAGATGTCATTCTACTGTCAAGTATTAGGGGACTCTCAAATTATTAGCCAGTAAAAGTAAACCAGACCAACAGAGTCAACATTTATCTGTGGTGTTACCATTAGATGAGTGGCAACAAACATTTCATGCATTGCCAAGGTCGGAGAGCTTGCGCATCTCAATGATCAAGGGAGCTATACTGACGAGAGTTCTACTCCTAGCAGCATCACCAAAGCTGGACAAGCCCTTGAAGAGGGGCCAACTAAAAGGTTGAAGACCCCTATAAGTGTAGCTGCTGAAGTCACCGAAATACGGTACACACTCTAGGCTGAACCAATTCACCTGCAGCTCATGGGTCAAATGCATTTTTTGTCTCCTTACGGTTTGTCCTCTATAAATTATCCCTATAAATGTTGAAGTGATGCAGGTCATTGGACATTGAACTTCTGCTCCTTTGTGACAATCTCCCAGGTGGCAGGGGATACCAGACATACCTTCACTAACTGATAAAAGCTGACCTAGATACATATGCTACGCCCCTGGCAGGATGTAATGATCCAGTGAAACTCACACACTGGACTGCCTCCCTTTTGGTATACTCGAAAGACGTGTTCATTACACATCTCCTTTTCGAAATCGTGATGCCTCTAGGACAATAGATACAAGTATTACCCATCCTCCAACTTACAACTGAGGAATACATGTACCTTTGTCCTGGAGACAGTGGGACATCAAGAGCTACCAACTAAAGATATTATTTAATGATCGTCTAATATTCCATTACTTTTGTTTACTGACATCTAAAAAAAACACACTGGTAAGAGAGGCAACAATGTTTACTAAACTATCCCTTTTTGCAATCATATAGAAACATGCCGTTATTTTCTATCATGCAATAATATAAATAATATATTCCCTGTAATCTTAATGTCTACATACATATTATGTACGACAGGGCTCTTAAACTGAAATCACCTTGACAGCGGGACTACAACAAAACCTGCACACTTTTTTTTATCTTGGTAAACTTATATTGAGTCCATTCATTGTACAGCACATTTCTTCTCAAACATCTTAGCCCACCCTGTGATGTCACTTACATTGTGGGTCACATTATATGGTTTGGAGGGCCGCACAACAGTCTGAAGAGCTATGTGATACGGTTTAAAGGGATGCTTTTTGACACACACACACACCCCCACTTCCCCCCAATGTAAACTCTAGACAGAAATAGGCAAGTTACTTCACACACAAATAACAATAAATGCTGTCACTTGATAGACTTTCTTTGGGTTTTGGGGTGAAACGACGTGTCCCCATTGATCACAGCTGCAGGTTGGATTGTATGGCTGGCCCTGGTATCCCCACCATCCTTGCCTTTCCCTTGTTTTTGGATCATTCCAATAGAAACTTTCTTATTATTACCATCCTTATCTTTGGAAATAATTGATGATAGATGATCTTTGAGGGAAATGGATGATTTTTTAGCATGACAGTTGACAAAGTTGGTTTCGCTCAAAGTCTGTTCAACGAAGCTAGTGACTGCAGGACTATTGATACCAGAGCCGCTGAAGGAGGGGTTCGAAGTGTGGGGTGGCGTTACAGCAGCAACCACTGAGGGAAATATGACACGGGTAGATTGTGATATGGCTAATGATTGTCGAGTTTCACTGGTGCCAGGCTTTGCTGATACTAAAGAGAAATGGTTAGACTCTACCAGTCCTGGACAATTTGATGATGTTTCAAATGCTGGTTTGTCTTTCAGTCTTAGATCTTCTGATCTCGTTATTGCAACATCATCAGAAATGCTAACTAGCTTCCCTAGATCATGCTCTTTGGCAGCTTGATTAACCTTTGACCTGGACTGAGACTTTTTACTTTTACTTTTAGGGGGTGCTGGTGGCTGGTTCTTAGCAGCCAAGCTCAATTCCTTCTGTTGTTGTACAGCCTGGGCCAAGATCTGCTGGACTGTGGCTGCAATGTCCTCTTCGTTTCTTTCTGTCTCAGGGTCAAATGTCTTCTTGCTTTCCGACTTTTTAGATTTTGATTTGGGCTTGGGTTTATTCAGTTGACAAGGCTTCACAGTTGTGGCGGTAGATGCTGCTGTTTTTAGACTGCTTGTGGTCAGTTGTTGAGCTTGGGCTGCAGAACACTTTTGAGATTCCATAGAAGGTGTAGCACAGGGATTTGTTGTTGGACTTTGGTTAGGCCGAGACACCAGATCTGAAAATATTGACTGTGGTTGGAGTGTAAGGCCGGCTTGCACATGCTTAGCTGGAGCCTGTATTAGGTTTTGCACGCTTCCATTCTGGACAACACCAACAGCACCGCAGGAGTTGACAGATGACATCTGTTGGACTGTCAATGCAGAGGATATGTGCTGTAACTGTGTTGTTGCAGGTGGTAGCTGATTTTGATAGCCTTGTGTCACTGGTGAGAGGCAGGGGTGCAAGCTATTTATGTCCATCACAGAATTCAACTGCAGACCTTGTTGTGGCATGATTGCATTCATGATGGTCGGAGCTCCTAGTGTTGTAGCTTGACTAGGGCTTGAGGTCTGATTTATTGGCAGAGAAATACCTTGAATGTTCTGCCCCCCATGGCTTTGAAGCTGCTGGAGCATTAACTGCTGTAGTTGAAGAATCTGAAGTTGCTGTTGCTGTTGGACACCACTCATACTGACTGCATTTACCATCTGTTGAACTGCCAGGGGATTGAACCCAGCAGCTAAAAGATTCTGGATCTGTGACTGATCTACAGCTGCTGACTGCTGCCCAAAAATGTGAGACAGATTACTCTGTTGGACATTCAAATCTGTTGACAGCCCAGATGTTGTGTTCAGCGTTTGTGCTGGCCCTAGCATTTGCATCACGGGATTAGTGCTGGCCTGTGGTATCACAAATACAGGCTGACTTGTAGCTGCATAAACAGATGTGCTGTTCAAAGAAGCAGTAGCATCTTTGACCTGGGTTAGGCTGTTTGATATATCCACTTTATCATGAACATCCCCAACTTGAGGATTCCTATGAATGTTTCCGCTGATGATGCCAGCCTGGGATATAGAGCTGGCAATGGCATCAGTGCAGCCAGATGTCACTGTAAGGGTTGGAAGTGAAACACTGGCAAAGATACTCTGACTGTTCATCACTGGGTTTTGTTTATGGAGCTGGCTTTGTAAAAACGACGGTGACATTTGCTGTAAGTGTTGGTGCCCCTGGGTTAGGATGTGTGCTGCTACTGCTGGAGACAGCTGAGACAAGGAATTTGAGGGCGAGACTTGTTGAATTGGGTTAGCTATTAACAACTGATTATTCAAACCTTGAACGGACAGCGCATTCACAATTTGGGATGTCTGAGGAGTGTTGCCAACAAGCTGCGTGCTCGGCACTGTAGGATTTACAAACTGCGTTCCCTGGGGAGCTGTGGTCACTAGCTGTGCACCCTGTGGTGATGTGTTAATAATGTGCGTTCCTGGTGCTGCAGTTCCCGTGTTGATTATCTGCATACCATTCTGTGGAGTGCACAAGAGCTGCTGAGCGATGTGATGGGTGCTGAACACTGTCTGATTAATGCCGATAGCTGGAACAACCTGATTAAGAGAATCTGTGACATTTGTCATGACAGAAACAGACACAGGCGGTATGGGAGCATTCATGATCATTCTAGGAGCAAAGCTGTTCAAAAGCACAGTGTTACCATCTGGATTGCACTGCGCAACATTTGGTAGGCTTGAGGGAATCACAGAAGGCACTGGTAGCTTCATCTGTGAGCCAAGGTCTCCTGTCTGAGATACTGTTGCTAGTATACCCTGAGACATGAGTGGATTCATCGTTCCTTGTCCGGACTTGAGGTCCTGGTCTGCACCAAATGCTCCAGCATGAATGGTATCTGAAGCATAAGCCTGACCTTGCCCGCTGGCTGGCAGCAGCATGTTCATAGCAAAACTTCCAGAAGGCAACTGCTGAAAATGCATCATATTTCCTATGAGGCTAGTACCTTTTCCTACATGTTGTAGTGACAGCTGGGGCTGCTGTGCAATAACAGAGCTGACAATGGTTCCACAAACAGCTGTTGATACTATGGCTGACTTTGAATCACTAACTGAGGGACTACTTACATTTGATGCTGGCAAAATGTCAGTCTTTGAATTTTGCAGCACTTGCGGCTTTATTCCAAGGGGGACTGACGAAGGACTTTGCTCCTTCTGCCTCTGATTAAGTTGAGCTCGAGCTGCAGCAGAAAGCAAATTACTGGCAGGAAATTCAGCACCTGTGCTCACAGCCTGAGATCGGACATGCTGTACTGCTGCATTCAACTGGTCAGAATCGCCTCCACTGTACTGAACCAACACTTGCTGCAGGGCTGGGATGTTCCAGTTGTTTGATGCCAACAATAGAGACAGGTCTCCATTCAAGCTGCTGGGCAAGCTCTTCTTCAACAGATCAATATCATGGATAATTGCATCTCTTTTAACCTGCGTTGTTCTCTGCCTTGGCTTTGTGGTTTTTTTTGTTTCCTGACATTTAGATACTGTGTTAGAGACTCTGCTTGACACAGGAGTTAACACTGTTGGAGGTTTTGGTTCATTTCTATGAGTATTTTTAGAGATTGAAGAAGAGTCAAGCACACCGGTGTTCAAGTCCAAGGATGTGCTATCAGTGTGACTGAACTCAACGTGCTTTCCAATCTCCTGTTCTTCAGACGAGTTGAAATAGTAAACATCAGATGATTTTGACATTGTGTCCAAACAGGAATCTAAACCATCTGTCACATCTGACCTCTCTTGGTCACTTCCTGTTTGACTGAGGTAAGCTGAGTCATTGTTTTCTGTAGCATCTGAGAAGCTTTTGTTGCTGTCTAGGTCTGTTCCGGCCTTCTGATCTTCTTCCTCATCCTTGTCCAGATCTCCAAGAGATGTGTTTCTAACACGTTCTGTCTGTCTGTGAGGTTTGGATGTCTTCTTCTGGCAGACAGTGTCTTTCTGTGGCTGGTAAATAGCTACTGGTTTCAACTTGCCAGGCTGGGGAGGAGAAGGAGTAGGGCTAGTCATATGGCATGATGCTATAGAATTATTTATCATAGCAGTCTGCTGTTCAACAAAGACTATAGGATTCCCAAAAAATGAAGCGGATGTCGACTGTGTTACAGCAGTTTTAGCAGGCTTGGTAAAGACCTTCAAACAGGGGGAGCTGCGATCAACAATGCTGTTTATTTGTTTTTGTTTGTCTTTTTTACTTTTCGGTCGCTTGGATTTGGCCTTTTTTGAGTCAACCAGAGAATGGTTTCCGAATGCTAACTGATTAGATGTGCCATGTTTTGTAAAAGTGCTAGGCTGAGGGTGACTGAAATTTGAATGCTGGAAGTTTACATTTGGTGGGTATGGAGGATGACGATGTGGCATAACTGCTGGGCCACTTGAGTTGGCATCATGCCATATTCCTGGATGAAATCCTTGAGGTCTCTGCTGAGTAGCATGAGGCATGTTTGGATATGCATGACTCTGAGGAAAAAACATGCCTGGATTTGCTGACTGTTGCTGGTGATGGTGGCGCGATAGCTGTAACTGCGGATAACGCATTCGATGCTGGTTGCCCTGGAATCCAGTGTCCAGGGTATAATGATTTGGCATGCATGTAACCGACTCTCTTGGGTGACTCTGATGAAACACCAGATTACCCTCCTCTGGCATGAAAGTACGAGGCTCACTGTTCACATGTGGCCGCTTATCATGGAATTGCTGATGAAGGAGGAAAGTCGGTTTATCATCATGACTACTAAACTGCTGCACCTGCATGCTCCCTGGCATTTTCTCATGATCATCAATGCTACAGTGTGGTCTTCCATGAGTAGGGTGGCCTGCAGGACTGTCATGGCACAAAGAGTGATTGCTGTAACCTCCTACAGAATCAACAGGTGATTCTGATGACAAGCGATATGACATGCCCAGGCTTAATGTTAGAGGATTCTCACTAGCTGATGTAGATATGTGAGGTGTGCTACTTCCTGCTGACATTGCATGTTTGTTGACAGCGTTTGTGATGCTTGTCTTGAGTCTTTTAAGTGGAGCAACTATTAATCCCTCTCCAGAACTTACAGACTTGTTACGCTCTCGTTTCTTGCCCATTTCCAGGCTTTGACCTGTAAACACAAGAAAGTTCAAATAAATCTCAGAAACAACAACTTCATCACACTATCTCAACAACAGTAATGCTTTTTCGCTTGGCAAGCAAAACTTCTAGTGAAACTTTTAACACATTTTTTTTTTACATTGCCTAACTATAAATAAACTTTACTTATAGAGCTGGATAAAAGAGATGCCATTATCCATGATATTGACCTATTGAAGAAGAGCTTGCCCAGTAGCATACTATAAATAAACTATAAAATAATGGAGCCATGTAGCGCAGTGATTAGCGAGCTGGCTTCGCATCTGAGTGACCCTGGGTTGATTTCCCAGTTGAAGAGGAAATGTTTTTCAGACTGCAAAGGTTCACGGGTCGACCCGGTCTTAAATGGGTACGGGTTCAGTCCGAGAAGTAAAAGCGGCGAGGGAGAGGAGATGGCTAGCGCCGTCATATAGCCGAAGCCTTTGACATGCGAGATCATTAACATCTCACACCCCTACAGCAGTAATACTATGGGTTACTTTACTTTTTAACTATAAATTTATTTAGTAGCTTTCCTTAAACTGTTAATATCCTAATCTATATTGCATTTATCATAACTTGTGTATCTGTATAAATATTTCATTTGCACAAATACTCCCTATTTACTAATATTCCTATCAAATATTTCAAACATTTGGATGCAATGTCAGAATTCCCAATAGGCTGACTAGGCTGGGGTGTATGGTCTTAATTTTGTACGGGTCTTTTTTTATGCTCCTACGGTGTAATTTGTTATAAAAAGTTTTTTTTTAAATACCTCAGCTTTACTTCCAGTCTAGGGTCACATGAAGGGTAGGTTCGGCACTTTGTTACTGATACAAATATGGTGCACATAAAAACACATTTTAAATTTACATTAATTGACTATGTATCTACAACAAACCTGCAGATTTCTCTGCTGTCTCTGCCTGTGAGTTGTGGAATGCTGCTAGGGCCACAATTTCTCGTCGGTGATTACACAGATTCCCCAAATTCTCTCCACTAGAACTTGCTGTCCAGGGTTGGCTCTCAACCTCTGGGTCAAAGTTGAAGAATTTCTCAACCTGAACTGGACATTCTAGCCCACATTTGCAGGTGCTGTCACTCAAGAGGTATCGGCAAATTTGCTCAAATGATTGCAAAACAGTACCACTGGGACTAGACATGAGAAAGAAAACAAACCAACCATTAATTACTAGTGATCACTGTACATTAATTTTAAAATGTTATATAAGTACACGGGTGACCATTGTTAAACAGATCAATATTAATTACATAGAAGAGCAGCAAAGATGGCGCCATAACTGGCTGCGGTCTACATCGCTGTTCTATTTTATTTCATTATAGATGCTACCAGGCCATGGATTTGCCGGGAATTCACACTAGCCAACGACTTACACTTGTGTTCACCGAAACATGTTGTTTCCATTTGGACTGGTTAATTCGTTCATTTTGTGTGTTTTCTTCCGTCCAATTATCCTGGAATGGACATCGGCTATATCAATAGCACTATGCTTAAACATGTGTCATATTTCACGGTCTAGTTCACACGGCTGAACTTCACGAGATTGGCGCCCTTCGCCTTAACTGAAGACAGTGTCAGCTTTGTTGAATTAAATTTAGACACAACTATAATGAACTACCACCTGGAGAGAGATGGGCTCCATCAGGTGTGTAGCGACCCAAGACACACCATTGTTGTATGACGGGAGCTGGTACTACAAACTGCAATAATGGTGCCTCAACGACCTTCTAGGTTATGGGACATGATTGATTACATGTATCCAACTGGGAGACCATACGACCACAACCCACAAAAGCCAGCTACAAACCTCATAAATAAGACGCTTTCTATACATAGGTTTTTAACAACAGAACGCACCTTAATAAATGGGGGAAAACTGCACATTTGGTGATCTCAAAATATATTATTATTCTGGACATTGTAAATGAGCAAGTATATCATGCCATATATATATTTTTAGCACAATCAATGCTGAATTAGAATCTGGCCACTACATGCAAAATTTAATTTATGTAGTATACAAAATGGTATAAACAGAATTATTTAAAAATAGACATAATAAATATTATTTTACTCGCCAGATCCATGTTGTCAAGCTAGTGAACAGAAATCCATAAATTATACACAGAATAGTGTCCATTTATGTCTGAAGATGACTGCCAAATTTTGTCATGGTATCATCTGTCGTTAATTTTAAAATATTTTAACATTTCATGGTCACAATAAAAAAAACACACTCATCTTCAAAGGGGAAGGAGCACAATCTTCATCATCCCTATCATCGATGACAAAATGAAGATTTAAACTTTGTTACTGTCACTCAGAATTGTTGTGCTCTCAATTTATATACATGTTTTTATCATGTAAACATGATGTTATTAAAGACTGTCCCTCACCAGCCGTTAAGATATTCTTAACACCAGATAGTAGTGAATTCATATTGTTTTTGTTCACATCATAACACTCAAAGAAAATTTATTAAAATTAACTTGAATTCAATTCCATGCACATCTATATTGAGGCTGATGGAATGCAAACTCTTCTCAGTTGAAACCGGAATTAATTTTTATAAAGCAACTTGAAAACTTGTAAGTTTACCAAAGAAACAAAAGAAGCTGTTGAAGTGGCTAGACATATGCAACTGAAAATTATGTGGTTTTTAAAGTGGCTATACGTATTCAAAGAGTTAAGAAATGTGGCTCCAGTAACAAAGGGACAAGGTCCAGAATCAGACAACACATGTCAATGTCAAAACGCAGCCATTCAGACCCCATTGGAACAATCTCAACTACAATGGTTTGACCATCATGTCTGCAGAATGAAAGAAGAAAGGCTACCATGACAATTGTAGGAAGCCAAGAATGCAGATCCCAACAATCCAAAGTCTGCTGGTGTGACAATAAATGACAATGACAGTCCCTGAGAGATCAAGGATTTTACTTGAACCATACCTAGAGAAAGACATTAGATAGAAAAGCCTGGCATTTTCTCTGCTAAATGACTGTACACAGGGGTAGAAGAAGAGCCACTAAATCAGTAATTACGCTAATTGTTACCCTATGAGACATGAAATAAATGCATAAACTTCACTCGCTAGCATCCTAAAAATAATCAAAATGATATATTTTTACAAGACTAGACTTTTCCCGATTCCCAGATTAACAAGTTTTCACTCTTTTCTCTGTGATTGGTATTGAAATGCATATATAGTTATTTTGTGTCTTCACAGTGTGTTGGTGATGGAGTGGGTTGGTAAGAGTAGTTGCTTCCCCAATTCTGATAATGAAGAGCTATCTAAAAGATGGTGTTTCATCGTTTCCTCTTGTCCCTCACAGCGCTTGCAGTATAGAGAATGGCATGTGGTCACTGTGTATATAGATGGTCAGTTCTGCTCAATTCAAGTGCCATCTCCACATCGAAGGACGGCTGCAATGGATCTCCAGTTTAATCTATCTATTGCGTAATAGTGCAATCTGACAGGCTTTTTCCATTCCATCTCCTGATGTTATCCACCCACTTATAGCATTTTTTTGCCTCCAACCTCACCTTCTAGTATGATGGTCTTCAACAAAGAGGTATGTCTTGTCATACAGCCAAAATATCTTAACTGTCTAATCTTGATTTTGGTCATTAATTATCTTTTAACCCTGAACCCCGGGGAGGAAGACTAATGCCAGGCAAAATATACTGATTCTCATTTATAATTTTTGATTTATATATTTGGGTGTCAGCATGTATGGCTTGTTGCTGAATACGATTTTGGAAATGCCTATTCTCTTCTTCCGTTATCATATGCTCCTAGATAGGAGAAACTCTGTACCTGTTCCAGTAGTTGATCTTTTACTTTTATCTGCAATCATGGTTTCTTGTCACTTTTCCAAAGTTCCATTAGTCTTTGTTTTCTTGTTTATGTTTAATCCGAAATCTTGACTTATTTTGTATATTGTTGTCACAAGCTCCTGCAATTCTTGCTCACTTTTTGCCATCAAAACTGTTTCACCCGCATATCTAGGGTTATTCATTGCCACTCCTCGAATGGCAAGCCCTGGCATTCCAGATATCTAATATTTGTTCCGTGTAGATATTAAAAAGACAAGGGGATAATAACTTCCTTGTCTCACTTCTCTTAACATCTATACTTGAAAAACATATCTTTCCTGATTTTATTGTGGCAGTCTGTTCACGGTACAGATTACTGAGGAGTCATGTCTTTTCCATCTAGACCTATTTCTTAGAGACGTTTAATTAATTTTGCATGGTGAACTCAAGTTTTTTGGTTGATATGGATGTTGGGTTGTGGCTTTTTCACTCCTGTTTTTGCCAATCTATCAGCAGTTTCATTGTCTTAGATGCCTGCGTGACCTGGTATCCACTGTAGGCTGGTACTGATACTATAGGATGTAAGTACAGTTATAAATTTAAAGAACATTTGTTTATTTTCTCAGATATTGGGATCCAGTTTCTAAGGGTCTCTTGGACATAAAAGGAATCTGTTGAAATCACTAGGCTTGTTGGATGTATTGTCATATTCATGTATTTTGAAATGGCAACAGACATGGTTTCTGATATTGCTTGGGTATCTACACTGAAGTTTATGCAGAATGATTCACAAAGTGCAGAAAGTTGCTTCACTGTATTGTCTGGGAACATTATATGGAAGCCACAGTCTGTGTTTATGGCAGCCTTAAAGACTAAGACATCTGTATATGCATGGATCCAATCCCTGGGGCAGGACAGAATGGTTACTAGTTTTAATATGTAAAGGTTGGTAGACTTGTTCACCTAGTAGTTTATGAGTGTGGTATTTATTTGGGGCTGTGTATTTGGTGAGCAGTTGGACACTTATTTCAGTTCCTCTGCCGGTAGATCAAGCATGTACAACATGCAGCACGCAGGTCACATCTGGCACCGACCTGATCTTATACAGCCCGTGAGCCACCTACAGACTGTTAAGTTTTTTTGTAAGCAAAGAGAATAATAAAACTACAAGAGCCTACTCATTTAATTTGGAATATGAGTTTATTTGAATTGTTTCATGAGTCATGCGTATGTATTTGATGTTGACCTCATATGTGACATCAGTGGAGTAGATCTGTGAACTTAATAAGATAAAACAAATTAAGGTTGGTTGAGGTGTGGGAGGCAATAGTATCCAGATTAATACTAGCCACTTTCAAAACTGCAAAAAAAAGAAAAAAGGTCAACATTATCCAAACTATGCTCAAACAAATAAAAAAGACAACACAGTGAAAAGAGAATTTGACACTGGCCTTCAAATGGTGAAATATAACAGAAAAAAGAGGGACAACATTTTAATGGGGGACCTAAATACAAAGGTCAGGAATGCTAATATCGAATTTTAAGAGATCATGGGCAAATACGGAATTGGGTCTAAGAATAAGAACGGAGACTTAATGAAGGACTTATATGCTTGAAATCAAAGGGTGATTGAAGGAAGTATGCCCCCCTCCCCATGTAACAGAATACAGAGAGCGACGTGGGTGTCACCAAACTACAAGATCGAAAACCAGATTGACCATATATGTATCAACAGGAAGTTGAGATCATTATTACAAGACATAAAGGGATACAGGGGGGCAGATGTGACGTCAGACCATCATCATCTGAGAATCAAAATAAAGATTAAACTTAAGAAGTATACAACGACATATAGCCACAGAAAAAAAATTAAATGTGGGATTCCCTAAGAGCAAATGTTCTACAACAATTGGAAGAAATAAAAGATATAGAAGGTAATTGGCAACAGAATAAAAATGTATTGAATGAGAGACTTATAAGGTTCTGGAGGGAAAAGAGCACCAACACAACACGTGGATTATAACTAAAACTGTAGCAAAGCTAAGGAACAAAAAACTTAAGAAGGCATATGCAAGACTAGGAAAGCCCAAGTTGCTAAAGAAGGAAGATTTTAAAAGTGAACATATGTACGATACGCATGATGAAGTCACTTATGGTGTAAACATCATATACCAGCTGTTAAGTTTGCAAAATGTCATTATCCTCTGCTTCATAGTTTCTTCATCACACTGTTGAAAACATGGCGGGTGTGATACAGAATCTGTCCAGAGTTGATCAGTGAGCGATGATTCGGTTTCTAACAGCTGAAGGATGTCGACCAGTTGATATTCATCGCAGAATGCAGGCAGTGCATAGTGACAAAAGTGTATAGAAGACAACAGTGAAGAACTGTACAACGATGTTTAAAGAAGGACGTAAGTTAACGAAAGATATTCTGAGACCAGGTCATGGGCATATTGTTGCATTAACTCACGTCCTACTTTGAACATCGTTGTCCAGTTCTTCACTGTTGTTTTCTACACACTTTTGTCATCATACACTGCCTGCATTATGCGATGAATGTCAACTGGTTGACTTCATTCAGCTGTTAGAAACCGAATCACCGCTCGCTGATCAACTCTGGACGGATTCCGTATCACACCCGCCATGTTTTCAACGGTCTGCTGAGGAAACTATGAGTCGGTGGATAATGAAATACTGCGAACTTGGCGGTTGGTATGTACTGTTTACACGACATCATCGTGCGCATGTTCACTTGTTGCAGTTTGTTCTGTTTTCATTTGAACACGCCTCGTATTATCTGTACCAGGGAAAGTTTTGAACAGGACCATTCTAGGGAGATTTAAAAAAGGCCATAGATGACCAGATGATTAAAAGCAGGCTGGCTTTTGACAAAACAGGTCATGCACAGACCAGATAACAACAATGAGAATAATAATTTAACAAAGAAAAAAACCCGTAAATAAAAATATTTGTTTGCACGTAAACAGCACATGTTGCCCATGACGGATACAATATACGAGTTTGTTGTATTTTACTATATTGATATCGTGTTGCCCATTGCGAATTATTATATTTGTTTTTTGTTGTTTAATGCCCACAATGAGTAAGTTTACTCTTTTGAGCACCCTGAAAAGGACGTTAAGTGGTGGGTTGTAGTAGATGTCCTCACATCCCGATGTAGGTGGAACGTGGTCCTCCAGAAGGTTGTGCTATGCTTGGCTTCATCTGCGTGACTACTTTGGGGATCACATCAATCCATATATCGTCAGGCAGACTGCCTTGAAAACAGCTTGTTTCCAAGGAACGCTACATGGAAGGGAGATTGTGGTCTTGGTCAGTGTATTGACCCTGACATGACGTCCTGATCAGTATGTTCTGCCTGACATTGAGTGTCGTGTATTTCAAGAGAAATGGACTGGTAATTACTTCTGTCATGCAGAAGGAAAACCCTGAAACTATTTCCACAGTGAAAGAATAAAACATACAAAGGCATAATATCAAGTTCGCCAATTACAGCAATTTGAAATGTCATCTGAGAAAAGATACACATATTGAAAAAGAGTTTTATGTTCAACAGAAGCTTTTCCTCTTTAAAAAAAAAAAATTGAAGCTGGCAAAATTGTTTAGTCAAACTTTATTATCAGTGGAAAACAAATTGCAAAACACTTGAACTTGAAACCATATTTCGAAGGAGACTTTGTTAAAGAATCTCTAAGTACTGTCATTAAAGTACTGTATTCTGCTAAAAGCATGGGCAAGGACATTGACCAAATGTATTTATTGTTGGATTGTGACGAGTAGGATCTCTAGTTTAAAAGCTGTAGTCCTCTGCCCACTCTGTCAAGTGAGAACCACAGTAAATTCATCAGAATCTTGATGACCCATTCCTCAGCATAGCTGCGGGTCCCAACTTCATCTCCAGCAAACCCTGTCTTGGGCCACGGAAGTCCAGTGCATGTTGAGTGTCCCTCTAGAGGCATCTCGGATGTTGCAGCATAAAGCAAGGGAGTCTGACCAATGCATTGGAGGTCTTCCCCGCAGTCTCTTCTTACCTCGGGGGTACCAGACTGCTGACACTGTGCTCCATCGACCATCGTTTCGTCGCAACATGTGACTTGCCCATCTATGTTTTGCCTTGTCTGCATGGATCACCACATCCTTCACCAGGGACACTCGTCTTATGTCATAATTGTGGAGACCTTGCACATGTTGCTTCCAAAGAGTGATTCCGCCCAAGCGTCTCTCAAGGGAGGCCTGGGTAACTCTTAATATGTCCTCTAGTGATTTTGTTAGTGTCCACATCTCTGCACCTTAGCACATCCCAGGGAGTACAGTAGAATTGAAGAATTAGTCTTGTAGGTCTTGGTCATGACAACTGTCCAGGACTGTGTTAATAGACGAGAAGGTGATTGAGACGTCTGCCGCCAATAAGGATATCAAAGGTGTCCCAGTTGCATCGGCTAATGACTGATTCCAAATATGCAGAGAAGAGGTTCAGTGAGATAGAAACACCCTGGCGAATCCATTTTTCAATTGGTACCACAATTGGATGTTGGAATGGAAGAAATGTGGTAGTACAGTTCGTTTAACTATTCCTCATAATAGATTCAGAAAATAAAATATCTTGAATACAGGTACACTTTTTGTGTTCCTCACGTGTGCCAAATTTTAAAGTTAAACAAGATGTGCACCTTACAGTCACACATCTACAATCGAGAAATCCTTTCATTTATTTTACTTCTTAGCCTTTGACTTGCAATGCAATAAAGAGTTTGACTTTTCCTCTACCAATAGCACTCTGGTTTTAGGGATGTTATACATCATTTGAAACTTCAAACAAATCTGACATTTCGCCGGCTATTCTGACCGAAGCTTGTTGTTTCCGGTATAGTGATTCGATCAGGTGAATCAAGTATGTTGGGAACCCCATGTCTGTCATTATGGTCCACAGCGATTGGTGTTGTACACTGTTGAACGCTTTCGTGTAATCTATAAAGCAAGTGTATACATCGACATTGTACTCTGCATTTTTCTATAATATTTATGGTAAAGATGTGATCCCTCGTGCCCCTACGTTTTCTAAAAACTGTCTGTTTCATGGACCTCCTCGTTGAGTTTGTTTTCCAGTCTCTTAATGATGATCCGTAAAATGCCTTTCATGACTTATTAAAGCAATGTTTCGATAATTGGTGCATTGCTTCAAATCGCCTTTCTTGGGAAGAGGTACATGCACAGATATTGTTCATGCTCCTGGCCATATTGCACTGTGCCAATCTTCCTGCATAGTGCATGATAGATGCTGACACTGGCTTTCCCTCCTGCTTAAATAATTAAATAGTCTAGGTACCTGGGACTAGGTACTACAGACTAGAATCTCAGCCCTTCTCTTGACCTACCAAAAGAAGGATAGGAGCTGAGCATTTGGTACCAGAGGCTATTTGTTGTGCATGCTGTTGGAACATTTAGTTGGAATTGAACGCCCATAAGCTGAATTAAACTTCCGATCAGCTATGGCAGCATTTGGGACTAATTTACTAACTAAAAACATGTAAAGTAAATAACCAGGTCCACTTTCACCTATCAACTGATAACACTAAATACATATTAGAAATACATTACATTGAACTTACCTTAAATAAACAATAACTCCATTTTCACATTTTCTATGCCAGCTGTAAGGAACTTGAACTTTTCTATTTGTACCTGCATCTTCTATGGACATTGAAGGTCTTCGAACTGGACTGCAAGACAGGCTATGAGCTTCGGATAAGCAGCTGCTGGTACAACTTAAAGGAATACCAGAGTGAACAGATGCTATGCAAGTGCTTTCTCTCTGGCTTGGCGTGGTTGAGGTCACCGATGTTGTTGTTATGGCCATGGTGTTGCAACTGAATACTACAGTTGCTGTTAATGTTGTACAGGTTGAAGATGCTACAGATGAAGCAGTTGTCACTGTGGGCACTCTTGTAGTTGTGGGCTGACTTCCTGGCCACGATGACATACACAGAGTCGCGGGCGGGGATGATGATAAAGACAATGATGAGGAGGAAGAAAGCACTGAAGTTCTACCTGATGATGAACCTTCTGTGACAGCTCTTGGGAACTGTGTGTGCATTGGTGAGAACATTGAATCTATGCTGCTTGGTGGAGTAAAGGTGTATGGAGGAGATGAAAAGCTGGAGCTTTCTGATGAGGATCTCTCAAATGAACTGCCTGTGGAAGGGGTACGCATAAGGGGCTTTTGAAGACTAGTGTTTCTTGGATGATGTGAAATCTGCCATTCTCGTTGAGGTTGCAATGAGCAATTTTCATGCAACAAAGACGGGGATGAACTATAGGGAATCTCAACCGACTTGCCCCTGATAAAATTTGGTGAAGTGCAATCAGCGCTTAAGGAAGCTTCTGATCTGCCTGGGAAATGATTTGGAGAGAATGTTTCACTGTGGGACAGAGAATCAAGTGTTACGGTAACCTTTGGTGGTCCTGATATTGTGTAAGCTACAGCAGTAGGTGGTTGGTGATCACCACAAGACGATAAAGGTTCTGTGCAATGCAGGGAACGGACTGTTTGCGATGGAACAGTAGTATCTCTTTCTAAACAATGCATTCCCCTATCTATGTTTGGAATTTCCTTACCTATACAATCTGGGGACACAATATTAGACTGGGAGGGAGAAAAGCAGTTGAACTGTTGAGGGAGGTGAGACACTGTTTGCACTGAAACTGGTACAGCTATCTGCTGAGGCTTCTGCTGCATGTTGATCACTTGAATCCCTGGCAAGGTCTGGAAACCTGGAGCTGTAAAATGTTGCTGTGTCTGTATCTGTTGCTGCTGCTGTTGAATCTGCTGCGACTGCTGAAACTGATTGATATGTTGTTGCTGCTGTTGATGAAGGACTTCTATTTGTTTCTGATGCGGAAACTGAGACCAAATATGGCTGAAAGAAGGTAATGTGCTTTGACAGCCAGTTGTATGCTGTGTGGCACCTGGTGCACTCATTTGTTGTGGTTGTAGCCAGCCTGAAAAAGGCTGCTTATTATAGGTGAACATATTACCCTGACCTGCTACCCTCATACCTTGATGTTGCTGTTGTTGTGCATCTATACTTTGCTCTATAAAATTTGATGTACCCAACATATCCACACCAACCAATGCTTGTTGCATTCTGACTCCTCCTTCAGGCTGTTGCATTATTCTACCATCAGGGTTTGTGATAATTTTGACATTATTTTTCTGCTGGGAGTATATCATTCCATTAAGGCTTCCAACTACATGAATTGAGCCACCATCCATCCCCACCGGTAAACCCTGTTTAATAAATGGTTGTGGGACCATATTATGCTGGGCCATTCTGGACTGCATGCTTCCTGAAATCCCCATTGGGTGTGTATCCTTCTGTTGGAAGATTGGGTTAACTGGATTGCACCCCCCTGCAAAATGAAACTGATAGACATTTGATGTTGGAACAGCTTGGCTGTATTGCTGCTGAAAGATTTGCTGTTGTTTAAAGTGCTGTTGCTGCTGTTGTTGGTGCAGCTGATGCTGTTGTAGTTGAAGCTGAGGGGTAGTAGCCAGGCCATGACTGAATGCATACTGTTGAGTATCATAGTTCATTGTTACCTAACACCATCAAATTTTTGGCAAAGGAAAATTAAACTAAGTTGGTGACAGCAATAAACATAGCAGAAAACTGCCTCTGGCTGTAGCAAGCAATTGTCCGCCGTCAAAGTTTGTTATTTCTAGTTCTTCCATAATGATAATGCAAGTCCCAATTGCAGTTCCAACTATGGTTTCATTTACAAGATACTTTCTGATTATGCCTGAAAAAAAGTTGAAAGAAAAATTATTAAAACTAAATAAATTGTTAATCTTATTTACAAATGATGGAAAAAATATTTAGTATATTGAAACATAAAGACTGAAACTATTTAGTTACTAGTATAATTAAAACAAGACACCACAACAAAATCCCTTATGGTTTAATCATAAGTCATAATGTCACATGTGTGTCAGTGTGTATAGTCATGGCATCCACGCCCTATGACTATGAGATGAATCTAGTGATATCAGACTTCAGATTCACAATTACTTGCTTAGGAAGTAGTCAGCACATAGGACCTACCAATTATAATTGTTTGATCATTATATTGGTATGATTAATGCCCATCTAGTAATAGTCTATATATTATTTATTTACTGAATCCCTCCTACTCATAGGTTACTATTTCAGTATTTTGTTTGTGATTAATCCACAAAATACAAATGACTATTCAAAATCAATTTTAATATATAGTGATAACTTTACTCTGTTGAATCTTTTGGGTGTGCTTATCATGTAGACAGTAACGCTTTAATGCCTTATATTAATATGAGACTAAATACGCCCCCATATTATATAAGCCAAGCGATGAGGTTTGATCCATCGTCTCCCTCCTGTGTCAGTGTGTCTGTGTGGCGCGCATGTTGTACCTTCACCCCGTTACTACCATGAGCCGGTCAAAAGAGATATTCATTGAAAAATACCTAATAAGCCTTATTAAATAAATGAATTATAACCGAATCCCAAACATTCTATGACCGATACACACATAAGTGGCTAATAGGTATCAATAGGAAACGTGTGGGTGTCCAAGATTCCTTCAATCGGTCGATGGCTACAGGTGCTAGATTCGGGAGGGACAAAAACGTAAACATCTTTCTGCTCATTTGACAGTAATATACATGAACTAGTTTCTTTCTACGCACTTCGTGGTCACAAACGTCGGTTACAGGATCACAACTTAGATATTGAATCATTTATCCATATCCGTGTGAATATGGTTTATATGCGATCATCCTTTGTGCGAACAAAATCAATTAAAATGATTGACTATAAATTTGACATTTTTTCATATTTATCATGGCCGATTGTCAACTGGGCATGCGCATTGTCCCAGCATGCGCCTGGAAATGAACACCGGATGTGGTTATCGTGAAGAGTCAACATGGCAAATGAATATTATAGACTTTTTCTTGTCTTTCATCCTGCGCGTTTGTTTGTTTTTTCCCCTCCTCCTGTCATATATTTTAACATCATCATTGACAAATATCTTCTGAATATTTTAATACTGTTTTCTCAGGACATTTATTATAGATTCATAGTGTTTTAATACTTGCTTCGCTACATTAGCAGCACAGAACCACATGTCATGCCATCTGTCTCGTGTATTACTAGGTCTCCAAAGCACTTCCAGTGATTTTGAGGTAGTGATTTGTGTGACAATTTTTAAAATCTACCCAGATGTAAAAGAGTACCTGACTTCGTGCTAATGAAGACGAGGAAGGGTACTGATAGCCGCTCTTCACAAAAAGAGACGAGCTGGTAAATGAAGTCTCTAAAACGTCAATCCCGACAGCAGTGTATTAACTATTATATGTGATCGTTTCTGGCTCGTTAGCGAGTCACCGTCTTTTGTATTTATTTTAATGGTATGTAGACCGTAATGAACGCCTGATTAGCGTGACGGTACGGCATTATCTGTTCACGTAAAAGGCACGGTGTTTAACTCACGTTACTTGTTCTCTCCATTCGACCCCGCTAAATGACGGCGAGAAAAGGAACTGTCCACCCCAACGTGACATCGTACAATAAAGCCGAAATGACGTTATCCCCGACAGAAGCGGCTAATGTGGGACTACCTTCAAATCGTGATAGCCGAATGAACTGGAATTGTTTCCCTAAGGAAGGAAGACTAACTTCTGGTCAGGCAAAACATATTGGCCAATACCCTCACCTTGGTATCCTCATAGCCCTTCCTGGAAACGGACTGTTTTCATGGCAGCCTGGCTAACAAGGTAAGGGATCAACGTGATCCCCGTAGTAATGAGCGACACGTAGATGAAGCCAAGCACAGCACAACCGCCTGGGGAACAGGAAACCTTAATCAGCACGCTCGTGATGTGAGGAAAGCTACGACAATCCGCCACTTAATGTCCTTTGCATGGCGCACCACATACTAATTCCACAGCAAGCAGGTTTTAGACAGCACAGATCCACTGAGGATCAGATCACTCTCATAGCCCAGGAAATAGAGGATGCTTACCAGGAGAAAAAGCACACAGTAGTGGTTTGGGTGGATTTAGAGAAGGCATTTGACAAGGTCTGGAAAGAGGGACTTAAAGTCAAGCTACGAAGAAGTGAAGTATCTGGAAACATGTACAGATGTAAAAGCCACTACCTCGAAAACAGAACAGCTAGAGTTCAAGTACAATGGCAGATGAGCAAAAAGGTGACACTTGAGCAAGGAGTACCCCAAGGGGGGGGGGGGGGCTACTGTCGCCCACACTTTTCCTGGTGTATATAAGCAACATCACAGAGAATATACCCAGAAGAGTCCACAGCTCCATGTTTGCAGACGATCTGGCTATGTGGACCTCTGAAAAAAATCTCACCGTAACAAGCAATCGGATGCCGCAGGCCCTAACATCGTTGGAGGAGTGGTCGAACTCATGGCTGGTCAAAATAAATGAGGAAAAAACAACACGTACGATATTCTCGCTTTCAAATAAACCCCAGAACACCAAAATAAGTCTTAACGGCAAATATCTGCGACCAAACGACAACCCAAACTACCTGGGAGTCACATTTGATCGCCGCATGACATGGAAAAGTCAGATCGAGAGAAACCGAATGAGAGCCAGACAAAGAATGGCAATCATGGGGAAACTTGCTGGCACAAGCTGGGGAGCAGACGAAAGAATACACAAGAAACTGTGCACTGGAAGAGTGAGGCCAGTTCTCGAGTATGGCATTGCGGCATGGACAACAGCAGCAAAGGCGAACTTTGATAAAATTAGCAAACTTCAAAACCAAGCCATGAGAGTTATAACAGGAGGCATGAAGTCAACGCCAATTGTAGAACTTGAAAAGATTACAAATCTGCAATCCATGACCGACAGAAGAGACTGCAGAGCCCAGCAGCAAGCAGAGAAACTCAGAAGACTGACAGACCACCCAATGCATTAGAGACTAAATAGATTTGGAAATGGGAAGCTAAAGCGGAGAAACTTTGCAGAAATAGCCAAAGAAGAAATGAGCGAAGACCATATGAACAACACCAAAGCCCATCCCTACTGTACGCAAACCCACATGCAGCATATCATTCCGGAGGTGGTAGAAAATATACCAGGTATTGGAAACAAGAACAGCCAGACTGAACAAGAAAGAAGAGACATAACCCTGAGGTACATAGCGGAAAACTACCCAAGCATGGACTGGAGCCATGCATACACCAACGGTTCTGTAACAAACACAACACAGAATGGTAGAAAAATAACACTGTCAGTGGCAACTGGAAAATTCTCAGGCAATTTCAGAGCGGAGGCAGAGGCACTGAGGGCTGCAGTAGAAGCAATGCTCACAGGCGAACGCAATGAAAGCCAGATAGTCCTGTTCACGGATGCCTTGGCCCTTGGTCACAGCACTAAAAAGCCAGAAAAATACTGAACTTAATGGTTTAAGAGCAGTACTCTGTCAACTATGCCAGCAGTCTGCACCAAAAAGAGTTCCATCCCACTGTAACATCCAAGGCAACGAGGAGGCAGACATACTGGCAAAAGAAGGTGCAAGACTACCACAACCAGATTCTAGTGTGAATTACGAAGAGTCCAAAAGCCAGATACACGACCAAATGGGAAACAGAACACACTGGCTACACAAAAAATGATGCCTACTACCAGCTGAACAGAAGAGAGCAGGTCGTGGTCTTCAGACTCCGCACAGGCCACAACAGACTGAGGTACCATCTATTCAATAAATTGAAGATAGGTGGCACTGACGAATGCTCATGTGGCACAGGGAAAATGATCGCTGAACATCTGCTGCAAAATTGCCCGACGTACGAGGATCAGAGAGAGCAGATGTGGCCATCACCAGCTGCAACACTAGACAAGCTCTATGGCAGTGTCGACAGCCTCAGGATGACAGCTGCTTTCTTCGAACAAATTCAAGTAGAAGTCTGACAGCGTACGAAGAAGAAGAAGAAGCATGGCGCACAAAAGAATAATCCTACTCATTGTGGGCATTCAACAACAACTGCTTTGCTTTTTTTTTTAAATGTTCCGTTTCCGTCAACCTCACAAAGTATTGGACCAGAAATCAGCTGCCATCGAAGCTCTTTCATTTGCTGTCATGAGATCTTCCAAAGTATATGGTTCTTGCATTCTTGGACAGTTATACAGATGTTCGGGGGTCTTGGATGGTTCTGCATTTGCAGACATCTTCGTTCGCTTATCCCCATTTCTTCAAGTTCCATCTACACCTAGGCAATATCGTTTGTAATATGCTAAGTGCTCTCCACAAAGGGTGTAGCATTTTATGCCATGTCGAAAGTTCTATTTGATCTCCATCCATGTCTCGCCATATCTTTGACACCATTTTCTGGTGTGGTTTTGCTCATGTTTCTGGTCTGTTAAGTGTACTGTTTGTAGCAAACATTTCCTTGATTTAAGTCGTCCATCTTCTAGATTATATCAAAAAAAAGGAGGTATCTCTGATCACAGGATTAGTTTTTCCTTTCGACCTGTGACGCAACACATCTGATTTCTGGTAGTCCCATCCCAGCTATTGCATAAACTTTTCCTTTTTGTTGCCCTAAGACGCCCTGTTACAATGCGACATACCTCAATTACTGGCACATCGACGTGTCTCGTGAGTGCTGACTCGTTTCATTCTGAGGAAGTGTATTCTTCTGAAATGCACAATACGGGAGCCGTTGTGTACAACACCGTTGGTGATGCTTTTCATGCTGTGTTTGTTAGCTTACACATTATATTATTTTTTGCGCCAACTTTTTGTTTCACCGCCTTACAGTGTTCCTTGTAGGAACAATGCGTGATCCATTGTAATTCCTAGGTACTTCATCATCATGTAGGATCTCATTTGCAGAACGTTGCTCAGATAACAACCGATCTGTAAGACTCTCGATATCTGTCCAGAACTCCCGCCTTTGTTGTTGTCATCTTCGATGTCTTGTGTCCATCTTCTCCTCGGTCTGCCTCTGCCCAGCTTTCCAGGCACCATACCCTCCAGTGTCGTTCTCTCCAGGCATTATGACGTTGATGTGGTCGAAATATTTTAGCTCTCTGGACAATATATTTTTTACTAACCAATTTTCCTCGATATCTAAGCCTTTCGGCCCAGTGTATCCGACTTCAGCATGCATTTTTATGTAAGGATCTGCTTCCTCCTGCATTCTCTAAGGTTTTGCTTCCCCGGGGTAACGGCCGGTGCTGTGATGGGGATCGAACCCAGCACCTTCAGTTGTGAGCCGTGTCACTTAACCACTAGCCCACTCCGTCCCTGTTCAGTTGAAAAGCACATACCTGAGTTTTGCTGGAGTTAATTTTGAGATCGTTATCACAATAGTACTCAGCCAATCTGTCAAGGGCTTTAGTGAGTTTGAGCTCCACTTCATTTAAACACTTTCCTTGCGTGGCAACCGCCGTGTCGACTACATATACGAACTGTCTAGTGGCTGGACTGATCGGTTTATCATTTATGTAAACATTGTAAAGCGTAGGTGTCAGAACGGTACGTTGCACCAGACCATTTTGTTGTTGTTCCTACAGTGACTTCCTTTATTTTTCAATTTCACGTAAAATCGTCTATTCTGCAGTAGACATTTAAATACTTGGGTCAGGCGCCAATCATTTGTGACCTTGTATATCTTTGATAGGAGTAGGCGGAGATTTACTATGTCGTTTTCTGCGGTGAGGTCAATAAAGGCTTCACTGGCCACCTACGTTCCCAAACCTCAATATGTTGACTTATGTTAAGGACTTGAACTGAAGCACAATTTTACGGGCCTAAAACCTGCTTGTTGCAGAATCAGTTCATATTCGATAATGCTTTAATCATTTTTCCCGAACACTTTATAGAGGTGACATAATAATGACACATGTCTGACATTTTTAGCTTCTTTTGGAGTTTTCCCTGGTTTAAGTAGTGCTACGACTCTGGCTTTCCTGCAGCTTTTTGGTATCAGGAGACCTATTACACATGAGATCATTAGTTCCAGTACCTCCTTCTTGGCTTACGAGCCAAAATGTTTAAATTTCTCTGTTCGCAAATCATCTTTTCCAGCTGTATTTTGATTTCCATTTCATTAATTTTGTCTTCAACTTCTCCAATGGAGAAAGGTGTTCACCGTGTATCCCTTTCATTTCCTCTTTCCTTCATGCATTGTGATTTCCATCCGGACTGTTTAGTTTTGCCTCTGAGTAACAGTTGATGGGCAGTCTGGTGAGGCGAATTAGTGTATGTGTCTGCCGAAGACGAATGTGTCTGATCGAAAGGTCCAAATATCGCAGTCAAGCTGTAAACTAGCGACACAACGCATTCCGTTCTCTGGACTACATCCTGCTACTTGCAAAGCCCTGTTCGTGGCTCGGTAGCGAGAGATTGAGAACGAACGCAGAAGAAGAGGAAGAAGAAGGGTATGTATACTTGAATTCCCACTAGGGTCTTGTCTTAAATTGTTAATGAATTTCCGTCACGACGACTATATTGTTTTATATCAAGCTCTTCCACTAGCCTACGCCATCTTTCTTTCCTAGAGATCAATACCGAGTTAATGAGTGCTTCCCCCGACACAATCGTCTCTTCAGCAAAGTTATCTTTTTGATATGAATCCTTGCTACATCCTCTAAGAATGTGTCTTCTTGATATCCGCCTTGTTAGGTCTTCTTCCTCTTCTTCTTCTTCTTCTTTTTATTATTACTATTATTATTTTTATTATTATTTTTAGTTTATTATTAGTTTTAGGTGTCAACTTGAATTTGTTCCAAAAAAAGCAGCTGTCATCCTAAGACTGTCGACACTGCCATAGAGCGTGTTGGTGATGACCACATGTGTTTCCTCTGGTCTTCGTATGTCGGGCAATTTTGGAGCAGATGTTCAGGGGTCATTTTCCAATTATCACAAGTGCATTCGTCAGTAGCACCTATCTTCAGTTTATTGAATAGATGGTACCTCAGTATGTTGTGGTCTGTGCAGTCTGAAGACCCTCACCTGCTATTTTCTGTTCAACTGGTAATAAGCATCATTTTTGTGTGTAGCCAGTATGCCCTGTTTCCCATTTATCCCTGTATCTGGCCCTAATAAACCTTTTGGACTCTTCGTAGGTCACATTAGAATCTGGTTGTGGTACCCTTCCACCTTCTTTTGCCAATCTGTCTGCCTCGTGGTTTTCTTGAATTTTACAATCGGATGGAGCCCATTGTACCACCACTCTTTTGGATGTGGACCTGCTGGCATAGTTGAAAGAGTACTAATCTTAGGTAATTTAGTTCAGTATTTTTCTGGCTCTTTAGTGCTGTGATCACGGACAGGGCATCAGTGAAAAAAAGACAACTTGGCTTTCATTGCTTTCGCCTGTCAGCATAACTTCTACTGCAGCTTTCAATGCCTCTCTTCTGAAATTACTTGAGAATTTCCCCGTTTCCACTGACTGCTTAATCTTTCTATCGTTTGATAGCTCAGAAATACCCCTCCACAACTATTTTCTGTTGCGTTTCTTGCAGAACATCCTGTGTATACATGGTCAAGTCAGTGATTGGGTAGTTTTTCTCTATGTATCTCATGGTTATGATTCTTCTTTCCTTTTCAGTCAAACTGTTCTTGTACATGAAACCTGGTATATTTTCTATCCCCTCTGTAAAGAACTGCTGCTTCCAGATGTTTTTGCATACAGTAAGGATGGGCTTTGGTGTTGATATGTCGTTCATAGAGTGTTCTCTCATATTTTGACTGTTTCTAAAACAGTTCTTCGCTTTAGTCTCTCTTTTCCAAATTTATTTAGTCTCTGATATATTGGGTCTCTCAGTCTTTTTAATTTCTCTGCTTGCTGCTGGGCTATACTGTCTCTTCTGTGGTTCATTGATTGTAGAATTTTAATCTTCTCAAGTTCTACAGTTGGGTTTGACTTTATATCTATTGCTATAATTCTCATGGCACTTGTTAGATCGATGAACATTTTATAATTTTCTCAATTTGGAGCCAAATTCCCTAGTTCCCTAACAAAATCTTTGCTGAATTCGTTTCATCTGGCTCGCTTGACAACAAAGCGTAGCTTAAAGGGTATAGGGTCAGGATTGATGACACGTTTACAATCCCACATGATATCGGTATGTGCTATTATTGTGCTTTGGTTCCTCTAAATGTTTCCACGCAAAAAATGCCAGAAGATTGGAGAAATGTAATTAAAATCCCAATGAAGTCTAATACTTCTTTCCCGGCAATAGTTTCTGGTATGGGACACATTTTAGAAAATCAATTTTGGAAAGAAAATGAGTGTACATAAATACATTTCCGTTATTTCTATGATGATTACCATGACTGCATTTACTTAACAATCTCTGTTTGAGGAAGTGACCAGAACTGAGGTAGATATCCGAGACGTCTTTAACAAGGGCAGCCATGCCTGTAGATTAAAGACCGAAAATGCAGCACATTGAATGAGCTGACAATAACCAGTGACTTATAGTTGGCTGCGTGTATCAGGCTCAGCGAACCAGAGCTGACCGATATCCAATTCCGTCTCCAAGCGGCTATGGAAACAACACGCACTAGTATATTCTTGTTAAGAGAAGAGGGGTCACAGTGGAAAGGCAAACCTGTTTCCTCTAAAAGGTCAGCTGAAATCGGATGTATCGTGTCGAAAGGCACATATATCGCAGCCTCACTGTAAACACACCAGTCTTTTGAGGAGTAAATCTGAAAAAAATAAGAAGCATGCCTGTAGATTTCTCCTATGGACAGTACGGGGTTAAGGAATAGCAGATATATTTATGGTTTAATATTTTCATTTAAATGTAAGGGGACACGAAAGGAGCGTCCATGCAGGTTGCAATTAACACAACAATCGGACGTCCCATGGAAACGACTTTTCAGTTCGTAAATTCTTTCCCTACCGAAGCACCACTGAAGCATCCTGGATCATAAAACAGCCCTGCTGTTGATTTCAATCAGCACAGAAGGACTCAACCAGTCCCAGACCATATTATGATCTACAGAAACCTTCTGGAAACATACAGTATGGATGACATGTTGAGCGGGAACGACAGTGCAATACACGTGGAAGAACATTGGAAACATGGTATACATGGAAAGTGAGTATTCAGATCAAGAAATATATAATCCATTGAGGTTAAGCGCTCCGAATATCTACGACCCTGAAGGGCAGTGATCGCATCAGAATGGCAGTCCTGTGTTTCAAAAGGCACAGCAGTGCTGACTACTGCATGAGTAGATAGTGAAAATAGAGGCCTCAGACCATCGAGGACTTAGTAAATCTAAATGTTTGTCAGGGTCAGGCAAAATATACTGGGCAAGACCCTCATTTCGGCTTCCTAGTAGCCATGGAAGCGGGCTGTTTTCATGGTAGTCTGGCTAACGGTGTGAGGGATCGACGTGGTCCCCGTAGTAGTGAGCGACACGTAGATGAAGCCAAGCATAGCACACAAAAGACGAAACGAGATAGGGAAGAAACTGACAACCTTCTGCGAGGGCACATCACTTCTATCATGGCAACAATTTCTTCGAAAAGCCACATCAGAAAACCTAAATGAGAACTATGAAAACCGCATCATCACCATCATAAACATACACAAAGCTAGCCAAACTCGGGCACCAAACCATATAACAAGTCGCATCTCCCCAACAACAAAGAATCTCCTCGACAGAACACAAGCAAACATCGCGGTGTTCAATACGCTCAGCAGACTGTCGACAAAACATCGAGGTGTTCAATACGCTCAGCAAACTGTGTTGGGCCAAACATCGAGGTGTTCAATACGCTCAGCAAACTGTGTTGGGCCAAACATCCAGGTGTTCAATGCGCTAGGCAAACTGTCGACAACACATCGAGGTGTTCAATGCGCTAGGCAAACTGTCGACAAAACATCGAGGTGTTCAATACGATCAGCAAACTGTCGACAAAACATCGAGGTGTTCAATACGATCAGCAAACTGTCGACAAAACATCGAGGTGTTAAATACGCTCAGCAAACTGTCAGCATAACATCGATGAAGACCAAGTCAATGTATCCAGACGCAGACTCCTTCCAGTCGCAGAGTCACGCACAAACATCAAGCAAACCATTCGCAACATTTATGAGCACCAGCACGTGATCCCACCCCTTGAAGCTGCAGAATGAACGAGAGTGATCTCACACCTGCAGATAGAAGGATCCATCTGCGGCTTCTACACAAACTTATTCAAGTCATCGATTCCACCCGCCCGCCCCCAAATCACCTACACTGCCCTCACTACTCCAGCCCTTCATGATCTCAGAGATCGAAGTGCTTTTGAAGACATGCCATCTGGCAAGTCCGCAGGCAAGGACGAAATCACGGTAGAGGCCACCCACTCTAAACAGCTCCTGCCCCCCGATTCACCCGTTCTCTAGAAGAGAAGGACATCCCATAGGACTGGCGAGAGTCTTCTTCTTCTTCTTCTTTTTCTTACGCTGTCAGACGTCAACCTGTATTTTTTTCGAAAAAAGCAGCGGTCATCCTGAGGCTGTCGACACTTCCATAGAGCTTGTCTAGTGTTGCCACTGGTGATGGCCACATCTGCTTTCTCTGATCCTCGTATGTCGGGCAGTTTTGCAGCAAATGTTCAGCGGTCATTTTCCCGGTACCACACGAGCATTCGTCAGTGCCACCTATCTTCAATTTGTTGAATAGGTGGTACCTCAGTCTATTGTGGCCAGTGCGAAGTCTGAAGACCACGACCCGCTCTCTTCTGTTCAACTGGTAATAGGCATCGTTTTTTGTGTAGCCAGTGTGTTCTGTTTCCCATTTGGTCATGTATCTAGCTCTAATAAGCCTTTTGGACTCTTCGTATGTTACACTAATATCTGGTTGTGGTAGTCTTGCACCTTCTTTTGCCAGTCTGTCTGCCTCCTCGTTGCCTTGGATGTTACAGTTGGATGGAACCCACTGTACCACTACTCTTTTTGGCATAGTTGACAGAGTACTGCTCTTAAATCATTAAGTTCAGTATTTTTCTGGCTTTTTAGTGCTGTGACTACGGCTAGGGCATCTGTAAGCAGGACTATATGGCTTTCATTCCTTTTACCTGTCACCATTTCTTCCACTGCCGCCCTCAGTGCCTCTGCCTCCGCTCTGAAATTGCTTGTGTATTTTCCAGTTGCCAATGACAGTGTTATTTTCCTGCCATTTGGTAGGCTCAGCAATGCCCCTGCCCCTCCGTTCTGAATTGTGTTTGTTACATAGCCGTCGGTGTATGCATGGGTCCATTCCATGCTTGGGTAGTTTTTCATTATGTACCTCAGGGTTGTATCTCTTCTTTCTTTTTCAATCTGGCAGTTTTTGTTTCCAATACCTGGTATATTTTCTACCACCTCTGGAAATATATGCTGCCTCCAGGTAGGTATTCGCACAGTAGGGATGGGCTTTGGTGTTGTTAGTGCGTTCATAGGGTCTTCGTGCATCTTTGCTTTGGCTATCTCTGCAAAGTTTCTCCGCTTTAGTTTCCTATTTATAAAATTGTTTAGTCTCTGGTGCATTGGATGGTCAGCCAGTCTTCTGAGTTTCTCTGCTTGCTGCTGGGCTCTGCAGTCTCTGCATTTTTGTAATCTTTTCAAGTTCTACAATTGACGTTGACTTCATGCCTCCTGTTATAACTCTCATGGCTTGGTTTTGGAGTTTGCTAATTTTATCGAAGTTCGCCTTTGCTGCAGTTGTCCATGCCGCAATACTGTACTCGAGGACTGGTCTCACTCTTCCAGTGTACAGTTTCTTTAGTATACTTTCGTCTGCTCGCCAGCTTGTGCCAGCAAGTTTCTTCATGATTGCCATTCTCTCTCTGGCTCTCATTCGGTTTCTCTCGATCTGACTTTTCCATGTCATGCACCGATCAAATGTGACTCCCAGGTAGTTTGGGTTGTCGTTTTGCTGCAGGTATTTGCCGTTTAGACTTAATTTGGTGTTTTGGGGTTTGTTTGAAAGCGAGAATATCGTACATGTTGTTTTTTCCTCGTTTATTTTGACTAGCCACGAGTTCGCCCACTCTTCCAGCGATGTTAGGGCCTACTGCATCCGATTACTTGCTATGGTGAGACTCTTTTCAAAGGTCCACATAACCAGATCGTCTGCAAACATTGAGCTATGGACTCTTCTTGGTATATTTTCTGTTATGTTATTTATATACACCAGGAAGAGTGTGGGTGATAGTACTCCCCATTGGGGTACTCCCTACTCAAGTGTCACCTTTTTGCTCATCTGCCCTTGTATTTGAACTCTGGCGGTTCTGTTTTTGAGGTAGTGACTTATCCATTTGTACAATTTCCCACAAACTTCACTTCTTCTTAGCTTGACTCTTAGTCCCTCTTTCCAGACTTTGTCAAATGCCTTTTCTAGGTCCACCCAAACCTAGCTACTGTGTGTTATTGCTCCTGGTAGGCATCTTCTATTTCCTGTGCTATGAGGATGACTTGATCCTCAGTGGATATGTGCTGTCTAAAGCCTGCTTGTTATAGAATTAGTATGTGTTTTTCTTCCAGATGCTACATCAGTCTGGTGTTTATCATACGTTCCATCAGTTTGCCTACGCAGCTCAGTAGGCTGATAGGCCTGTATCCATTTGGATCTGTTTTGTCTTTTCCATTCTTTGGTACTGGTATAAGTACAGCGTCTTTGCATGCCTGGGGTACAATACCCCTTTTCCAGCTTTGGTTCAGGACTGATAGTAGTTTCCTCTTTGCTGTTTGACCCAGCCCCATCAGCATTTCGTTTGTTATCCGGTTTTTTCCGGGAGATTTCCTTTTCTCTAATGTTCTCATGGCCTCTTCCATTTCATTCATTGTTAATTTTGCCATCATATGCTCTTCTGGTGCCATATTGATGTTGTCGAGCACCTTTTGCTCTTCACTAATGTCTGTATGCCTATTTGCAGGGACATCGATGGGGTTTGCTCTGGCATAGTGTTCAATAAAGGCGTTTGCTGCTTTTTTTCCAGTGAACATGTTGTCAACCTGCTTGATTGTAATTTGTTTGTTTGATGGAGTTTCGTCATTCATGGCTCTGACTAACGTCCATAGTTTGTTCCCTTCTTTGTCTAAATTTAGGCTTTCTGTTTTGTTTTTCCAGCTTTCTCTTGTTGTTTGGATTAGGGCGTATTTGTATTTCGCCGTGGCGGCTTTGAAGGCGATATTTGCCTCCATAGATTGTTCTCGCTCTGCGTTCCTAGCATTTGTTACTGCGTCTTCCGCTTTCTGCAACTCATTATTCCAATAGGGCTTATATGTTTTCCTTACCCCTCTTGGGATGGTTTCAGTGGCAGCTTGCATTATTGCTTTGCTTAGGCTTTCCACCATAGGCTTCATTTTGTTGTTCCGTGTGTTGATGGTTTCATATAGCCCATCTGTCAGGCTTGCAAATCTGTCCCAGTCGGCTCGTTTGTAATTCCAACGTGGGAGCGGTTTTGTTTCCTGTCGGCCTACTTCAATATTTATGGTGAATGTCCAAAGTGGAAAAGGCAAAATTTGGAGTAGAGGTGGTATGTCATGTTCTAGAATAGAAGCTAGGGCTATCCTCCGGCCTATTGATTAGATATAGATTTGTGTCTATCTCCCAATCTTCCACTTCGTCACCTCTGCTGTCTGTGTCCGAGTATCCCCATCTCTCCGAGTGGCTGTTGAAGTCTCCAGCCACTATGCAGTTGGAGTCTTTTACTTCCATACTAGAGAGTCACAGGTCTTTGTTTGGTGGTCCGTACAGGTTGAAAATGCGGAGCTTCGTCTCTTGAGCCATTATGTCAACTCCTACAATTTCTGCTTGTCCGGTGTGATTGACAGCTACAGCGCTACTCGGTATGCAGTTACGTGTCAGTATCAGAACCCCTCCTTTGTGACCTTCTCTATTCAGACGAAAGGTCTGGTATCCTCTGATTGAGAATTTATGGTTGTTGTTGAGGTGCGTTTCTTGGATACATGCCACGGCAATCTTACCTTCATGCAGGTGATGTGTTAGGGAACGCTTTTTGTTAATGACTCCCTCCGCATTCCACTGTAGTATTCTGAGGGTCTTGTGTTTTCGGTCAATAGTTTTTGCCCCGTTGCCATGTGCCTCGACTCCATAACACATGGGTGGGTGACCACCAGTAGTTATAGTTGGGCCCCTTCGAGGCGTGAGGCCCGGCACTCTCGTTGCCTGGCGGGACTACACAGAATGAGCGCCACGCTTTTTTATTAGGTCGTACTATCATCATACAGCGATATACGTTGCACTGTGTTACTTGTTAAGCCTGTGGCCTAGTGCATCCGCTTTCAACAGGCGTTTCTGTAGGGATGCCCTCCTTAGCCTTTGGCTGTCCCCAGTCTATCTGCAAGGCAGCAGTTGTTTGTGATCAGAGTTGTCTCTCTTATGGAAGTTGTCTTACAGGACTAACGAGTCTTCACTACTTGTGTCTATAGGGTGCGGTGATGATATATGAGATATGAAATATGATATGGAATATGTACTGGTTTGTACTGTCCCGGAAGAGAGGCAGTCCAGTGTATCTGTATCCCAGGATCGTCCTGTCCTGCCAGAAACGTAGCATGTGCATGTGAGTGGGGTATCTCTTTGTTCCCTTTATTTTCTCGGCTTCTCTGCAGTGATGGTACGCCTAGCATTCCCCGCCACCTGGGAGGTTGACACAATAGGGCAGATGTGCAATGTCCGCTAGCCTGCATCTCTTCTGCGTCCATTGGTATGACGGATAGCATACAGAGATAGAGAGCGAGGCAGGAGTGCATTTAACCAGGGGACAAGCCTGGTAATGTCACGGAGATGTCGTCTGGTGTGTGGAAATATCTCATGGTCAGGGGCTGAGTCTCGACAGTTCACAGTGAGGTGGCTGCTCTACTGTTTACGACACCCCGACCAAGAACTAAGTCTTCTGCTGGTGGTTTCGCACCTCATCGCCGTATGGGGTGAATATCGAGCAGCTACCCGCCCGCTTTGATCGGCGGACGGCAGATACCTCTTTCTGCGGCTCGACCGGGTTGGGCTGGGGCGCGGGTCCCAGGTCCCGACCAAATCGTAGCCTCCCATCGCAGTGGTGTTGGGATTTTGGGCGGGATTCCGGCTTAGAGGCGTTCGGCCGTAATCCCTCACATGGTAGCCTCGCGCCATTGGCTTATCAGCCTAGTACGTGAACCAAATGTCTGCGGCTCCTCTCAAACTGAGCAGGATTACCGTAGCAACGCCCTGTCATTAGGAGGGTAAAACTGACCTGTCTTCCGAGGGTCTAATACCTGCACCCGTTCACTATTTGACCGAACGAATCAACAGAGAGCTTTTTAGTCAGTCAATGGCCAGGTATCTGAAACCTGCGATTTCTGTAGGGTTAAGCAAGATTACCGTAGCAGACGCTCTTTCATTAAGAGGGTAAAAAACTGACCTATCTTCCGTGGGTCTATTACCAGCACACGTTCCCTTTTAGACCCAACGAAAGTGCTCTCAATCTGTCAGTCATTTTACAGTGTTGGCGTGTAGAGTCAAATTACGCCGCAGGCTCCACTCATGGTGGTGCCCTTCCGTCAATTCCTTTATCGAACACTTAATGCAGGCCAATCGAGCAACAGAGAGCTTAGCCCCAGATTTCCGAGAGTCTAAATCCAGCACCCGTTCCACATTAGACACAACGAAAGTGCTCTTGGCCTATCAATCATTACAGTGTTGGCCGTGTTGAGTCAAATTAAGCCGCAGGCTCCACTCCTGGTGGTGCCCTTCCGTCAATTCCTTTAAGTTTCAGCTTTGCAACCATACTTCCTCCGGAACCCAAACACTATTGTTTCCCGGAAGCTGCCCGCAGACTCATCGAAGCAACTCCTGCGGATCGCTAGTCGGCATCGTTTATGGTCAGATCTACGACGGTATCTGATCGTCTTCGCGTCTCTGACAGAGACAACGGGCAATGAAGCCTATGGTGGAAAGCCTAAGCAAAGCAATAATGCAAGCTGCCACTGAAACCATCCCAAGAGGGGCAAGGACAAATTATAAGCCCTATTGGAATGATGATTTGCAGAAAGCGGAAGAAGCAGTCACAAATGCTAGAAACATGGCAGAGCGAGAACAATCTATGGAGGCAAATATCGCCCTCAAAGCCGCCACGGTGAAATGCAAATACACTCTAAACCAAACGGCAAGAGAAAGCTGGAAAAACAAAACAGAAAGCCTAAATTTAGACAAAGAAGGACACAAACTATGGAAGTTAGTCAGAGCCATGAATGGCGAAACTCCATCAAACAAACACATTACAATCAAACAGGGTGACAACATGCTTACTGGAAAAAAAGCAGCAAACGCCTTTATTGAACACTATGCCAGAGCAAACCACATCGATGTCCCTGCATATAGGCATACAGACATTAGTGAAGAGCAAAAGAGGCACGACAACATCAATATGGTATCAGAAGAGCATATGATGGCAAAATTAACAATGAATGAAATGGAAGAGGCCATGAGAACATTAGAGAAAAGGAAATCTCCCGGTAAAGACGGGATAACAAACGAAATGCTGATGGGGCTGGGCCAAACAGCAAAGAGGAAATTACTATCAGTCTTAAACCAAAGCTGGAAAAGGGGTATTGTACCCCTGGCATGGAAAGACGCAGTACTTGTACCAGTACCAAAGAAAGGAAAAGACAAAACAGATCCAAATGGATACAGGCCTATCAGCCTACTGAGCTGCGTAGGCAAACTGATGGAACGTATGATAAACACCAGACTGATGTAGCATCTGGAAGAAAAACACACACTAATTCTATAACAAGCAGGCTTTAGACAGAACATATCCACTGAGGATCAAGTCATCCTCATAGCACAAGAAATAGAAGATGCCTACCAGGAGCAATAACACACAGTAGCTAGGTTTGGGTGGACCTAGAAAAGGCATTTGACAAAGTCTGGAAAGAGGGACTAAGAGTCAAGCTAAGAAGAAGTGAAATTTGTGGGAAATTGTACAAATGGATAAGTCACTACCTCAAAAACAGAACGGCCAGAGCTCAAGTACAAGGGCAGATGAGCAAAAAGGTGACACTTGAGTAGGGAGTACCCCAAGGGGGAGTACTATCCCCCAAACTCTTCCTAGTGTATATAAATAACATAACAGAGAATATACCAAGAAGAGTCCATAGCTCAATGTTTGCAGACGATCTGGCTATGTGAACCTCTGAAAAGAATTTCACCATAGCAAGAAATCGGATGCAGCAGGCCCTAACATCGCTGGAAGAGTGGGCGAACTCATGGCTGGTCAAAATAAACGAGGAAAAAACGACATGTAAAATATTCTCGCTATCAAACAAACCCCAAAACACCAAATTAAGTCTAAACGGCAAATACTTGCAGCCAAACGACAACCCAAACTACCTGGGAGTCACATTTGATCGGCGCATGACATGGAAAAGTCAGTTCGAGAGATACCGAATGAGAGCCAGAGAGAGAATGGCAATCATGAGGAAACTTGCTGGCACAAGCTGGGGAGCAGACGAAAGTATACTAAAGAAACTGTACACTGGAAGAGTGAGACCAGTTCTCGAGTATGGCTGTCCAACATGTTTTTTCTCTGTCTTCCTCTGTCTCTCTTCTCTGCCATCTTTCCCGTTGTCACAGCGTGCTCCAAGCAGCCTCTTCTCATAATATGCCCGAAAAAGAATGACTGCCTTGTTCTGCTCTTTGCAATTTGTTGTATGTGTATTTGTGGCTCTTCTTTAAATGTATCATTCGTTTTCTCTGCAATCCCTGGTATGTGCAGCATCCCTCCGTAAAACCACATCTCCACTGATTCCGTTGTAAGATCAATATGTTGATAAGAGTGATCAGAGATCATAAGACACCCTGATCCACCGCGACCTCGCTTCCTTGGAAACCTTTTAGACACTCCATCTAGCAGCTAAAGAAACTGCTGATCACAAAATGGCAAAAAAGGATTACATATGCAGAAGTTTTTTTGTCCACATGTCAGATGAGCAGCTGCCAAAGAAAATATGATATGGTAAGCTTGAGTCAGGCAAGCGAGCTCGTGGTGGCAAAATAAAACGTTACAAAGAAACTCTGGAAGCTTCACTGAAAAACTACTGCCTTGACTCTGATGGTTGAAGGAACATTGCTGCTGATCGCTCTGCCTGGCGAAGGAAAATCTCTTCTGTCGCGATTTATATGGAGCAGACAAGAATCGGGGAAGCTGTACGGAAACAAGCGACACGAAAGTGAAGAGAAATGTGACTTCCACCTGACGGTCAGACAGTGTTTTTCTGCTCTCGGAGCCACATACGCTTTCGGGCTCGGGTTTGGTCAGCGATCTACGAATCCACTCCAGGATTGACAGATGACAATGCGGTTCTCTTCTGAAACGATGTACAAACAACAACGCAGTGTGTTATTTCGCGCTAACGTTTATTGAGAGAAAACAATATTAGAAAGATAGATAAGGAAAGGAACCTAGGGGTTATAATAGATCATACAGGTAAGGTGAGGGAGCAAGTTCAGGTAGCAGTAAAAATGGCAAATGCAACTTTAGGTATGATAAAAAGAAATATTAAACATAGAAACAAGGAAGTGATAGTCAAACTGTATAAAGCATTAGTTAGACCTAGATTGGAGTACTGTGTACAGGTGTGGAGGCCTGATCGTAGAGGGGATATAAACATGCTGGAAAGGATACAAAAAAGAGCGACAAAACTGAAAGTGGGATTTCAGAACTACAGTTATGAGGAAAGACTAAGAAAAACCGGCCATCAGTATCTAGAAGAGAGAAGAATTCGAGGTGACAATTCAGGTTTATAAGAAGATCAGAGTAATGGATAAATTAGACTATAACAAGTTTTTTTCTAAATACAGCCACCCACAAGAGTAAGAAGGCATAGCTACAAATTAACTAAAGAGAGGTTCAGATTAGATATTAGGAAATATTATTTTAGTCAGAGAGTGGTAAATGCTTGGAATGCATTGCCACAGAAGGAGGTAGTGGAGGCAGGGACAATTAATGGATTTAAGAATAAATTGGATGCGCATAGCTTTTAGAGCAAAGTAATTTAAATGAAACTGGTTATTGACAAACTCTGCAGGGTCTTCTTCTTTCTTCTTCATAGCGTTCAGGATTTTTTGGACATGCTATATCTGCAGGCCAGTCGCCATGATGAAGTCTGTAGTCTTCACCAGGTCGGAGCGGCTGCCCCACAGCTTTTGTCACAGCTCTGCATCCTCTGGCCAGGTATGGCATCTCATTTCCCTATAGATTGGGCATTCCTGTAGAATATGCTCAGGGTTCTGGCCTTCTGTTCCACATGGGCACTCATCGGTGTGTAAGATCTTCAGTCGGTACAGATTTTCTAGTAGTCTGCAGTGTCTGCTTCTCAGGCGAAATAAGGTAGTTTGTTGATTTCTTTTGAATTGGTGAATTGGGTCTGGTGTACTGTCTATGTTCCTGTCTTCTCTCCATTGGTGTGTATACTGATTTCTGATGATGTTCTTGATTTCTCTGTATTGTACTCGATGACTAAATTGTGCCATTTTGCTGCCATTTTGCTGCCATCTTTTGCCAGAGTGTCAGCTCTCTCGTTTCCCGTCATTTCGCATTTGGAGGGTAGCCACTGGAGGGCCATTGTTGAGTATCCCTGGAGTTTTCCCAATTCTGATCTGATCTCTGATAACAGTGGTTCGTTGTTTGTTTTTGGTATTGTCTCTAATAGTAGCAGGGTCTTATAAACCAGTATAAAGACGTTATGTTAAATTTCGTTTCACCGGCTTACACTGTCGTTCGTATGACAATGTGTGATCCATTGTATTTCCCAGGTGCGTGTGTGTATCGTTATGTTCAAGTTCTTGCCCCTGCCAACTAATCTTTCAAACAGAGTGTTATTCTAACATGCTACTGTGGCTTGTGAAGCTAGGTTGTCTATTCATTCATTGCTATAAACTATACAGTTAAGAGGGATCGCATCCAGAGGTAATTGCAAGAATAGCACAAACAACAGCGACGCTTACTCGGCTGAAACCTATATGGCAAGACAAGCGGCTTGCCATCGGCATAAAAGTTAGACTAATGCGCTCTCTGGTGATCTCAATATTTCTGTATGCCTGCGAGACGTCGACCATTACAGCAGATATCCAGGGCAGAGTACATGGAATGGAAATGAGGTGCTATAGAAAACTCCAAAATGTTACATATAAAGATCGTGTCACGAACGTAGAAATACGACAGAGAGTTGAAAACGCTATTGGTCCTTTTGAAGATCTGTTCACAACAATCAAAAGACGAAAGATGGCCTGGTGCGGGCACGTCGCGAGGTCCAACGAAATTACCAACTCGATACTCTTTCGTTCCGTGCCGGGAATGAAAGGGCGAGAACGTCCAAGGAAAAGGTGGGTGGACAACATCACTGAGTGGTCAAGCCTTCGTCCCGGTGAGATACGACAGGCGGCGGCTGACAGAGAAAGATGGCGTGGGATTTTGGGAGTGTCTTAAAGTGTGCTCCAACGACCTGATGGGTTACAGGATGAACTGAACTGAATTGATACAGCAGTAATGATTACAAGCAATGCTATCACGGCAAGGATCAAGGCACACACTGACTCTAACCAATTTCATGTTATGTCCACAATGGTAGCCGTATAGACTTATTCACCTGTCTGATCGTGTGATCACACTCACAACTCTATCAAATGATGACTGTACCGAAACCTCGCTTAGTGACATTGATGGAAATGTGGGGAGTACAGGAGTTGGCCACCACACCTGATAAAAAGCTGAGGTCTTGTACAGGGCTAGTACAAGTCTCTGACACTGCATCATTGACAGCAGTGAGTTCTATTGGATTACCTTTGCCTCATCTCTCCACAATCATTTACCTTGCATCTTTTTTAACACTTTCATCCATTAGCAGTCATATAACAATGTACATCTCTCTTTCTGTTCTTCCTCTCTCTCTCTCTCTCTCTCTCCCTTCTTTGATTTCTTGTTTCTCTGTACTATCAATAAACAAATTTGACTACCAACTAATGTGTGACAAAAATGAACTGTTGTGATCATATAAGAAATTCCAATGTTCACTGCCCACTGCTAGGCGCAACACAAAATACACGAGGAAGTAAAGCTCACGAACAAAAACTAGCCTTGCAAATCTGTCAACCTTAACGGCTATCCCAACAACAAACTATTGGTTATGTCAAGTAAAGAATGTAAAAATACATTGCCAACTCGCTGTTCATACTCATGGATGTATCAAATAATACAAACACTGCAGTCGGAGATGAAGTGGTAGAAACTTTACTATAAGAGAGAGATCTCAGCTTTTGTGAAATGAGGGTAGCCCTTGCTCGCTGTCTTGACTTAATTACATATTAAAGATAGGTAAATTTAGTTCCATATCAGTAATTACTGTCAAATATGAGGTACTAGAGACTTCATTGTTCGGATGCACACACGAATCCATACACTGACCAATACGTCCTGATACCGCCTTAAAGACTACTGTCTGGGGTGGGAAAGGGCGAGCTGCCTCACTGAAAGCATGTCGTAAGAAGAGACTAACTGTGTGACATGGCATAACACCGGCCATGGTTAGATGGTTTGTTTAGAGCACTATAGATAGCGCAGAACAGGCTGCGGCGCTATAACAGGCTGCGGCGCTACTTTGCTCTAGTCGATGTACTCGCACATCGCTTAACCACCCTCCGTAAGCGCTTGTCCCAAAGCAGCACAGCTGTTTGCGCCTAGCCTGCTAAGAAGGAAACCCTTCTGCCGGCTATATCCAGCTCATACCGGAGCTGGGATCTGTACGGGGGCATCTGCTCCTGTAGAAGAATGTCGACGAAAAACTATGCAAGGGATGTAACCCATACAATGTAAAAAATAAGTCATATTTAGAGTTATCCCATCATAAAAAATTCGCGTGAGAGGTTCTGGCTTGGGCGTCTCCCCTCTTTATCCAGGTACAACCTAGAACGAGTGAGCTATGGCCCTACACCAGAACCACATGGACGTGTACATTGGCATCTGTACACTGAAGGCGATAGGTGTTAATTATCCACCCGACCAAATTTCTCACGCTTGTTGTCGTCCTCGTGCACGACATATGGGGAGGAACAGCTCGCGACCCCAAGCGCTCGCGACGGACGATTGTGACAGCAAAGCCGTGCTTATCACAAGAGCTGAACCTTGGACCTTGACCGGCGTCGAAGTCATGGAGCGAACTAGACAAGTAACTGGCAGAAGACAACACTGGCTGCTCCTGTAGCTGTTAATAGTAATGTTACAGTTAACATATATGCTGATGCCTGTTTGAACTAGCTCTGTTGTGGTAACAACGTCTTGCATATTGTTTTTAAAATGTATCTAATAATATACATAAAATGTAACTAAATGTTATAAATTACCCAAGAATAGAGTTTGTCTAGAATGCTGCATTAAACACACACAAACTATTAGAATGGTTTGCTTATTTGCGTGTAATTATTAAATTATGTATATTATTGTGATGCATTTATTACTTCCCTTTCTTTTGAATACATAACCATTGTGACGAAGTAAACATTGTCCATGTAAATACAGTTCACTTCTAGGCCATGAAACTATTATCTAGCTAACCGAAGATTCTGTGCTGAGAGTTGGGTATGGTTAAGCGTGCTTATATTGCGTGTGTGCTAATTCATAAATGGTTCAGCGTTGGATATAATGAGTATATGTAAGCAACGGTATGTAAACTTTCTTGTTATAAATTTCTCGAAGATTGTTAATGTCACTGTGCATATCCAAAATGTAAACTGTACTTTTTCAAAAACAGCACACCCACTACTATCATTATAATAACACCAGTGATATAGAATCGTGCATGTTCACAGCTGGCTGAATAAATGTAAATGTAATATTCATAACATGTCATTTGAAATACGTAAAAATCAAACTGAATCTTATTCCAGTGTGTGAATTTTCATTGTTAAATTTTTAGTTCACAACATGCATAAGTTGGCATGTTCAAGAATGTAAACAAACAGCCGCTAAAGTACACATTCATGCTGTCCTGTGTATTGATGAAATTGCATGTTGCACAAATTTGGTATATCAGAATAATGGCACATATAACAGACACAAAAAGGAAAAGTCCTGGTAGTAATACATGCCTTATTATATCAGACATATATTTGCATATGGTCGGCACTACGTCTTGTGCTGAATACATTTCGAGGCAGAAAATAAATTGGTTTGGTCATCTCATGAGAATACACCCTCATTATCTTCCACTTGTGGCTTACAGTGCTGGTAGATCTGGCTACAGGGTAAAGGGATAGCCGTGAGGTAGGTGGATAGATAACATTACAGTGATTGTGCAATGACAAGGTCTCATATTGACCGACGCAAAGCACTTAGCGCAGGATAAACGACTTAAGCGCCTCACAACGCTATACGGCACAAGTGGAAAGAAAACTAACTAACTAATTTGCACATACACATATTTCTTTGTGTGTGTGTGTGTGTGTGTAAGCTCTACATTATAGACGAATTTTAATAAACATTTTACTGTTCTTGATGGTTTTTAAAAAAATGCAGCTTTAGAATTGCTTGCAGAACCACTTTGTTTGGTTTTGTTGTTGAAGCAACAATTTAGCTACTTCAAACTCAGTAGGAGGTTGGTTTATTTTTAAATGTTGGAATGTCCAAACCTAAGGCTTTGAGAGTCTTCAATGCTATTGAGGTTAACATGTTCACAGCAAGATAATATGCAGGAACTTAAAGACTGGTTTTGATGTGTTAACTTGTGGATAGTAAGATACTATGTAATAGATTAAAACTTGGTGTCAGTCTGCTAACATGTGGATAGTAAAATACTATGTAGTAGATTAAAACTTGGTATCAGTCTGCTAACATGTGGATAGTAATATACTATGTAGTAGATTAAAACTTGGTGTCAGTCTGCTAACATGTGGATAGTAAGATAATATGTAGACTCTTAAAATGTAGTGCTGGCCTGTTGATGTGTGGTTAAAGTGATCATATGTAGGACATTAACGCTCAATTTTGGTAGACTAACATGTTTAAAGTCTTCTTTCTACTTTGCTTTCAGGATCCTTTGGTCATGTTATATCTACAGACCAGTTGTCATGATGATGTGTGTAGTCTTCACCAGATCAGAGTTGCTGCACAGCAACTATTACCTCAGCTCCGCACTCTCTGATTACGTCTGACATCTCACTTCACTACAAACGAAGTATTCCTGTAGAATATTTTCAGAATTATGTTCCCCTGTTCCACATGGGCACTCATCAGTGTATGAGATCTTGAGTCAGTATAGATTTTCTAGTATTCTTCAGTTTCCAGTTTTCAAGTGAAATAAGGTAATTTGTTGGTTTCTTTTGAGTTAGTGAATTATCGCCATTGGTGTATTTTATGATATCTGCTGATGTTTTGATGTCTCTATGTCAGTAGTAAGACAGTACGTAGCACAGTTAAGCTCGGTATCAGTCTGTTTACATGTGGATAGTAAAATAAAATGTAGGACATTAATGTCCAACATCGGTTTCTTAACATGAGGGTAGTAACATATTTTATGTAAGACAATAAAGATTGGTGTCCATCTGATAACATGTAGATCTTAAGATACTATGTACCACACTAAATCTGGGCATCGATCTATTAAAAAATGGATAGTAAGAGATTATATAGGACATTCAAGTTGACATACAGCTGTTAATATGTGGATAGCAAGATATTATTTAGCACAGCTAAGTTTGATGCTGATCTGTTAAAATATGGATACTAAGATAAAATGTTGAATATTACTTCTCAGGGTAGGTCTACTAACATGTGAATCATGAAATACTCACATTTAGTCTGCTAACATGTGAATAGGAAGATACTATATAGGACCTTAAAGCTGGGGGTTGACTTACATCTTTTGTCCCGCTGATACTGATACTATATAGGACCTTAGAGCTCGGGGTTGGCTTACATCTTTTGTCATGCTGATACTGATACTATATAGGACTTTAAAGCTTGGTGTTGGCTTACATCTTTTGTCATGCTGATACTAAGGTACTGTATAGGACCTTAAAGCTCGGTGTTGGCTTACATCTTTTGTCACGCTGATACTAAGATACTATATAGAACCTTAAAGTTCGGTGTTGGCTTACATCTTTTGTCATGATGATACTAAGATACTATATAGGACCTTAAAGCTCAGAGTGAATCTGTTAACATGGTGACTGTAAGATACTATGGGGACACCAATGTTCATGATTGGCCTTAACTCAACTTCATTGTACTGGTTTAGAAGGCTCTTCAGAGTCTGTATACAACCAGTTTATTTCTATTTGTGAATGCATTAACTGACTCTACTTCTACTACATCCTGCGGCAATGCATTCCAAGAATTAACCTTTCTCTTACGTAAAAACATATTTCCTAATATCTAATATGGACCTATCTTTAAACAATTTGTAACTGTGCTCTCTTGTTCTTGTAGTCGGCCGTGCTTTGAAAAAACTTGGTATAGTCTAATTTATCCTTTTCATTAATTAATTATAAAAGATCCCGTCACGCTATGCGGCGCATAGGAAATATTGTATTAGGCCCATATTATTTTGTAACCAACAGCATATAGTGGATGATGTGGTCAGCATCACGCCAGCCGCCTTTTTCTGGTACCCAATTTCTGTGGCTGGGTTGACCATAGGGGCCAGTTTGTGATTAGAGAAAAAAACAAAATGAATTTATACACTTGTATTAAGTCACCAGTCTGTTAACACATGGTCGATAAGATTTTGCGTAGGACAGTTTGTTTGTTTGTTTTTTTGGCATTCACTTTATTTCTCTATACCCCAAGGTGGTTTGCATTGCACTTTGATTTTTATTTTGTGCCTGTTGGCCCAGTGCATCCGACTTTGACATGCATTTTATCTTATGGTCTGCTTCCTCCTGCATTTTCTAAGGTTTGCTTCACCAAGGTAACGGCCAGTACTGTGATGGGGATCGAACCCAACACCTTTGGATTGTGAGCCGTGTCACTTAACCACTAGCTCTCGCCGTCCCCACTTAGGATCGTAAAATTCTTCATCAGTCTAGATTTGTTGAAATGTGGATACAAAGAAACCGCAGAACAACAAAGATTGGTGTCAGTCTATGAACATGTGCATAGAAAGTTTGTAGGTGTGACCATTATATCATCGTGCTGGTCTGTTAAGATGGGGACAGATGACATTATATCTTGGTGCGGGTCTGTTAACATGGGGACAGATGACATTATATCATCGTGCTGGTCTGTTAACATGGGGACAGATGACATTATATCTTGGTGCGGGTCTGTCAACATGGGGACATATGACATTATATCTGGCTGCTGGTCTGTTAACATGGGGACAGATGACATATCTTAGTGCTGGTCTGTTAACATGGGGACAGATGGCATTATATCTGGTTGCTGATCTGTTAAAATGGGGACAGATGACATATCTTGGTGCTGGTCTGTTAACATGGGGACAGATGGCATATCTCGGTGCTGGTCTGTTAACATGGGGACAGATGACATTATATTTTGGTGCTGGTCTATAAACATGGGGACAGATGACATTATATCTGGTTGCTGGTCTGTTAAAATGGGGACAGATGACATTATATCTCGGTGCTGGTCTGTTATCATGGGGACAGATGACATTATATCTTGGTGCTGTTCTGTTAACATGGGAACAGATGACATTATATCTCGGTGCTGGTCTGTTAACAAGGGGACAAATCACATTACATCCCGGTGCTTGTCTGTTAAAATAGGGGACAGTTAGACACTTTGTAGGACGTTAAAGCTCGGTATCAGTCTCTTTACATATGGAAAGAAGAGTTCAATGCTAGTTAGTTAGTTTAGTCAGTTTTTTTCCACTTGAGTCGTTGAATGTTATGGGATACTTAATTCGTCTATCCGCCCCAAGTGCGTTGTGTCGGTCAATGTGAGCCCGTGTCGCTGCACAATCACTTTATCATCTATCCACCTACCTCACAGCCGCTCCCTTTTATTATAGCCAGAAGGTTGTTGAGGCACCGTTATTGCAGTTTGTAGTACCAGCTCTCACCATACAACAACAGTGTGTTTTGGGCTGCTACACACCTGAGGGAGCCCATAAATTTCATACAACAGAGCTGACACTGTCTTCAGCTAGGGCTGAGGGCGCCAATCTCGTAAAGTTCAGCCATGTGAACTAGACCGTAAAATATGACACATGTTTAAGCGTAGTGCTATTCATATAGCCGATGTCCAATTCCAGGAAGAAAATACAAGGCGATCAAATTAACCAGTCCAAATGGAAAACAACAACACATTTCCTAGAACACAAGCGTAAGTCGTCAACCAGTGTGAATTCCTGGCAAATCCATGGTCTGGCGGCATCTAAAATGAACTAAAACAGAAGAGCAATGTAGAACAGTAGCCAATTATTGTGCCATCTTTGCTGCTCTCAACACTTGGATAGTAGATACTATGTAGGATATTAAATCTCAGAGTTAGTCTGTTAACATGGTGATAGTAAATACTATGTTGGATATTAAATCCCAGTGTTGGATCAAATCTGTTGACATACAGATACTATGATGATGCTATGTAGGACAATAAAGATAGATGTTAGTCTGCTAACATGGATACAGTAAAATGCTATGTAGGACAATAAAGATAGATATCAGTCTGCTAACATGGATACAGTAAAATGCTATGTAGAACAATAAAAATAGGTGTCAGTCTGTTAACATGGATACAGTAAAATGCTATGTAGGACATAAAAGCTTGGTAAGGTCTGTTAATATGATGTTAATATGTTGCCAGGTGGAAAGTAAGATTCTATGTAGGATGTTAAAGGTTATTGTCAGTCTTTTTATATGCAAAATGTAAGATTCTATTTTTAACAGTAAGTCTCTGTGTAGGTCTTATAAACATGTGTATAGTATATTACTTAGGATATTAAAGATTGTTGTCAGTCTGTTACCATGTAGGCATCAAGATAACATGAGTTCACTAACAAACGGTGTCATTCTGTTATAAATGTGGAAAGTAAGATATTATATAGGACATTCAAATTCAACATTGGTCTGTTAGAAATTTGGATTGTAAGATATTATGTAGGACATTCAAATTCAACATTTGTCTATTAGAAATTTGGATAGTAAGATATTATGTAGGACATTAACATTCAACATTGGTCTGTTAGAAATTTGGACAGTAAGATATTATGTCAGTTAGTTAGTTTTCTTTCCACTTGTGCCGTTTAGCATCGTAGGCGCTTGAGTCGTCTATCCTGCGCCAAGAGTGTTGCGTCGGTCAATGTAAGCCCTTGCGTTGCACAATCACTTTAATGTCATCTATCCACCTACCTCGCGGCCGCCCCTTGTTCTGTAGCTAGATCTACCAGCATTGTAAGCCCTCAGTGGAAGATGTACGACATTAAAATTCAACATTGGTCTGTTAGAAATTTGGATAGTAAGATATTATTTAGGACATTAAAATTCAACATTCATCTGTTAGAAACCTGGATATTAAGATATTATGTAGAACATTAAAATTCAACCTTCATCTGTTAGAAATTTGGATATTAAGATATTATGTAGGACAATAAAATTCAACATTTATCTGTTAGAAATTTTGATATTAAGATATTATGTAAGACATTAAAATTCAACATTCATCTGTTAGAAATTTGGATAGTAAGATATTATGACATGTCTCAAGGTCAAAGCGACTTGCAGATACCATACTACAGGGCACAGTATAGAGCAAGCGAAGACAAGAATGTCCGAGAAAATTATGGGAAGATAACATCTATGAATAGACTAGCCTACAACTTAAGGAGGCAAAAAAAGCAACCACAGACAGAGAGGGATGGCGCAGGATTGTGGAGGTGTCAGAAGGAGTGCCCCAACAATCTCAAGAGATCACAGGATGAACTGAACTGAGCGGAGACACTATGTAGGACAGTAAAGATAGATATTGATCTGTTAAAATATGAATCGGCATATTGAAAATGTTGGACAATATTTCTCATGGTAGGTCTACTAACATGTGGATAATAAAGTACTATTAGGTCAGGTCATACCGTAACCGGTGAGGTTGATGAGGCACACATGAAGACTTCCTCACAACCCTACGCCACACTTCTCTGTCAGTGGCTGCTGCCTGTGCCTCTTCTGGTCGGAGATTGGTCCATTCTTTTATGTTGTCCTCCCACCTCTTTTTGGGACGACTTCTTTGTCGTCTACCTTGCACCTTTCTGTGCAGGATCGTATTTGCAAGACCATTTGATCTCGATATGTGACCATACCCAAACGAGTTTCCTTCTTTTGACAGTTGCAAAGAGCTCTTCAAAAAGCCCTATACAGAATATTAATGCTCAGGTTCCGCCTGTTAACATGTGGATAATAAGATAATAGGTAGGAAAGTAAAGTTCAGTTTTTGTAGACCTCTTAGGACATGTAGTTAGCAAAATACTATCTAGGACATGTGGATTGTGAAATACTATCTAGGTCATGTGGATAGTGAAATACTTTCTAGGTCATGTGGATAGTGCAATACTATCTAGGTCATGTGGATAGTGAAATACAATATAGGTCATGTGGATGGTGAAATACTATCTAGGTCATGTGGATAGTGAAATACTATCTAGGACATGTGGATAGGGAAATACTATCTAGGACATGTGGATAGTGAAATACTATCTAGGTCATGTGGATATTGAAATACTATCTGGTCATGTGGATAGTGAAATACTATCTAGATCATGTGGATAGTGAAATACTATCTAGGTCATGTGGATAGTGAAATACTATCTAGGTCATGTGGATAGTGAAATACTATTTAGTTCATTTGGAGCTTTTGATGGTGAATCTCAATGGAGCTCCACTGCCACAAGTTAAACCTACTAAAACCTTCGATAAATGGTACTTCAGTGCTAAAACTATCTAACAAGCATGTTCTGTGGATTTTGCTTTTTTAGGCTTCATAAAAAATCAGTGATGCTTCAAGGATAGACATTTAGAAGTTATCCTGCCATATGGGGAACTTGGCTTGGCTTCGCTTCGTTCGTTCTCAATCTCCCACTACTAAACCCTAAAAGGGCTTAAGCAGCAGAATGTAGTCCAGAGAAAGCAACTCGTTGTGTCGTAGTTTACAGCTTGACTGCGATATTTCCACCTTTCGGTCCAATACATCCGCCTTAAGCAACCATTTTTTAGTACCGGATTAGCATTTCCTCTTCGATCCCTTCTCCTTAGCCAGTCTGCTCTGTTCCAGCCTGTTTTCCAGGATCATCGCGTGGAGGTGTAGACGGGTCTTGCAGCTCAGATTCGCTGGCCCTGACGCTAGCAGTCAGCTATAGGTCGCTGACCGCTGCAGCTCATGCGCTGCATACGGGGAACTGAGATGCTAGTCTAGCCAGGCACAACATACTGACCAGGACGTCGTGTCAGGGTCAGGCACAATACACTGACCAAGACCATAATCTCTCTTCCATGTAGCGTTTCCTGGAAACAGGCTGTTTTCAGGCAGTCTGGCTGACGACGTGTGATCTCCGTAATAGTGAGCGCAACGCAGGTGAAAAACCGCCAGGAAGGCCACCTTCATCGGCATGACAGGGATGGGACGAAAGCTACCTCCACCTGCCACTTAACACTCTTTTCAGGGCTCACAAAAGAGTAAACTTACTCACTGTGGGCATTGAACAACAACATCCTCCGTCTTCATCGTACGCTGTCAGACGTCAACTTGAATTTGTTCGAAGAAAGTAGCGGCCATCCTGAGGCTGCAGACGTCAACTTGAATTTGTTCGAAGAAAGTAGGAGCATCCTGAGGCTGTCAGACGTCAACTTGAATTTGTTCGAAGACAGCAGCAGTTATCCTGAGGCTGTCGACACTGCCATAGAGCTTGTCTAGTGTTGGCACTGGTGATGGCCACATGTGCTTTCTCTGGTCCTCGTATGTCGGGCGATTTTGCAGCATATGTTCAGGAGTCATTTTCCCTGTACCACAAGTGCATTCATCAGTAGCACCTATCTTCAGTTTATTGAATAGATGGTACCTAAGTCTGTTGTGGCCTGTGCGGAGTCTGAAGACCACGACCTGCTCTCTTCTGTTCAACTGGTAATAGGCATCATTATTTTGTGTAGCCAGCATGCTCTGTTTCCCACTTGTCCATGTATCTGGACCTAATAAACCTTTTGGACTCTTCGTAAGTCACACTAGAATCTGGTTGTGGTAGTCTTGCACCTTCTTTTGCCAGTCTGTCTGCCTCCTCTTTGCCTTGGATGTTACAGTGGGATGGAACCCTCTGTACCCCTACTCTTTTGGATGTGGACTGCTGGAATAGTTGACAAAGTACTGCTCTTACGTCATTATGTTCTGTATTTTTCTGGCTTTTTAGTGCTGTAACCACGGACAGGGCATCTGTAAACAAGCAACAACATCCAGTCGCACATGTCCGTGATTCGTTCAAAAAGTTCTCGCGTCTCAAATTTGTAATTCAGTTTTAAGCTTGTAAACGGGTATTTCGTGCTAAAAAAAAGTAGAACACTGGGAAACTAATAGGGATCGTTTGCATCATGACATCCAAGAACCTAACAAGAGAAATTAACTTTTACACAAAACTAGTCTACTATAAATATATCAAAATTCGCGTTAACAAATCCACTTTTACACAAAACTAGTCTACTTATAAATATATCAAAATTCATGTTAACAAATTCACTTTTACACTAAACTGGTCTTCTATAAATATATCAAAATTCGCGTTAACAAATTCACTTTTACACAAAACTGGTATCTTATAACAGTGTAGTAACAGTAGGTCGAGAGCTGATTTTTTTGAGAGACAGCTATGTGTGTAGCAACGGTAAGGCCCAGACCTGATTGTTTTGGCAGAGATCTTTGCGTAGTAGTTTAATTACATGATTGAATTTGTTTTATTGCTGTTTGTGTTGGCAGAATTATAACTTTTAGAACACAAGTGAGACAAATTGTCGTATATTTTATCTTATTAGTACTACTGGTCTACTAAAACAGCAATAGTACGCAAACAAATCAAACTAGAATCTTCAAACATTGTCACGTCCACAGAGACTAAGATAAAACTTGCAAACTCTCCCAGCTGTCCACATAAGTTAAGCTAGATCCTTAAAACTTTCACAGTAGTCAACATAAGGCAAGTTAGAACATTCACTCTCACAGTTGCACACATAAATCAAGCTAGAACCTCAAAATGCTCACTGTTGTACACATAAACCAAGCTAGAACATTCAAACCTTAGCCGCAGTTCATAGAAATCAAGCTATATAGAACCTTTAAACTTTCACAGTAGTCCACATACATCAAGTTAGAACCTTCAAACGTTCACAGTAGTCCACAGAAATCAAGTTAGAACCTTCAAACTTTTACAGTAGTCCACAGAAATCAAGTTAGAACCTTCAAACTTTCACAGTAATCTACAAAAATTAAGCTAGAACCTTTAAACTTTCACAATAGTCTACATAAATCAAGCTAGAACATTCAAACTCACAATCGTGCCCATTAACAAAGAAACTTACTTGGGATACCACCAATTGCAACCACTCCCAGTAAATCGCTGGTTAAGAGTGACTGTATAGATGTAGCTGATTCGAGCCTCTATTACAAACGAAAATCTTTTGCAATGAAAAATGTGACCGCGAATTCTGACCGACTAATGACCCCGAGTCACGGTCTAGTGGCTGGAAAAGTAAGAAAGTAGACTTAACGTGTCAATGAGCAGGTGTGGTAACTTAGCTAGCTTTAACCGTATCCATTTTACCCACCTTTTACGGCTTTTCTTTGATGGTCACAAAGGTGTTGACCTAATCTTATCCAAGTATCTATAGACGTAGACATGATCTTATCCAAGTATCTCTAGGCGTAGACCTGCTCTTTTCCAAGTATCTCTAGACGTAGACCTAATCCTATCCAAGTATCTCTAGACGCAGACCTGCTCTTTTCCAAGTATCTCAAGACCTAGACCTAATCTTATCCAAGTATTTCTAGACGTAGACCTGATCTTATCCAAGTATCTCTAGACGTAGATCTAATCTTATCCAAGTATCTCTATATGTTGACCTAATCTTATTAAAGTATCTCTAGACGTAGACATAATCTTATCCAAGTATCTGTAGACGCAGACATGATCTAATCCAAATATCTCTAGACGTAGATATGATCTTATCCAAGTATCTCTAGACGTAGACATAACCTTATCCAAGTATCTCTAGACGTAGACATGATCTTATTCAAGTATCTCTAGAAGTAGACATAATCTTATCCAAGTATCTGTAGACACAGACATGATCTTATCCAAATATCTCTAGACGTAGACATGATTTTATCCAAGTATCTCTAGATGTAGACATAACCTTATCCAAGTATCTCTAAACGTTAACAACATTTTCATTTCTCATACAGTGGATCCATGAGCACTACCACACATGACAATGACAAGGTGGACAGACTAGCAAAGGTGGGATAAAGACAAGACCTACCGCACGCTGCGACATCCCTACAACTGCCAAACAGCTCATACCAGAAAACAAAGAGACGTGTCTGAACAGATAGACCATGGAAAACATGGAAATGGAGGTCACAAACGGCAAGCCCCAATCTAAATTACAGCATCAATCAACTCACATAGAAAGAATCATAGTACCATTTTCTGGATGAGAGACAAACACATTCCACGTAACACGTTCCTGAACATAATCCAACCACAAGACACACCACAGCGCCAGCTGTGTACACACCCATATGCCACAGGTGGTCATTATCTCTTTGAGTGATCGGCGCTCAACGATGTTAGGAGAATGCTTCTTCCTATGAGGCCAGATAAATAGAACACTATGTATGGCACTAGACAACAAATAACAACCACGCCCAGACGACAGTATATGGCATTGGGTCGAAGGGTGTGAGCACCGATGCTTCTGCATCCGTAACAAAGTCTGGTCAGGCAAAACATACTGATCGGACAGGTTAGTCAGGGTCGGGTAAAATAACAGTAAAACAACAACAAATTATAAGAAACAGGCGTACTTCTAAATGACACTTCACATCGGATCCACAACTTGGGGATTGTATGTTACGTTTTGATTCGCATTATTCTTGTATAAGTCTAGTGATATTGCGAGCGTAATATCGGAGTAGCAACATGTCACTTTGTCAGCTTGTGCATTCACAATTAAAAATTACTATGATTCTCTGTATAAGGGAAATCTTACCTCTAAATCAACCATATAATCGGTGTACTACAGTAAACACAAAATCTTACCTCTATCTCACCATATAATCGGTGTACTACAGTAAACACAAAAACATTACCTCTATCTCACTGTATAATCGGTGTACTATGTAAACACCAAAATATTACCTCTATTTCACTGTATAATCGGTGTACTTCAGGAAACACAAAATCTTACCTCTATCTCCCTGTATAATCGGTGTACTATGTAAACACCAAAATATTACTTCTATCCCACCATATAATCGGTGTACTACAGTAAACACAAAATATTACTTCTATCCCACCATATAATCGGTGTACTACAGTAAACACAAAATCTTACCTCTATCTCACCATATAATCGATAGGAAAGAACCGTCACCTATCGCACAGACTGGCGCATCACTTTTGCTGAAGGTGTTAAGAGATATGAGGCATCAAGAATAGATGAGGCCATCCAGAGACGCTCGCTCTGCAAGTCAACTCACACCAACCCTTCTTCAACCCCGAGGGAAGGAGGTGTCTTATTTCCCTGTACAAAGTGCAACAGACAATTCAAGGCTCAGATTGACTTATTTAGCCATCTTCGAACTCATGTTTACAGTGAATGCTGACAAAGCGGTCCTCATCGATAACGATGGACTAAAATAAATCGGTGCACTACAGTAAACACACAATATTACCTTTAACCCACTACATAATCTATTTACTACAATAAACACACAATCTTACCTCTAACGCACTGTATAAACTATTTACTACAATAAACACAAAATCTTACCTCTAACTCACTGAATAATCTATTTACTACAATAAACACACAATCTTACCTCTAACCCACTGTATGACCCGTGCACTACAGGAAACACAAAATCTTATAAAATTATTTCCTTTGTTGCAGGTTGTCTATTGTTTACACCATACGAAAAACAGGACCTCACCACTAATTGAGTCGTCCCCGTATTCTCTCGCTCAACACTTTGTTGAGACATTTCGCATCTACTACCTCTTATCCTACACGATGCCCAGGACTCATCACCCGTTGTCGTGGACAATCAACGCGAAAGGCACTGGTTGGATATACGGATTGCTTGGCTTGACTTGAAGCACGAGGCACCAACTGTAGCTGATCCTCTTTCTTGTCTTTTATCACGCCAGCCGAAGCACAGCGGTACCAGCACAGTCGACCTCCATCAAGAAACCTGCGACAAAGAACGTTGCATCCTCTTGCAGTCGTCGATTATGTAACTATTGTCTAGCATGATGAGACTGCTAGTATAATGCACAACTCTCTTTAGTCGTCCCTTTTAATGCATGCATGGAGTTCATGGAATCAAATCAAAATCACGTCCCTTCATTTCTTGAATCACATGTCCAGCCCTTAAATCTTACTTAACATTACGAGCTTTTAGAAAACATAATTCTTCTCATTTGCGGTACTGTAAAAATAATTTTTACATTGTTATTTTGCCACGTCCATGCACAACCCTTAGTGTCATCTTACAACATGCAAGGCATTAAATAATTTACCTTATTTTCTTCACAACTCAGGAGAAATAAATACATCGCCCACCTTCACATATTTTGTCCTGGACTTACTGTGGCAATATTTGGCAGTGGTTATATCCTTTCAATTTCCAAGAGGTTTTCAAAAGGCCCTATTGGTGTTGTAATTCTATCTCGTATTTCCTCATTTGTAACTCGATCTTTGTACGTGACGTTTAAAAGTCTTCGGAAACATCTCATCTCCAAGGCCTGTACCCTTCGCTGAAGGTCAGCTGTACCTGTCCATGTCTCACAAGCATAGAGGAATATTGACAGGACCAGTGTACTCATTAATCTGATTTTCGTGCATAGTGCTAGCCGTTTATCTTGCCAGATTTTGTTAAGCCGAGCAAGCGCCGCTATTGTATGTGCTATTCTGGCCAACACCTCACATTGTGATCCTTCATCACTGAAAATCGAACGCAGATATTTAAAACGGAAACTCGCTTGGTACGGTCACATATCGAGATCAAATGGTCTTGCAAATACGATCGTCCACGGAAAGGTGCAAGGCAGACGACCAAGAGGCCGGCTCAAAAAGCGGTGGGAGGACAATATAAAAGAATTGACCAATCTCCGACCAGAAGAGGCACAGGCAGCGGCCGCTGACAGAGAACGGTGGCGTGGGGCTGTGAGGATGTCTTCATGTGTGCCCCTACAACCTCACCGGTTACAGGGTGACCTGATCTGACCTGATATCCTGTCATTGACAGTAAGGGGCCCCGAGATCCACTGGGGGAGGTAATCGTATTGGTAGGTGTGAAACATGCAGCGACAACGATAGAAGAGATATGGCTTGGCTTGGCTTCGTTCGCTCTCAATCTCCCGCTACCAAACATTGAAAGGGATTAAGTAGCAGAATGTAGTCCAGAGAACGGAATGCGTTGTGTCGTAGTTTACAGCTTGATTGCTATATTTGCACCTTTCGGTCCAACACAGCTGACTGCTGGCGTCAGGTCCAGCGAACCAGAGCTGCCAAGACCCTTCTACACCTCCAAGCGGTGATCCTGGATAACAGGCTGCAACCGAGCAGACTGGCTAAGGTGAAGGGATCGAAGAGAGAATGCTAACCCTGTACTCAAAAAATGCTTGCTGAAGTCGGATGTGTTGGACCGAAAGGTGCAAATATCGCAGTCAAACTGTAAACTACGACACAACGCATTCCGTTCTCTGGACTTCATTCTGCTACTTAGGCCCGTGTCAGGGTTTGGTAGCGGGAGATTGAGAACGAACGAACGAACGAAGCCAAGCCAAACAGACATTAGTGTTGCCAGGTAACCGAAGGCTTGGGCTGTGTAGGAGGTTTTTTAGAACTTCCCGCGGCTTACTATATAATACAATATAAACCCCATATTGTTTTCTCTAGTTTTTCATTCTATGTTTTTGATTATACGATATATACGAGATTAAATATGGCGTTCTTACTCACAGAGAGTACATAAAAAACAGCTGTTGAGTAGTGGGGTTTATTTAAGCGGGTGTGAAGGGCGAGGGAAAATGTACTTCAAATGATCTTCATAAGGAAATGCTTTCTGTTACGGTGAGAAGTGTGTGTCAGGTAAAGCGGTGCCATACTTATCGGTAAGTTTTTGTCAAGGACGCTTTAAAAATGCTGATTGAAGCCCTACCTGGGCATCCTGTTAAGAATTTTCTTGCACTGATTAAGCAATGGAATAAATGTATTAATGTTGGTAGGAATTATGTTGAGAAATATGGGACAATGTTAGTACAACAATAAATGGTTTTCAAATTCGTATCTAATTTATTTTCTTTTAATTGCCAATTGTGACCAATTTACTGACTTGTATGATGCTGGTATGACGGAGAACATGTTCTGACGACTGGGGTATCTTTGAGTGGGGCAGAATGAGAGCACGGCGCTCATCCATCTGTAGAAAAAAATGTACGGTGATCACAGACGTCTGAGACAGACTACCATGTTTAGAGGGAGATGTACGGTAAACCCTTTTAAACAACCAGTTCAAAGGTGGTCATTTGGAACATGTTCTGAACCTTTGACGCAGCAAATGGTTTGATCCCATTTATTTCCATGTTTGATTTTCTATATTAGATAATCATTAGTTGTGTTCTGATGAAAACTAATAAAGTTATTTCTTTGTTACGTTTGAGATGGTTTGTTCGGGTCATTTCGTATGTGAGAGACTTCTTTTTCTACTTCTTCTTTTTCTACGTCTTCTTCTTCTTCTTTTTCTACTTCTTTTTTTTCTTCTTAATATTATTATTATTTCTTCTGATTCTTCATCTCCTACCACACCTTCTCCTCAGCCTCCTCCTCATCTTCTTCTTTTTCTCTCTCTACCTCCTCATCCACCTTTTTCTTCTCCTCCTCAGCCTTCTCTTCATTCATATTTTTTCTTCTCTTCACCTACTCCCTCATCTCCTCATTGTTCTTCTCAGCCTTTTCGTCATCTTGTTAATCTTTTTTTCTTTATTTTCTTCTTCTTCTCCTCGCCCTCTTTAGTCTCATCCTCATCTCCCTCATCTTCTTCTTTGTAGTTCGTTCTGAAAAGGTTTTGTAGTTTGTAGCGAGGCTGCGATGTCTGCGCGATACATCTAATTTCATGTGGCTTCATTCGGGATACCGCATGACCTAGGGGTGAAGCAGCCGTGTCCCACTCTCAACGCACCGGGCTCAAATCACGCTCGTGTCCAGTTTGGCAGACATGGGTGGTTCCGCTCCTCCACGTACGGAAAGTAATGGCAACCAACCGTACTACACACTTGCCAAGACATTTGTAGGTGACGGTTGTAAGAAGCGGCGTTCCGCAAAGGACATGCTACTTACTGTTACTTTGTATTCTGGTATCGAGTCTGCCTTTCCATATGCCGCTTATCCCTATAGTCATCACGTAATGTGCAGGCAAAGTATTTCACTCCGTATAAAAGACAGGATTTTAAACACGTGCGCTATCGGTAATTCATGTCCAATTTTCACTCCCGCCGGAGCATAAAGTCACCACTGCAGGTGACATTCTTCATAAAATGTACACCAAAGCATTGTGTCTGCTTTTGCTGATGTGGTTTCTGTAACAATTTATTTGACACGGTACACTTTAGCCCCATGTACAACTCTCTTTAGTCACCTTTTACCACATGCAGATGTGTATTTATTTTCCACACTAAAGGACTCTGTGACCCACTGGGGAAATCTCCTCGGTTAGAAGACAACGAATCTAAGCCGCGTATTCGCCCAGATCCTGTTGTCAAGCCGACCTTGCGTGGACGATGTTTCATGTAATTGTTATATTATATAATCCACTAAAAGTATGCAGTCAGACTGTTGTCCGACTGGTACTTTACGAATCCACATAACAAGATATGTAAATCGAACAAATATTTGGGGTTTTCCTAAATGTGTTCTAAATAGGCCATATCTCATCTGGTTAGCTATAGAGAGCGTCGTGTAGAGGATTATACAACATGGGTAATCTGATCGTCAGATGGGTATCCATTGTTTGAATGTTACTTCAATTTCTGGACACTTTAATGCAGATTCTTCTAAAGGTTCTTCAGGTCAGGTCAGGTCCTCCCGTAACCGGTGAGGTCGTTGGGGCACACATGAAGACATCCTCACAACTCCACGCCATCCCTCTCTATCAGATGCCGCTGCCTGTGACTCTTCTGGTCGGAGACTGGTCCATTCTTTTATGTTGTCCTCCCATCTCTTTTTGGGCCGGCCTCTTCGTCGTCTGCCATGCGCCTTCCCGTGGAGGATTGTGTTTGCAAGACCATTTGATCTCGATATGTGACCGTACCAAGTGAGTTTCCTTCTTTTGACAGTTGCCAAGAAATCTTCGAAAGGCCCTATTGCTGTTGTAATTCTATCTCGTATTTCCTCGTTTTTAACTCGATCTTTGTACGTGACGTTTAAATGTTTTCGGAAACATCTCATCTCTAAGGCCTGTATCCTTCGTTGAAGGTCAGCTGTAACTGTCCATGTCTCACATGCATAGAGGAATATTGACAGGACCAGTGTACGCATTAATCTGATTTTCGTGCGTCTTGCCAGATTTTGTTAAGCCGTGCAAGCGCCGCTATTGTCTGTGCTATTCTGGCCAACACTTCACATTTTGATCCTTCATCATTGACAATCGACCCAAGATATTTAAAACGGTTAACCACTTCGAGTTCCTGACCGTTAGCTTTTATCTTGCTGTTGAAGCCCGTAGCGTTGTTGGTCATTAATTTTGTCTGTCCAGCGTTTATCTCCATACCGTAGTCAAGAGCTGTTTCATCGAGCCTTCTAACCCATTCCTGGAGTTCTGCTTCTGAACCCGCCAACACGTCGATATCATCTGCAAAACGAAGGTTGGTAATCGTTCGTCCCCCTATCTTGACAGTACCAACGTGACCTCCAAGTGCCTCACTCATAATTCCTTCAAGGAATATATTGAAAAGAGTTGGAGTTAATAAAGTGGTACGTGAAGGAGTACTGACTAACAGCTTGGGCGTGTAAACAAGGGTGAGACAGGGATGTCTGCTCCTACCTGTCCTGATTATTGTTGGCTATAGGTTGGATAATGAAGACATGAATCGAAGGCAAAAAAAACAAACTGGTATTCAGTGGACACTATTGTTACAATTGGAGGACCAGGACTACGCAGATGATCTGCTACTTTTGTCACACAGTCATTGTCAAATGCAGAAGAAATTTGATAGGGTGAAAGAACAATCCGCCAAACTGGGACTGAATATCAACATGAAAAAACAAACCAAGCTCCCTAAACTCAACACTAACAGCAAAGAACCAATCATGCTGGAGGGAGAGCAGTTGGAGGAAGAGGATACCTTTACATATTTAGGCAGCACAATAAACACATCAGGAGGTACAGTTGCAGATGCAAGGATCAGAATTAGAAAGGCACGAGGGGCATTCCTGACACTAAACAATATATAAAGATACAGAGATATCAAGATTCACACGAACATTAGAATATTCAACGGAAGTGTCAAGTTGGTGTTGCTGTTTGGAGCGGAGACATAGAGAACGACCACGGTCTTACAACAAAGACTCCATTCCTTCGTTAACAGATGCCTGTGAAGGATAATGGGCATAAGGGGCAGGACATGGTGAGGAATGAAGATTTGTGGGAAAGGACCCAACAACAGCCAGTGGAACAACAAATTAGGCGAAGAAAATGGAGACATCTCGACTTCCTGAACAAAGTTACCACTGGTGATGAGTCGTGGGTTTATATGTTTGACCCGGAAACCAAGCTGTAGTCGTCAAAGTGAAGGCACTCATCATCCTGGATGACGGACGAACAGCAAGATAGGTGCGCAATAATGTACAAGGCATACTGACCGTTACTTTGACTCCCGTGGGGTTGTGCATCACTATTACGCATCACAAGGTAAAATATTACCAAAGAGCAGTACCTGGAGGTCATCGTTCGATGCAAACGACCGGTCCTGGGCACAACGGGAACTTGGCAGCTCCATCTTCATAACGCACCCGCCCATTTTTCACATCTGATTCAAACTTTCTTGGCCAAAAACAACCTTCTTCTGACTCGCCAGGCATCCTATTCTCCCGGCATGACACCTTGCGATGTTCGGCTTTTCTCTAGCTGGACATTCCACTGAAAGAGACACAATTTGAGTCACGAGAAGACATTATGTGGAATGCGATGACCCAACTGAAATCCATTCCCAAGGAGGCCTTCTTGAAATGCTTCCAGTAATCGCAGGATGGCAGGGAGAAATATGTGAAGTCCCAAAGAAAGTATTAAAGGGGATTAGTATTTCAAATGACCAGGTGAGAAATAGTATTTGCCCGACCAAAAGGTCGGATACTTTTCGAACACCTCTCGTATGTACATATGAGAAATGTTCGAGAAGACGAGAACATTGAACGTTTCGACCGATTTACGATTGGGGGGTACGAGATTCCAGAGTTACGATACGCAGATGACACAGTGATACTATCAAGAAGTGCAGAAGGGCTAGAGCAGCTACTTTCAGCCGTTAAGGGACATAGTAAAGATCAAAATCGTTCCATCTTGCGTGAACACGCTGCCCAAGTATTTGAATTCACTGACTTGTTTAAGCTCTGTACTTTCTATCTGTATATTTAGTGTTTTTTCTATTCTTCTGATTTTCATTGCCTGATTGTCTTTGCTGTACTAATCCTCATATTATATCTATCGCAGGCACAGTCAAGGTCATTCCGATGTTCTTGGAGGTTTTGTTCATCTGAATGAAAGAAGACTCTGTTCATCTGCAAAAAGGAGCTCGTTCATTGTGGTCGTTTCAGGTTTTACTTCAGTTGTTATTTGATCCATGTATACAATGAACAAAAGTGGTGATAGTACACATCACTGTCTTATCCCTGGTCTTAAATGCAAACCTCTTAGTAAGTCCGCTTGGTGTTCTCACAGTACATCTGCTGTTTTTATACATTGCTATTATTTTTTGTAATAATTGTCCTAGCACTCCATAGTTTTCCAGGATCTTCCATAGTTTATTTCTATCCACTCGGTCAAAAGCTTTCTCCTGGTCTGCAAAGACGATGTTCTGTTCTTGATTAAATTCAATTGTTTGCCAGTGTCTGTTCTGTCCAATATTTCTGCTTTAGTGATCTTGTCCTGCCACCAAGGCCAATAATTTGGAAGCTGTTTAACCACCTCTCCTGGTGCGTTTAGGTAGCGTATGTTTCACTTCCATAAAGAAGGGTGCTGACGAGGGAGACCTCGTAAAATAAAGAGAGAGAGAGAGAGAGAGAGAGAGAGAGAGAGAGAGAGAGAGAAAGAGAGAGGAAATAATCTAACGACTAATAACGTAGAACAACGGTTCTTAACTTATGGTCCGCTGACCCCTGAGACACACGAAGGGTACTGCTATTTGTACTAAAACAACAACTACTACTACTACTACTACTACTACTACTACTACTACTACTACTACTACAGCTACTACTACTACTACTACTACTACTACTACTACTACTACAGCTACTACTACTACTACTACTACTGCTGATACTACTACTACTAGTTATTACTACCACAACAAGTACCACCACTACTACAATTGCTACTACTAAAGTTACTACTACCACAACAACTACCACCACTGATACCACCACTACACTACTACTACTACTACCACCACTACTACTACCACAACTACTAGTACTAACAATACTACTACCACTACTTTTACTACTACTACAACTACTACCACCAATAATACCACTACTACTGCTACTACTACCACCACCACTACTACTACCACTACTACTACTACTACCACTACTACCACCAGCACTACTACTACTAATATTAGTACTACTACTACTACTACTACTACTACTAATACTACTAATACCACCACTACTGATACTACTACTACTACTACTACTACTATTAGTACTACCAGTACTACTACTACTACTACTACTATTACCGCCACCACTACCACTACCACTACTACTACTACTACTACTACCATAACTGCCACTACCATTACAATTACTACCACTTCTACCCCCCTACCACTACTACTACTACCACTACTACTACTTCCACCACTACTACTACAACTACTACTATTACTACTACTACTACCTCTAACGTGTATTAATACATTTACCTTTGGTGCTGTGAAGAGGCCAGTGATGTTGCTGTAACCTCTGCCCGAGTTGTGAATTATTATCGGGAATACAATCGGCCCAACGCCAGTAATAGTCGGCCTGTCCATCGCAGCTGTGAATGCGACTGTCCCAACTGAGGAGCATAGAGAAATCATATTGACAGTTTTCAAAGATTAGTTGTGTATTGTTATGACTAGTGAGGAAAGCCTGACTGAGTTGACGTTCTTCTTCTTTTCGTCTTCTTCTTCTTACGCTGTCAGACGTCGACCTTTATTTTTTCGAAAAAAGGAGCCGTCATCCTGAGGCTGTCGACACTGCCATATAGCTTGTCTAGTGTTGCCACTGGTGATAGCCACATCTGCTCTCTCTGATCCTCGTATGTCGGGCAGTTTTGCAGCAAATGTTCAGCGGTCATTTTCCCAGTACCACACGTGCATTCGTCGGTGCCACCTATCTTCAATTTGTTGAATAGGTGGTACCTCAGTCTATTGTGGCCAGTGCGAAGTCTGAAGACCACGACCTGCTCTCTTCTGTTCAACTGGTAATAGGCATCGTTTTTTGTGTAGCCAGTATGTTCTCTTTCCCATTTGGTCATGTATCTAGCTCTAATAAGCCGTTTTGACTCTTCGTATGTCACACTGGTATCTGGTTGTGGTAGTCTTGCACCTTCTTTTGCCAGTCTGTCTGCCTCCTCGTTGCCTTGGATGTTGCAGTGGGATGGAACCCACTGTACCACTACCCTTTTTGGTGCGAACTGCTGGCATAGTTGACAGAGTACTGCTCTTAAATCATTAAGTTCAGTATTTTTCTGGCTTTTTAGTGCTGTGACTACGGCTAAGGCATCTGTAAGCAGGACTATATGGCTTTCATTCATTTTTTACCTGTCACCATTTCTTCCACTGCCGCCCTCAGTGCCTCTGCCTCCGCTCTGAAATTGCTTGTGTATTTTCCAGTTGCCAATGGCAGTGTTATTTTCCTGCCATTTTGGTAGGCTCAGCAATGCCCCTGCCCCTTCGTTCTGTATTGTGTTTGTTACAGAGCCGTCATTGTATGCATGGGTCCATTCCATGCTTGGGTAGTTTTTCATTATGTACCTCATGGTTGTATCTCTTCTTTCTTTTTCAATCTGGCAGTTTTTGTTTCCAATACCTGGTATATTTTCTACCACCTCTGGAAATATATGCTGCCTCCAGGTAGGTTTTCGTACAGTAGGGATGGGCTTTGGTGTTGTTAGTGCGTTCATAGGGTCTTCGTGCATCTTTGCTTTGGCTATCTCTGCAAAGTTTCTCCGCTTTAGTTTCCTATTTATAAAATTGTTTAGTCTCTGGTGCATTGGATGGTCAGCCAGTCTTCTGAGTTTCTCTGCTTGCTGCTGGGCTCTGCAGTCTCTGCAGTTTTGTAATCTTTTCAAGTTCTACAATTGACGTTGACTTCATGCCTCCTGTTATAACTCTCATGGCTTGGTTTTGGAGTTTGCTAATTTTATCGAAGTTCGCCTTTGCTGCAGTTGTCCATGCCGCAATACTGTACTCGAGGACTGGTCTCACTATTCCAGTGTACAGTTTCTTTAGTATACTTTCGTCTGCTCACCAGCTTGTGACTCCCAGGTAGTTTGCGTTGTCCTTTTGCTGCAGGTATTTGCCGTTTAGACTTAATTTGGTATTTCGGGGTTTGTTTGAAAGCGAGAATATCGTACATGTTGTTTTTTCCTCGTTTATTTTGACCAGCCATGAGTTCGCCCACTCTTCCAGCGATGTTAGGGCCTGCTGCATCCGATTACTTGCTATGGTGAGATTCTTTTCAGAAGTCCGCATAGCCAGATCGTCTGCAAACATTGAGCTATGGACTCTTCTTGGTATATTCTCTGTTATGTTATTTATATTCACCAGGAAGAGTGTGGGTGATAGTACTCCCCATTGGGGTACTCCCTACTCAAGTGTCACCTTTTTGCTCATCTGCCCTTGTATTTGAACTCTGGCTGTTTTTGAGGTAGTGACTTATCCATTTGTACAATTTTCCACAAACTTCACTTCTTCTTAGTTTGACTCTAAGTCCCTCTTTCCAGACTTTGTCAAATGCCTTTTCTAGGTCCACCCAAATCTAGCTACTGTGTGTTTTTGCTCCTGGTAGGCATCTTCTATTTCCTGTGCTATGAGGATGACCTGATCCTCAGTGGATATGTGCTGTCCAAAGCGTGCTTGTTATAGAATTAGTATGTGTTTTTGTTCCAGATGCTATATCAGTCTGGTGTTTATCATACGTTCCATCAGTTTGCCTACGCAGCTCAGTAGGCTGATAGGCCTGTATCAATTTGGATCTGTTTTGTCTTTTCGTTTCTTTGGTACTGGTATAAGTACAGCGTCTTTGCATGCCTGGGGTACAATACCCGTTTTCCAGCTTTGGTTCAGGACTGATAGTAGTTTCCTCTTTGCTGTTTGACCCAGCCCCATCAGCATTTCGTTTGTTATCCCGTTTTTTTCCGGGAGATTTCCTTTTCTCTAATGTTCTCATGGCCTCTTCCATTTCATTCATTGTTAATTTTGCCATCATATGCTCTTCTGGTGCCATATTGATGTTGTCGAGCACCTTTTGCTCTTCACTAATGTCTGTATACCTATTTGCAGGGATATCAATGTGGTTTGCTCTGGCATAATGTTCAATAAAGGCGTTTGCTGCTTTTTTTCCAGTGAACATGTTGTCACCCTGCTTGATTGTAATTTGTTTGTTTGATGGAGTTTCGTCATTCATAGCTCTGACTAACGTCCATAGTTTGTTCCCTTCTTTGTCTAAATTTAGGCTTTCTGTTTTGTTTTTCCAGCTTTCTCTTGTTGTTTGGATTAGGGTGTATTTGTATTTCGCCGTGGCGGCTTTGAGGGCGATATTTGCCTCCATAGATTGTTCTCGCTCTGCGTTCCAAGCATTTGTGACTGCGTCTTCTGCTTTCTGCAACTCATTATTCCAATAAGGCTTATAATTTGTCCTTGCCCCTCTTGGGATGGTTTCAGTGGCAGATTGCATTATTGCTTTGCTTAGGCTTTCCACCATAGGCTTCATTTTGTTGTTCCGTGTGTTGATGGTTTCACATAGCCCATCTGTCAGGCTTGCAAATCTGTCCCAGTCGGCTCGTTTGTAATTCCAACGTGGGAGCGGTTTTGTTTCCTGTGGGCCTACTTTAATATTAACTTCTAGCCTAATTGGCCTGTGGTCGCTACCTGCCAATTGGTTTAGCACCTGGCGGTCATATTTATGGTGAATGTCCAAAGTGGAAAAGGCCAAATTTGGAGTAGAGGTGGTATGCCATGTTCTAGAATAGAAGCTAGGGCTATCCTCCGGCCTATTGATTAGATATAGATTTATATCTATCTCCCAATCGTCCATTTCGTCACCTCTGCTGTCTGTGTCCGAGTATCCCTATCTCTCCGACTGGCTGTTGAAGTCTCCAGCTACTATGCAGTTGGAGTCTTTTACTTCCATACTCGAGAGACACATGTCTTTGTTTGGTGGTCCGTACAGGTTGAAGATGCGGAGCTTCGTCTCTTGAGCCAGTATGTCAACTCCTACAATTTCTGCTTGTCCGCTGTGATTGACAGCTACAGCGCTACTCGGTATGCAGTTACGTGTCAGTATCAGAACCCCTCCTTTGTGACCTTCTCTATTCAGACGGAAGGTCTGGTATCCTCTGATTGAGAATTTATGGTTGCTGTTGAGGTGCGTTTCTTGGATAGATGCCACGTCAATCTTACCTTCATGCAAGTGATGTGTTAGGGAACGCTTTTTGTTAATGACTACCTTCGCATTCCACTGTAGTATTCTGAGGGTCTTGTGTTTTCGGTCAATAGTTTTTGCCCCATTGACATGTGCCTCGACTCCATAACACATGCGTGGGTGACCACCAGTAGTTATGGTTGGGCCCCTTCGAGGCGTGAGGCCCGGCACTCTCGCTGCCTGGCGGGACTACACAGAATGAGCGCCACGCTTTTTTATTAGGTCGTACTATCATCATACAGCGATATACGTTGCACTGTGTTACTTGTTAAGCTTGTGGCCCAGTGCATCCGCTTTCAAAAGGCGTTTCTGTAGGGATGCCCTCCTTAGCCTTTGGCTGTCCCCAGCCTATCTGCAAGGCAGCAGTTGTTTGTGATCAGAGTTGTCTTTCTTATGGAAGTTGTCTTACAGGACTAACGAGTCTTCACTACTTGTGTCTATAGGGTGCGGTGATGATATATGAGATATGAAATATGATATGGACTATGTACTGGTTTGTACTATCCCGCAAGAGAGGCAGTCCAGTGTGTCTGTATCCTAGGATCGTCCCGTCCTGCCAGAAACGTAGCATGTGCATGTGAGTGGGGTATCTCTTTGCTCCCTTTATTTTCTCGGCTTCTCTGCAGTGATGGTACGCCTAGCATTCCCCGCCACCTGGGAGGTTGACACAATAGGGCAGATGTGCAATGTCCGCTAGCCTGCATCTCTTTTGCGTCCATTGGTATGACTGATAGCATACAGAGATAGAGAGCGAGGCAGGAGTGCATTTATCCAGGGGACAAGCCTGGTAATGTCCCGGAGATGGTGTGTGGAAATATCTCATGGTCAGGGGCCGAGTCTCGACAGTTCACAGTGAGGTGGCTGCTCTACTGTTTACGATACCCCGACCAAGAACTAAGTCTTCTGCTGGTCGTTTCACACCTCATCGCTGTATGTATGGGGTGAATATGGAGCAGCTACCCGCCCGCTTTGATCGGCGGACGGCAGAGACCTCTTTCTGCGGCTCGACCGGGTGGGGCTGGTGCGCGAGTCCCAGGTCCCGACCATATCGTAGCCTCCCATCGCAGTGGTGTTGGGATTTTTGGCGGGATTCTGGCTTAGAGGCGTTCGGCCGTAATCCCTCACATGGTAGCCTCGCGCCATTGGCTTATCAGCCTAGTACGTGAACCAAATGTCTGCGGCTCCTATCGAATTGAGCAGGATTACTGTAGCAACGCCCTATCATTAGTAGGGTAAAACTAACCTGTCTTTCGAGGGTCTAATACCTGCACCGGTTCACTATTTGACCGAACGAATCAACAGAGAGCTTTTTAGTCAGTCAATAACCAGGTATCTGAAACCTGCGATTTCTGTAGGGTTAAGCAAGATTACCGTAGCAGACGCTCTTTCATTAAGAGGGTAAAAAACTGACCTATCTTCCTTGAGTCTATTACCAGCATACGTTCCCTATTAGACCCCACGAAAGTGCTCTCAATCTGTCAGTGATTTTACAGTGTTGGCGTGTAGAGTCAAATTACGCGGCAGGCTCCACTCATGGTGGTGCCCTTCCGTCAATTCCTTTATCGAACACATAATGCAGGCCAATGGAGCCACAGAGAGCTTAGCCCCAGATTTCCGAGAGTCTAAATCCAGCACCCGTTCCACATTTGACCCAACGAAAGTGCTTTCGGCCCGTCAATCATTTCAGTGTTGGCCGTGTTGAGTCAAATTAAGCCGCAGGCTCCACTCCTGGTGGTGCCCTTCCGTCAATTCCTTTAAGTTTCAGCTTTGCAACCATACTTCCCCCGGAACCCAAACACTATTGTTTCCCGGAAGCTGCCCGCAGACTCATCGAAGCAACTCCTGCGGATCGATAGTCGGCATCGTTTATGGTCAGATCTACGACGGTATCTGATCGTCTTCACGTCTCTGACTTTCGTTCTTGATTAATTAAAACATTCTTGACAAATGCTTTCGCAGTAGCTCGTCTTGTGGTGATCCAAGAATTTAACCTCTAACGCCGCAATACGAATGCCCCCGTTTGTCCATGTTAATCATTACCTCCAGTTCCGAAAACCAACAAAATAGAAAAGAGGTCCTATTTCTATATTCCATGCACCATTATTCAGGCAGCCGAGTCCTGCTTTGAACACTCTAATTTTTTCAAAGTAAACGCGCCGGCCACCCTGGACGCTCAGCGAAGGGCACCCGCGGGAGAGAGCCGGCAGACGGTGGGGCAGGAGACAACGGGCAGTGAACCGACGCGAGCCGGGCTGAACGCCTGCGCCTGAGATCCAACTATGAGTTTTTTAACTGCAACAACTTTAATATACGCTATTGGAGCTGGAATTACCGCGGCTGCTGGCACCAGACTTGCCCTCCAATAGATCCTCGTTAAAGGGTTTAAAGTGTACTCATTCCAATTACGGGGCCTCGAAAGAGTCCCGTATTGTTATTTTTCGTCACTACCTCCCCGTGCCGGGGGTGGGTAAGTTGCGCGCCTGCTGCCTTCCTTGGATGTGGTAGCCGTTTTTCATGCTCCCGCTCCGGGATCGAACTCTGATTTCCCGTTACCCGTTACAAACATGGTAGGCATGTCACGTACCATCGACCTTTGATAGGGCAGACATTTGAAAGATCCGTCGCCGGCACATGAGGCCATGCGATCAGCACAAAGTTATCCAGAGTCAACAGTGGGTGAGCCGCATCCCCGCAAGGGGAAACGACGATTGGTTTTGAACTAATAAAAGCTCTCTTTCCGCTAGGGTCGGAGCTTGGTAAGCATGAATTAGCTCTAGAATTGCCACAGTTATCCAAGTAGGATCGTGTCATCTAAGGAATCTCGGCTGATTTAATGAGCCATTCGCGGTTTCACCGTGAGACAGTGTGAACTTAGACATGCATGGCTTAATCTTTGAGACAAGCATATGACTACTGACAGGATTAACCAGATATCTGTCGGAGACGTATGAACCACACACACCGGTCGGCGGAGGACGGATGTGTAAAAAGTCTCATTAGGACGGCCGTAGAGACCGATTGACGGACGGACGGTTGTTCCGTCCCTCACTCCGTCGACCTAGGACCAACGGCCCAGGCGATGAATTTCACAGGGACTGGAGACGATATTTGCCTGCCGGCCTGCCCTTCTCACAAGGGTTGGTCCGGCGAGGACAGGGCCTTTAGGCACGATTCCTGCTTTCAATTGTCCGGTCACAAGCTCTTTGCGAGAGCATGACTACCAGCGAGACGAACTGTCGAGGTCTGCTATAAGCCTTCGAATAACCACCACTGACTGACAAAGTTTCTCTATACGGTCCACAGTAACGCACCGTTGCTAGCGGTACGACGCCACAAATTGTGTCCCGCTACATGGCCGGGGAGAGGCGGGCGAGCGTTTTCGGAAAACCCGCGCTATCACTCCGTCTTACGGGACTGAGATCGCTGTACGAATACTGGATGAGAGTCAATCGTGGCGGAGAGAGACCAGCCCCAGATGAGTTGACGTTCAGATCTGACCAAGGGCATACAATGATCAAATAAATGAGCACGTCCGGTGATGAATGAAGGAAGTGATAAAGAAAATTGTAAGGACGGATAAGAACACGCCTGGCTAAGGATGTCAGACAGGCAGGTCGGAAAGTCAATACTGATCAGGGATGTAACGACAAATCTCACTTTTTAGTATATGATTTAACATAAATGTATGAAAGCTGTGGTGGTACTGAAGGCCACAATTTCATAACATAAATATGGCCCAGTACGTCGTCGGCACACAAAAATGAACACACATACGTTACGGCCACAAGACCTTCATCAGGGACAGAGAACACACTATTGGCAATGACTAACAGCTTACAACAGCAATGATGAACATAGAGCTGAAACAAAGTATGCATGTGCCATTTTCAAGCGTTAGTTTCGGTTCTGGGGCAGCGTCTGAGCCACACTTGTTAATGTTATTGTATACTTTATTCGAAAAGGTGTTATCAGGTCCTCAAGGAATGTTAATTGTGTTCTTCTCCACTCTCGTCTAAAAAGTGTTCTTAAGATCTTTCTGTTTTTTGTTTGCCTCTCTCCTTTATGAGAATTGGTTCTACCTAGGGAATATAATGATCTTGTAGTAAACCTGCAACCATGAACTGTGTGTGTGTTTACATGAATAGAAAGCACTCTAAACCTGCAAACATCATCATTTGCGTGCGTGCTTCTGTCCTGCGATTGTGTTGATGAAGTCGTTAACAAAACACAAATAAGTAATGGCTCATTGACAGCACCAGGATATCAACAAAACGGCACCTTCGATACGGGCACCCGTCGATGGAAAAAGAACGCACGTACTCGAACGACACACAAGACATGATTTCAAATGAACGGCTGAAGTTTGCAGCCATACTTGAAAGTGGCCAGGAAAATGTGGCATACAGTATGCTGTTATGAAATAGAGTTGGCCAAACAACATTATTACACACGGACAAAAACCGAGGAAAACATTAAGAAATCACAGCAGCAAAAGAGAAATAAATATAAGAGACATACACATATCAAGATATGGATAACAAACAAAACCTAATCAAATGAAACATGTGTATTGTCCTTCAGCAGGGAGTTATAGAGGACCATTAAGCACATGCTTGCAGATTATTTTCCCGATTACAGATTGCGTCATAACTTAACATCTTTATACTGGTTTAGAAGACTCTGCAGAGTCTGTATACAACCAGTTAAATTTACATTACTTTGCTCTTAAAGCCATGCGCATCCAATTTATTCTTAAGTGCATTAATTCGCCCGGCCTCCACTACCACTACCTCTGGGGCAATGCATTCCAAGCATTCATCACTCTCTGACTAAAAAAAATATTTCCTAATATCTAATCTGGACCTCTCTTTCGTTAATTTGTAGCTATACTCTCTTGTTCTTGTAGGTAGTTGTAATTAGAAAAAAATGTTAGTCTAATTTATCCGTTGCTCTGATCATCTTATAAACCTGCATTAAGTCACCTTGTATTTTTTTCTCTTTTTGACACTGTAGGTCGGTTTTTCTGAGTCTTTCCTCATAACTGTAATTCTGGAATCCCACTATCAGCTGTGTCGCTCTTTTTAGTATTCTTTCCAGCATGTTTATATCCCCTCTATGATGTGGACTCAACACCTGTACACAGTACTCCAATCTAGGTCTAACCAATGCTTTATACAGTTTGACTATCACTTCACTGACAATTAGCCTTTCGTTGTTGAGTGTAGTGATGTAGCAGATCCCACTGTTGGCACTGGGGTATTCTAACTAAAATATTACCACACTCAAGCACAACATTCATGACATCACACAGCAAATGACATAGCATACAGCAGGTGGCATATTTATTATATCATAAACTTACAACACTATTAAAGTGAGTGCAATGAAATTACAACACAATACAATAAATATCATCTTAACTAAATATTCAGGAGTATATTTTTATGTTGATATAAATATTAACTAAAGCGAAAATAAGCTATTGATGGAATTCCCAACTATCAAAACCCAGATCTATTGCCGTACACACATCACCCAACCATTCCCTTATCTGCATCCTCAACACACTCTCAAAAACTCTTCCTCACTCAAATGCCCTCAGTCGGGCGATCTGAACATAATGCATTCAATATATTCCACGTATACTCACATATGATCTCTCAACTCAGTCGATCTGCGTATACACACGCTCTGAAATATACATCGTTACCTCGGTGTCTACACACACCGCACACACATCTAGATCTCACCTAGTCGATCTATACACTCGCTTACCTCATCAGGACATACCTCGTTCACAAGGTATCCTGCATACAACATTCTAAACTCAATGGCATATGCTGTTTGAGCGATCCTGTTCTATCTCTAACATTAGTACAACAATCTATCAATCGCTCTTCTACTAAGTCGGTGAGTTAAACAGACTCCTAACTACATTCTCTCTCTCGCAAGTCCTGTCATGGATTCCACACACAGGGGAAGAGAGAGAAAGGTAGACTACAACACACCAGAAAAAGACAATGTAAAACGGAACTTTGGTACCTGGAACTTTACTAAAGAGAGACAGAAATGGCAGCTTAAGATCCAACTTACTGGGATAGGGTTGTCAATGGCCATGCCCCAGGAGGAGCGACAAGTAGTGATAATAATGCTGTTAAACTGGACCTATCTTCGCTTTTAGTATGTCAATGTGTTTTTTACTCATTTTCCTGTCATTTTCCACTTTTCCACTAATAAAACTGACTTGTTGCTTGAACTGCTAATAACGATGTTGTCATGTAACTGTTGTCATTTATTCCCAAACCATCACTTACTTTCAGTGGTCTGACCATCTACCACAGTCAGCAGCATAATCACGCCAACAGCTAGGACCAGAAACATGATGATGATTTCCTGTTATAGAAAACAGTGAAGTTCTGTATACTCAAGGGAGGCATCCAAACAAAACAGAACAGCAAGACATGCGCTGGATGGAAAGACACGAAGGAAAGTACAGCCGTGAGAACGGATACTACCGGGGGTATGCAATATTAAAGCCGGAATGTAAGGTCTAGTCATGTGGTAAAAACAGAAATAGACATAACGTGTTGTGTGTGCGTGCGTGTGTGCGTTTTTGCGTGCGTGTGTGTGTGTGTGTGTGTGTGTGTGTGTGTGTGTGTGTGCGTGCGTGCGTGTGTGAGACAGGTTACTGGTGTGACCACCAAAGAACAGTTTTCTGATAAATAATACAAATATGAAATGTTTCAAAAATAAATATGGAAATTGCTGTAGACCTTTCGTCGCATAGACCACTTTTGGATTCCGTTCATCGGACTACATCCTGCTTCTTGCAAAGCATTGTTTAGGGCTTGGTAGCGGGAGATTGAGAACGAACTCAGTAGAAGAACAAGAAGAAGAAGAAGAAGAAGAAGAAGAAGAAGAAGAAGAACATGAAGAAGAAGAACAATAGGTCTAGTGGTGTAGACCTCTTGATCTCGGAGCCAAACTGAAAATGAATGATGGTTTCAAGTTCAAGTTTAGGTCTCGACCTAAACGATGCATATAATCTGGTCCATGTTGGGACCTTGATGCTCTGGAGGATTCAGTGGTCTCGAGGTAAGATGTTCGTCTCGGGTGCTGGTGGTCACGGGTTCAAATCACGGGGGAGACTGGCTTTTTTCACGTGGATCACCGGGAACAAAATTCTGATTTTCGTGCATAGTGCTAGCCGTTTATCTTGCCAGATTTTGTTAAGCCGAGCAAGCGCCGCTATTGTATGTGCTATTCTGGCCAACACCTCACATTGTGATCCTTCATCACTGAAAATCGAACGCAGATATTTAAAACGGAAACTCGCTTGGTACGGTCACATATCGAGATCAAATGGTCTTGCAAATACGATCGTCCACGGAAAGGTGCAAGGCAGACGACCAAGAGGCCGGCTCAAAAAGCGGTGGGAGGACAATATAAAAGAATTGACCAATCTCCGACCAGAAGAGGCACAGGCAGCGGCCGCTGACAGAGAACGGTGGCGTGGGGCTGTGAGGATGTCTTCATGTGTGCCCCTACAACCTCACCGGTTACAGGGTGACCTGATCTGACCTGATATCCTGTCATTGACAGTAAGGGGCCCCGAGATCCACTGGGGGAGGTAATCGTATTGGTAGGTGTGAAACATGCAGCGACAACGATAGAAGAGATATGGCTTGGCTTGGCTTCGTTCGCTCTCAATCTCCCGCTACCAAACATTGAAAGGGATTAAGTAGCAGAATGTAGTCCAGAGAACGGAATGCGTTGTGTCGTAGTTTACAGCTTGATTGCTATATTTGCACCTTTCGGTCCAACACAGCTGACTGCTGGCGTCAGGTCCAGCGAACCAGAGCTGCCAAGACCCTTCTACACCTCCAAGCGGTGATCCTGGATAACAGGCTGCAACCGAGCAGACTGGCTAAGGTGAAGGGATCGAAGAGAGAATGCTAACCCTGTACTCAAAAAATGCTTGCTGAAGTCGGATGTGTTGGACCGAAAGGTGCAAATATCGCAGTCAAACTGTAAACTACGACACAACGCATTCCGTTCTCTGGACTTCATTCTGCTACTTAGGCCCGTGTCAGGGTTTGGTAGCGGGAGATTGAGAACGAACGAACGAACGAAGCCAAGCCAAACAGACATTAGTGTTGCCAGGTAACCGAAGGCTTGGGCTGTGTAGGAGGTTTTTTAGAACTTCCCGCGGCTTACTATATAATACAATATAAACCCCATATTGTTTTCTCTAGTTTTTCATTCTATGTTTTTGATTATACGATATATACGAGATTAAATATGGCGTTCTTACTCACAGAGAGTACATAAAAAACAGCTGTTGAGTAGTGGGGTTTATTTAAGCGGGTGTGAAGGGCGAGGGAAAATGTACTTCAAATGATCTTCATAAGGAAATGCTTTCTGTTACGGTGAGAAGTGTGTGTCAGGTAAAGCGGTGCCATACTTATCGGTAAGTTTTTGTCAAGGACGCTTTAAAAATGCTGATTGAAGCCCTACCTGGGCATCCTGTTAAGAATTTTCTTGCACTGATTAAGCAATGGAATAAATGTATTAATGTTGGTAGGAATTATGTTGAGAAATATGGGACAATGTTAGTACAACAATAAATGGTTTTCAAATTCGTATCTAATTTATTTTCTTTTAATTGCCAATTGTGACCAATTTACTGACTTGTATGATGCTGGTATGACGGAGAACATGTTCTGACGACTGGGGTATCTTTGAGTGGGGCAGAATGAGAGCACGGCGCTCATCCATCTGTAGAAAAAAATGTACGGTGATCACAGACGTCTGAGACAGACTACCATGTTTAGAGGGAGATGTACGGTAAACCCTTTTAAACAACCAGTTCAAAGGTGGTCATTTGGAACATGTTCTGAACCTTTGACGCAGCAAATGGTTTGATCCCATTTATTTCCATGTTTGATTTTCTATATTAGATAATCATTAGTTGTGTTCTGATGAAAACTAATAAAGTTATTTCTTTGTTACGTTTGAGATGGTTTGTTCGGGTCATTTCGTATGTGAGAGACTTCTTTTTCTACTTCTTCTTTTTCTACGTCTTCTTCTTCTTCTTTTTCTACTTCTTTTTTTTCTTCTTAATATTATTATTATTTCTTCTGATTCTTCATCTCCTACCACACCTTCTCCTCAGCCTCCTCCTCATCTTCTTCTTTTTCTCTCTCTACCTCCTCATCCACCTTTTTCTTCTCCTCCTCAGCCTTCTCTTCATTCATATTTTTTCTTCTCTTCACCTACTCCCTCATCTCCTCATTGTTCTTCTCAGCCTTTTCGTCATCTTGTTAATCTTTTTTTCTTTATTTTCTTCTTCTTCTCCTCGCCCTCTTTAGTCTCATCCTCATCTCCCTCATCTTCTTCTTTGTAGTTCGTTCTGAAAAGGTTTTGTAGTTTGTAGCGAGGCTGCGATGTCTGCGCGATACATCTAATTTCATGTGGCTTCATTCGGGATACCGCATGACCTAGGGGTGAAGCAGCCGTGTCCCACTCTCAACGCACCGGGCTCAAATCACGCTCGTGTCCAGTTTGGCAGACATGGGTGGTTCCGCTCCTCCACGTACGGAAAGTAATGGCAACCAACCGTACTACACACTTGCCAAGACATTTGTAGGTGACGGTTGTAAGAAGCGGCGTTCCGCAAAGGACATGCTACTTACTGTTACTTTGTATTCTGGTATCGAGTCTGCCTTTCCATATGCCGCTTATCCCTATAGTCATCACGTAATGTGCAGGCAAAGTATTTCACTCCGTATAAAAGACAGGATTTTAAACACGTGCGCTATCGGTAATTCATGTCCAATTTTCACTCCCGCCGGAGCATAAAGTCACCACTGCAGGTGACATTCTTCATAAAATGTACACCAAAGCATTGTGTCTGCTTTTGCTGATGTGGTTTCTGTAACAATTTATTTGACACGGTACACTTTAGCCCCATGTACAACTCTCTTTAGTCACCTTTTACCACATGCAGATGTGTATTTATTTTCCACACTAAAGGACTCTGTGACCCACTGGGGAAATCTCCTCGGTTAGAAGACAACGAATCTAAGCCGCGTATTCGCCCAGATCCTGTTGTCAAGCCGACCTTGCGTGGACGATGTTTCATGTAATTGTTATATTATATAATCCACTAAAAGTATGCAGTCAGACTGTTGTCCGACTGGTACTTTACGAATCCACATAACAAGATATGTAAATCGAACAAATATTTGGGGTTTTCCTAAATGTGTTCTAAATAGGCCATATCTCATCTGGTTAGCTATAGAGAGCGTCGTGTAGAGGATTATACAACATGGGTAATCTGATCGTCAGATGGGTATCCATTGTTTGAATGTTACTTCAATTTCTGGACACTTTAATGCAGATTCTTCTAAAGGTTCTTCAGGTCAGGTCAGGTCCTCCCGTAACCGGTGAGGTCGTTGGGGCACACATGAAGACATCCTCACAACTCCACGCCATCCCTCTCTATCAGATGCCGCTGCCTGTGACTCTTCTGGTCGGAGACTGGTCCATTCTTTTATGTTGTCCTCCCATCTCTTTTTGGGCCGGCCTCTTCGTCGTCTGCCATGCGCCTTCCCGTGGAGGATTGTGTTTGCAAGACCATTTGATCTCGATATGTGACCGTACCAAGTGAGTTTCCTTCTTTTGACAGTTGCCAAGAAATCTTCGAAAGGCCCTATTGCTGTTGTAATTCTATCTCGTATTTCCTCGTTTTTAACTCGATCTTTGTACGTGACGTTTAAATGTTTTCGGAAACATCTCATCTCTAAGGCCTGTATCCTTCGTTGAAGGTCAGCTGTAACTGTCCATGTCTCACATGCATAGAGGAATATTGACAGGACCAGTGTACGCATTAATCTGATTTTCGTGCGTCTTGCCAGATTTTGTTAAGCCGTGCAAGCGCCGCTATTGTCTGTGCTATTCTGGCCAACACTTCACATTTTGATCCTTCATCATTGACAATCGACCCAAGATATTTAAAACGGTTAACCACTTCGAGTTCCTGACCGTTAGCTTTTATCTTGCTGTTGAAGCCCGTAGCGTTGTTGGTCATTAATTTTGTCTGTCCAGCGTTTATCTCCATACCGTAGTCAAGAGCTGTTTCATCGAGCCTTCTAACCCATTCCTGGAGTTCTGCTTCTGAACCCGCCAACACGTCGATATCATCTGCAAAACGAAGGTTGGTAATCGTTCGTCCCCCTATCTTGACAGTACCAACGTGACCTCCAAGTGCCTCACTCATAATTCCTTCAAGGAATATATTGAAAAGAGTTGGAGTTAATAAAGTGGTACGTGAAGGAGTACTGACTAACAGCTTGGGCGTGTAAACAAGGGTGAGACAGGGATGTCTGCTCCTACCTGTCCTGATTATTGTTGGCTATAGGTTGGATAATGAAGACATGAATCGAAGGCAAAAAAAACAAACTGGTATTCAGTGGACACTATTGTTACAATTGGAGGACCAGGACTACGCAGATGATCTGCTACTTTTGTCACACAGTCATTGTCAAATGCAGAAGAAATTTGATAGGGTGAAAGAACAATCCGCCAAACTGGGACTGAATATCAACATGAAAAAACAAACCAAGCTCCCTAAACTCAACACTAACAGCAAAGAACCAATCATGCTGGAGGGAGAGCAGTTGGAGGAAGAGGATACCTTTACATATTTAGGCAGCACAATAAACACATCAGGAGGTACAGTTGCAGATGCAAGGATCAGAATTAGAAAGGCACGAGGGGCATTCCTGACACTAAACAATATATAAAGATACAGAGATATCAAGATTCACACGAACATTAGAATATTCAACGGAAGTGTCAAGTTGGTGTTGCTGTTTGGAGCGGAGACATAGAGAACGACCACGGTCTTACAACAAAGACTCCATTCCTTCGTTAACAGATGCCTGTGAAGGATAATGGGCATAAGGGGCAGGACATGGTGAGGAATGAAGATTTGTGGGAAAGGACCCAACAACAGCCAGTGGAACAACAAATTAGGCGAAGAAAATGGAGACATCTCGACTTCCTGAACAAAGTTACCACTGGTGATGAGTCGTGGGTTTATATGTTTGACCCGGAAACCAAGCTGTAGTCGTCAAAGTGAAGGCACTCATCATCCTGGATGACGGACGAACAGCAAGATAGGTGCGCAATAATGTACAAGGCATACTGACCGTTACTTTGACTCCCGTGGGGTTGTGCATCACTATTACGCATCACAAGGTAAAATATTACCAAAGAGCAGTACCTGGAGGTCATCGTTCGATGCAAACGACCGGTCCTGGGCACAACGGGAACTTGGCAGCTCCATCTTCATAACGCACCCGCCCATTTTTCACATCTGATTCAAACTTTCTTGGCCAAAAACAACCTTCTTCTGACTCGCCAGGCATCCTATTCTCCCGGCATGACACCTTGCGATGTTCGGCTTTTCTCTAGCTGGACATTCCACTGAAAGAGACACAATTTGAGTCACGAGAAGACATTATGTGGAATGCGATGACCCAACTGAAATCCATTCCCAAGGAGGCCTTCTTGAAATGCTTCCAGTAATCGCAGGATGGCAGGGAGAAATATGTGAAGTCCCAAAGAAAGTATTAAAGGGGATTAGTATTTCAAATGACCAGGTGAGAAATAGTATTTGCCCGACCAAAAGGTCGGATACTTTTCGAACACCTCTCGTATGTACATATGAGAAATGTTCGAGAAGACGAGAACATTGAACGTTTCGACCGATTTACGATTGGGGGGTACGAGATTCCAGAGTTACGATACGCAGATGACACAGTGATACTATCAAGAAGTGCAGAAGGGCTAGAGCAGCTACTTTCAGCCGTTAAGGGACATAG
>JAVGWX010000002.1:109577747-109617747 GCA_036924085.1 Ariolimax columbianus
ACCATTTCTTCCACTGCCGCCCTCAGTGCCTCTGCCTCCGCTCTGAAATTGCTTGTGTATTTTCCAGTTGCCAATGGCAGTGTTATTTTCCTGCCATTTTGGTAGGCTCAGCAATGCCCCTGCCCCTTCGTTCTGTATTGTGTTTGTTACAGAGCCGTCATTGTATGCATGGGTCCATTCCATGCTTGGGTAGTTTTTCATTATGTACCTCATGGTTGTATCTCTTCTTTCTTTTTCAATCTGGCAGTTTTTGTTTCCAATACCTGGTATATTTTCTACCACCTCTGGAAATATATGCTGCCTCCAGGTAGGTTTTCGTACAGTAGGGATGGGCTTTGGTGTTGTTAGTGCGTTCATAGGGTCTTCGTGCATCTTTGCTTTGGCTATCTCTGCAAAGTTTCTCCGCTTTAGTTTCCTATTTATAAAATTGTTTAGTCTCTGGTGCATTGGATGGTCAGCCAGTCTTCTGAGTTTCTCTGCTTGCTGCTGGGCTCTGCAGTCTCTGCAGTTTTGTAATCTTTTCAAGTTCTACAATTGACGTTGACTTCATGCCTCCTGTTATAACTCTCATGGCTTGGTTTTGGAGTTTGCTAATTTTATCGAAGTTCGCCTTTGCTGCAGTTGTCCATGCCGCAATACTGTACTCGAGGACTGGTCTCACTATTCCAGTGTACAGTTTCTTTAGTATACTTTCGTCTGCTCACCAGCTTGTGACTCCCAGGTAGTTTGCGTTGTCCTTTTGCTGCAGGTATTTGCCGTTTAGACTTAATTTGGTATTTCGGGGTTTGTTTGAAAGCGAGAATATCGTACATGTTGTTTTTTCCTCGTTTATTTTGACCAGCCATGAGTTCGCCCACTCTTCCAGCGATGTTAGGGCCTGCTGCATCCGATTACTTGCTATGGTGAGATTCTTTTCAGAAGTCCGCATAGCCAGATCGTCTGCAAACATTGAGCTATGGACTCTTCTTGGTATATTCTCTGTTATGTTATTTATATTCACCAGGAAGAGTGTGGGTGATAGTACTCCCCATTGGGGTACTCCCTACTCAAGTGTCACCTTTTTGCTCATCTGCCCTTGTATTTGAACTCTGGCTGTTTTTGAGGTAGTGACTTATCCATTTGTACAATTTTCCACAAACTTCACTTCTTCTTAGTTTGACTCTAAGTCCCTCTTTCCAGACTTTGTCAAATGCCTTTTCTAGGTCCACCCAAATCTAGCTACTGTGTGTTTTTGCTCCTGGTAGGCATCTTCTATTTCCTGTGCTATGAGGATGACCTGATCCTCAGTGGATATGTGCTGTCCAAAGCGTGCTTGTTATAGAATTAGTATGTGTTTTTGTTCCAGATGCTATATCAGTCTGGTGTTTATCATACGTTCCATCAGTTTGCCTACGCAGCTCAGTAGGCTGATAGGCCTGTATCAATTTGGATCTGTTTTGTCTTTTCGTTTCTTTGGTACTGGTATAAGTACAGCGTCTTTGCATGCCTGGGGTACAATACCCGTTTTCCAGCTTTGGTTCAGGACTGATAGTAGTTTCCTCTTTGCTGTTTGACCCAGCCCCATCAGCACTTCGTTTGTTATCCCGTTTTTTTCCGGGAGATTTCCTTTTCTCTAATGTTCTCATGGCCTCTTCCATTTCATTCATTGTTAATTTTGCCATCATATGCTCTTCTGGTGCCATATTGATGTTGTCGAGCACCTTTTGCTCTTCACTAATGTCTGTATACCTATTTGCAGGGATATCAATGTGGTTTGCTCTGGCATAATGTTCAATAAAGGCGTTTGCTGCTTTTTTTCCAGTGAACATGTTGTCACCCTGCTTGATTGTAATTTGTTTGTTTGATGGAGTTTCGTCATTCATAGCTCTGACTAACGTCCATAGTTTGTTCCCTTCTTTGTCTAAATTTAGGCTTTCTGTTTTGTTTTTCCAGCTTTCTCTTGTTGTTTGGATTAGGGTGTATTTGTATTTCGCCGTGGCGGCTTTGAGGGCGATATTTGCCTCCATAGATTGTTCTCGCTCTGCGTTCCAAGCATTTGTGACTGCGTCTTCTGCTTTCTGCAACTCATTATTCCAATAAGGCTTATAATTTGTCCTTGCCCCTCTTGGGATGGTTTCAGTGGCAGATTGCATTATTGCTTTGCTTAGGCTTTCCACCATAGGCTTCATTTTGTTGTTCCGTGTGTTGATGGTTTCACATAGCCCATCTGTCAGGCTTGCAAATCTGTCCCAGTCGGCTCGTTTGTAATTCCAACGTGGGAGTGGTTTTGTTTCCTGTGGGCCTACTTCAATATTAACTTCTAGCCTAATTGGCCTGTGGTCGCTACCTGCCAATTGGTTTAGCACCTGGCGGTCATATTTATGGTGAATGTCCAAAGTGGAAAAGGCCAAATTTGGAGTAGAGGTGGTATGCCATGTTCTAGAATAGAAGCTAGGGCTATCCTCCGGCCTATTGATTAGATATAGATTTATATCTATCTCCCAATCGTCCATTTCGTCACCTCTGCTGTCTGTGTCCGAGTATCCCTATCTCTCCGACTGGCTGTTGAAGTCTCCAGCTACTATGCAGTTGGAGTCTTTTACTTCCATACTCGAGAGACACATGTCTTTGTTTGGTGGTCCGTACAGGTTGAAGATGCGGAGCTTCGTCTCTTGAGCCAGTATGTCAACTCCTACAATTTCTGCTTGTCCGCTGTGATTGACAGCTACAGCGCTACTCGGTATGCAGTTACGTGTCAGTATCAGAACCCCTCCTTTGTGACCTTCTCTATTCAGACGGAAGGTCTGGTATCCTCTGATTGAGAATTTATGGTTGCTGTTGAGGTGCGTTTCTTGGATAGATGCCACGTCAATCTTACCTTCATGCAAGTGATGTGTTAGGGAACGCTTTTTGTTAATGACTACCTTCGCATTCCACTGTAGTATTCTGAGGGTCTTGTGTTTTCGGTCAATAGTTTTTGCCCCATTGACATGTGCCTCGACTCCATAACACATGCGTGGGTGACCACCAGTAGTTATGGTTGGGCCCCTTCGAGGCGTGAGGCCCGGCACTCTCGCTGCCTGGCGGGACTACACAGAATGAGCGCCACGCTTTTTTATTAGGTCGTACTATCATCATACAGCGATATACGTTGCACTGTGTTACTTGTTAAGCTTGTGGCCCAGTGCATCCGCTTTCAAAAGGCGTTTCTGTAGGGATGCCCTCCTTAGCCTTTGGCTGTCCCCAGCCTATCTGCAAGGCAGCAGTTGTTTGTGATCAGAGTTGTCTTTCTTATGGAAGTTGTCTTACAGGACTAACGAGTCTTCACTACTTGTGTCTATAGGGTGCGGTGATGATATATGAGATATGAAATATGATATGGACTATGTACTGGTTTGTACTATCCCGCAAGAGAGGCAGTCCAGTGTGTCTGTATCCTAGGATCGTCCCGTCCTGCCAGAAACGTAGCATGTGCATGTGAGTGGGGTATCTCTTTGCTCCCTTTATTTTCTCGGCTTCTCTGCAGTGATGGTACGCCTAGCATTCCCCGCCACCTGGGAGGTTGACACAATAGGGCAGATGTGCAATGTCCGCTAGCCTGCATCTCTTTTGCGTCCATTGGTATGACTGATAGCATACAGAGATAGAGAGCGAGGCAGGAGTGCATTTATCCAGGGGACAAGCCTGGTAATGTCCCGGAGATGGTGTGTGGAAATATCTCATGGTCAGGGGCCGAGTCTCGACAGTTCACAGTGAGGTGGCTGCTCTACTGTTTACGATACCCCGACCAAGAACTAAGTCTTCTGCTGGTCGTTTCACACCTCATCGCTGTATGTATGGGGTGAATATGGAGCAGCTACCCGCCCGCTTTGATCGGCGGACGGCAGAGACCTCTTTCTGCGGCTCGACCGGGTGGGGCTGGTGCGCGAGTCCCAGGTCCCGACCATATCGTAGCCTCCCATCGCAGTGGTGTTGGGATTTTTGGCGGGATTCTGGCTTAGAGGCGTTCGGCCGTAATCCCTCACATGGTAGCCTCGCGCCATTGGCTTATCAGCCTAGTACGTGAACCAAATGTCTGCGGCTCCTATCGAATTGAGCAGGATTACTGTAGCAACGCCCTATCATTAGTAGGGTAAAACTAACCTGTCTTTCGAGGGTCTAATACCTGCACCGGTTCACTATTTGACCGAACGAATCAACAGAGAGCTTTTTAGTCAGTCAATAACCAGGTATCTGAAACCTGCGATTTCTGTAGGGTTAAGCAAGATTACCGTAGCAGACGCTCTTTCATTAAGAGGGTAAAAAACTGACCTATCTTCCTTGAGTCTATTACCAGCATACGTTCCCTATTAGACCCCACGAAAGTGCTCTCAATCTGTCAGTGATTTTACAGTGTTGGCGTGTAGAGTCAAATTACGCGGCAGGCTCCACTCATGGTGGTGCCCTTCCGTCAATTCCTTTATCGAACACATAATGCAGGCCAATGGAGCCACAGAGAGCTTAGCCCCAGATTTCCGAGAGTCTAAATCCAGCACCCGTTCCACATTTGACCCAACGAAAGTGCTTTCGGCCCGTCAATCATTTCAGTGTTGGCCGTGTTGAGTCAAATTAAGCCGCAGGCTCCACTCCTGGTGGTGCCCTTCCGTCAATTCCTTTAAGTTTCAGCTTTGCAACCATACTTCCCCCGGAACCCAAACACTATTGTTTCCCGGAAGCTGCCCGCAGACTCATCGAAGCAACTCCTGCGGATCGATAGTCGGCATCGTTTATGGTCAGATCTACGACGGTATCTGATCGTCTTCACGTCTCTGACTTTCGTTCTTGATTAATTAAAACATTCTTGACAAATGCTTTCGCAGTAGCTCGTCTTGTGGTGATCCAAGAATTTAACCTCTAACGCCGCAATACGAATGCCCCCGTTTGTCCATGTTAATCATTACCTCCAGTTCCGAAAACCAACAAAATAGAAAAGAGGTCCTATTTCTATATTCCATGCACCATTATTCAGGCAGCCGAGTCCTGCTTTGAACACTCTAATTTTTTCAAAGTAAACGCGCCGGCCACCCTGGACGCTCAGCGAAGGGCACCCGCGGGAGAGAGCCGGCAGACGGTGGGGCAGGAGACAACGGGCAGTGAACCGACGCGAGCCGGGCTGAACGCCTGCGCCTGAGATCCAACTATGAGTTTTTTAACTGCAACAACTTTAATATACGCTATTGGAGCTGGAATTACCGCGGCTGCTGGCACCAGACTTGCCCTCCAATAGATCCTCGTTAAAGGGTTTAAAGTGTACTCATTCCAATTACGGGGCCTCGAAAGAGTCCCGTATTGTTATTTTTCGTCACTACCTCCCCGTGCCGGGGGTGGGTAAGTTGCGCGCCTGCTGCCTTCCTTGGATGTGGTAGCCGTTTTTCATGCTCCCGCTCCGGGATCGAACTCTGATTTCCCGTTACCCGTTACAAACATGGTAGGCATGTCACGTACCATCGACCTTTGATAGGGCAGACATTTGAAAGATCCGTCGCCGGCACATGAGGCCATGCGATCAGCACAAAGTTATCCAGAGTCAACAGTGGGTGAGCCGCATCCCCGCAAGGGGAAACGACGATTGGTTTTGAACTAATAAAAGCTCTCTTTCCGCTAGGGTCGGAGCTTGGTAAGCATGAATTAGCTCTAGAATTGCCACAGTTATCCAAGTAGGATCGTGTCATCTAAGGAATCTCGGCTGATTTAATGAGCCATTCGCGGTTTCACCGTGAGACAGTGTGAACTTAGACATGCATGGCTTAATCTTTGAGACAAGCATATGACTACTGACAGGATTAACCAGATATCTGTCGGAGACGTATGAACCACACACACCGGTCGGCGGAGGACGGATGTGTAAAAAGTCTCATTAGGACGGCCGTAGAGACCGATTGACGGACGGACGGTTGTTCCGTCCCTCACTCCGTCGACCTAGGACCAACGGCCCAGGCGATGAATTTCACAGGGACTGGAGACGATATTTGCCTGCCGGCCTGCCCTTCTCACAAGGGTTGGTCCGGCGAGGACAGGGCCTTTAGGCACGATTCCTGCTTTCAATTGTCCGGTCACAAGCTCTTTGCGAGAGCATGACTACCAGCGAGACGAACTGTCGAGGTCTGCTATAAGCCTTCGAATAACCACCACTGACTGACAAAGTTTCTCTATACGGTCCACAGTAACGCACCGTTGCTAGCGGTACGACGCCACAAATTGTGTCCCGCTACATGGCCGGGGAGAGGCGGGCGAGCGTTTTCGGAAAACCCGCGCTATCACTCCGTCTTACGGGACTGAGATCGCTGTACGAATACTGGATGAGAGTCAATCGTGGCGGAGAGAGACCAGCCCCAGATGAGTTGACGTTCAGATCTGACCAAGGGCATACAATGATCAAATAAATGAGCACGTCCGGTGATGAATGAAGGAAGTGATAAAGAAAATTGTAAGGACGGATAAGAACACGCCTGGCTAAGGATGTCAGACAGGCAGGTCGGAAAGTCAATACTGATCAGGGATGTAACGACAAATCTCACTTTTTAGTATATGATTTAACATAAATGTATGAAAGCTGTGGTGGTACTGAAGGCCACAATTTCATAACATAAATATGGCCCAGTACGTCGTCGGCACACAAAAATGAACACACATACGTTACGGCCACAAGACCTTCATCAGGGACAGAGAACACACTATTGGCAATGACTAACAGCTTACAACAGCAATGATGAACATAGAGCTGAAACAAAGTATGCATGTGCCATTTTCAAGCGTTAGTTTCGGTTCTGGGGCAGCGTCTGAGCCACACTTGTTAATGTTATTGTATACTTTATTCGAAAAGGTGTTATCAGGTCCTCAAGGAATGTTAATTGTGTTCTTCTCCACTCTCGTCTAAAAAGTGTTCTTAAGATCTTTCTGTTTTTTGTTTGCCTCTCTCCTTTATGAGAATTGGTTCTACCTAGGGAATATAATGATCTTGTAGTAAACCTGCAACCATGAACTGTGTGTGTGTTTACATGAATAGAAAGCACTCTAAACCTGCAAACATCATCATTTGCGTGCGTGCTTCTGTCCTGCGATTGTGTTGATGAAGTCGTTAACAAAACACAAATAAGTAATGGCTCATTGACAGCACCAGGATATCAACAAAACGGCACCTTCGATACGGGCACCCGTCGATGGAAAAAGAACGCACGTACTCGAACGACACACAAGACATGATTTCAAATGAACGGCTGAAGTTTGCAGCCATACTTGAAAGTGGCCAGGAAAATGTGGCATACAGTATGCTGTTATGAAATAGAGTTGGCCAAACAACATTATTACACACGGACAAAAACCGAGGAAAACATTAAGAAATCACAGCAGCAAAAGAGAAATAAATATAAGAGACATACACATATCAAGATATGGATAACAAACAAAACCTAATCAAATGAAACATGTGTATTGTCCTTCAGCAGGGAGTTATAGAGGACCATTAAGCACATGCTTGCAGATTATTTTCCCGATTACAGATTGCGTCATAACTTAACATCTTTATACTGGTTTAGAAGACTCTGCAGAGTCTGTATACAACCAGTTAAATTTACATTACTTTGCTCTTAAAGCCATGCGCATCCAATTTATTCTTAAGTGCATTAATTCGCCCGGCCTCCACTACCACTACCTCTGGGGCAATGCATTCCAAGCATTCATCACTCTCTGACTAAAAAAAATATTTCCTAATATCTAATCTGGACCTCTCTTTCGTTAATTTGTAGCTATACTCTCTTGTTCTTGTAGGTAGTTGTAATTAGAAAAAAATGTTAGTCTAATTTATCCGTTGCTCTGATCATCTTATAAACCTGCATTAAGTCACCTTGTATTTTTTTCTCTTTTTGACACTGTAGGTCGGTTTTTCTGAGTCTTTCCTCATAACTGTAATTCTGGAATCCCACTATCAGCTGTGTCGCTCTTTTTAGTATTCTTTCCAGCATGTTTATATCCCCTCTATGATGTGGACTCAACACCTGTACACAGTACTCCAATCTAGGTCTAACCAATGCTTTATACAGTTTGACTATCACTTCACTGACAATTAGCCTTTCGTTGTTGAGTGTAGTGATGTAGCAGATCCCACTGTTGGCACTGGGGTATTCTAACTAAAATATTACCACACTCAAGCACAACATTCATGACATCACACAGCAAATGACATAGCATACAGCAGGTGGCATATTTATTATATCATAAACTTACAACACTATTAAAGTGAGTGCAATGAAATTACAACACAATACAATAAATATCATCTTAACTAAATATTCAGGAGTATATTTTTATGTTGATATAAATATTAACTAAAGCGAAAATAAGCTATTGATGGAATTCCCAACTATCAAAACCCAGATCTATTGCCGTACACACATCACCCAACCATTCCCTTATCTGCATCCTCAACACACTCTCAAAAACTCTTCCTCACTCAAATGCCCTCAGTCGGGCGATCTGAACATAATGCATTCAATATATTCCACGTATACTCACATATGATCTCTCAACTCAGTCGATCTGCGTATACACACGCTCTGAAATATACATCGTTACCTCGGTGTCTACACACACCGCACACACATCTAGATCTCACCTAGTCGATCTATACACTCGCTTACCTCATCAGGACATACCTCGTTCACAAGGTATCCTGCATACAACATTCTAAACTCAATGGCATATGCTGTTTGAGCGATCCTGTTCTATCTCTAACATTAGTACAACAATCTATCAATCGCTCTTCTACTAAGTCGGTGAGTTAAACAGACTCCTAACTACATTCTCTCTCTCGCAAGTCCTGTCATGGATTCCACACACAGGGGAAGAGAGAGAAAGGTAGACTACAACACACCAGAAAAAGACAATGTAAAACGGAACTTTGGTACCTGGAACTTTACTAAAGAGAGACAGAAATGGCAGCTTAAGATCCAACTTACTGGGATAGGGTTGTCAATGGCCATGCCCCAGGAGGAGCGACAAGTAGTGATAATAATGCTGTTAAACTGGACCTATCTTCGCTTTTAGTATGTCAATGTGTTTTTTACTCATTTTCCTGTCATTTTCCACTTTTCCACTAATAAAACTGACTTGTTGCTTGAACTGCTAATAACGATGTTGTCATGTAACTGTTGTCATTTATTCCCAAACCATCACTTACTTTCAGTGGTCTGACCATCTACCACAGTCAGCAGCATAATCACGCCAACAGCTAGGACCAGAAACATGATGATGATTTCCTGTTATAGAAAACAGTGAAGTTCTGTATACTCAAGGGAGGCATCCAAACAAAACAGAACAGCAAGACATGCGCTGGATGGAAAGACACGAAGGAAAGTACAGCCGTGAGAACGGATACTACCGGGGGTATGCAATATTAAAGCCGGAATGTAAGGTCTAGTCATGTGGTAAAAACAGAAATAGACATAACGTGTTGTGTGTGCGTGCGTGTGTGCGTTTTTGCGTGCGTGTGTGTGTGTGTGTGTGTGTGTGTGTGTGTGTGTGTGTGTGCGTGCGTGCGTGTGTGAGACAGGTTACTGGTGTGACCACCAAAGAACAGTTTTCTGATAAATAATACAAATATGAAATGTTTCAAAAATAAATATGGAAATTGCTGTAGACCTTTCGTCGCATAGACCACTTTTGGATTCCGTTCATCGGACTACATCCTGCTTCTTGCAAAGCATTGTTTAGGGCTTGGTAGCGGGAGATTGAGAACGAACTCAGTAGAAGAACAAGAAGAAGAAGAAGAAGAAGAAGAAGAAGAAGAAGAAGAACATGAAGAAGAAGAACAATAGGTCTAGTGGTGTAGACCTCTTGATCTCGGAGCCAAACTGAAAATGAATGATGGTTTCAAGTTCAAGTTTAGGTCTCGACCTAAACGATGCATATAATCTGGTCCATGTTGGGACCTTGATGCTCTGGAGGATTCAGTGGTCTCGAGGTAAGATGTTCGTCTCGGGTGCTGGTGGTCACGGGTTCAAATCACGGGGGAGACTGGCTTTTTTCACGTGGATCACCGGGAACAAAATTCCCGTAATCTCCGAGTAATGAGATCAGACATCCGTGTTCAGTGGTGCGCACGTTACAAATTCCTTGGCCTAAGGTCGCTGATCCGGTAAAATGCAAGTTAAAAATCTATTCGAATTATTCTAGGGATTTCTCTAATAAAAGAGGACTGTGTGGCTATAATACTAGGTCTTGGTCAAGTAGTTAGCAAAGCGGCACAGATGGAGCCTAACAGATGTGGCAAAGTCTAGATTTAGCTGAGTAGGTTAGCTGTTGCGTAGTCCTTATCTAAAGACTACAACATGTATCTGCACAACGACACGACTCCCCACAGTAAATAACATAGTAAACACTATCCAACAAAAATGGCATGATTTGATAACATGAATTTTAAAAAACAAACATGTGTATATGATATCAGGAACGGACTCTCAGTAAACCACAACAAAGACAAACCATGATATGCGGTATAAGGTGTTTGAGAAATGCTCTCGAGGTCAAAAGGCTGGGCAGAGTACGAAACGAAGTAATCAGACATACACACAGGCGACGGCGTGGGCTGGTGGTTAAGTGATACGGCTCATAAGCTGAAGGTGCTGGGTTCGATCCTTACCACAGCACCGGCCGTTACCCCGGGGAAGCAAACCCTTAGACAATGCAGGAGGAAGACGACCTTTACATAAAATTAATGCTGAAGTCGGATGCACTGGGCCGACAGGCGCAAAATAAAAACCACAGTGCAACGCACAACACCTTGGGGAATAGAAAAATAAGGCGAGCGCAAAAAAAAACAACCAAAAAATCAGACAGAGAGTGGGTGCAACACTGAGCATGGATTACATAGAAAATCAGAGAAACAAAATAGTTCGAACACGGGACAAAAGTGAAACCAAAGTTACCAGCTGCTCGTATCTACAATACCAGACACCAGGGTTGCAGAGCAGGAGGCAGACCACGAAAAACATGGATAGATGGTGTCAGTGAATCGCTGAAGAAACACGAAATGACAACAACATCGACGACAAAGCTGGCACGCGACAGAAAACTACACCTCCCCACGAAGTCTAAAAATACAAGTGATAAAAGATAATGAAGCTTTATTTATATTTAAAACTTGAAGATGTTCGTGGAGATGTATTGGACATTTTCCAATTTGCCGGGAAAATTCCGCTAAATCTGGGTTACCCACTAAGTGGCTACCTCTTCATGTAAACACGTCTTTCGGTTACCCTCTAAGTGGCTACCTGTTCAAATAAACACATGTCTTTCAGTTACCCTCTAAGTGGCTACCTCTTCAAATAAACACATGTCTTTCAGTTACCCTCTAAGTGGCTACCTCTTCAAATAAACACATGTCTTTCAGTTACCCTCTAAGCGGCTACCCCTTCAAATAAATGCATGTCCTTCGGTTACCCTCTAAGTGGCCACCCCTTCTAATAAACACATGTCCTTCGAAACTGGCATTGCGATTGATTAAGTGCATGTTTCCTTACAAGGGGTCAGGACAGGGGATCGAATAGTACCTGGTCTGTGTTTCAATAACTGGGGCAAAATAACCTGAAGATAAAAAGATTCTGGCAGGACGTGACGATCCTGGGATACAGACACACTGGACTGCCTCTCTTCCGGGTTAGTACAAACCAGTACATAGTCCATATCATATCTCATATATCATCACCGTATCCTATAGACACGAGTAGTGAAGACTCGTTAGTCCTGTAAGACAACTTCCATAAGAGAGACAACTCTGATCACAAACAACTGCTGCCTTGCAGATAGGCTGGGGACAGCCAAAGGCTAAGAAGGGCAACCCTACAGAAACGCCTGTTGAAATCGGATGCACTGGGCCACAGGCTTAACGAAACAGTGCAACGTATATCACAGTATGATGACAGTACAACCTTGAAGAAAAAAGTATGGCGCTCATCCTGTGGAGTCCCGCCAGGCAGCGAGAGTGCCGGGCCTCACGCCTCGAAGGGGCCCACCCTTGACTACTGGTGGTCACCCACCCATGTGTTGTGGAGTCGAGGCAAATGGCTATGGGGCAACATCTATCGACGAAAAACACAAGACCCTCAGAATACTACAGTGAAATGCGGAGGGAGTCATTAACAAAAAACTTTCCCTAACACATCACTTGCATGAAGATAAGATTGACGTGGCATGTATCCAAGAAACGCACCTCAACAACAACCACAAATTCTTAATCAGAGGATACCAGGCCTACCGTCTGGATAGAGAAGGTCACAAAAAAGGGGTTCTGATACTGACCCGTAACTGCATACTGTGTAGCGCGGTATCTGTCAATCACACAGGACAAGCAGAAATTGTAGGAGTTGACATAATGGCAAAAGAGACGAAGATCCGCATCTTCAACCTGTACGGACCACCAAACAAAGACCTATGGCTCTCGAGTATGGAAGTCAAAGACTGCATAGTAGTTGCAGACTTTAACAGCCACTCGAAGAGATGGGGATACTCGGACACAGACAGCAGAGGTGACTAAGTGGAAGATTGGGAGATAGACATAAATCTCTATCTAATCAATAGGCCAGAGGATAGCCCTAGCTTCTATTCTAAAACATGGCATACCGCCTCTACTCCAGATTTGGCCTTTTCCACTGTGGACATTCACCATAAAATAGACCACCAGGTGCTAAACCAATTGGCAGGTAGCGACCACAGACCTATTAGGCTAGAAATTGATATGGAAGTAGACCCACAGGAAACAAAACCGCTCCCACGTTGGAATTACAAACGAGCCGACTGGGACAGATTTGCAAGCCTGACAGATGGGCTGTGTGAAACCATCAACACACGGTACAAAAAAAAAATGAAGCCTATGGTGGAAAGCCTAAGCAAAGCAATAATGCAAGCTGCCACTGAAACCATCCCAAGAGGGACAAGGACAAATTATAAGCCCTATTGGAATGATGATTTGCAGAAAGCGGAAAAAGCAGTCACAAATTCTAGGAACATGGCAGAGCGAGAACAATCTATGGAGGCAAATATCGCCCTCAAAGCCGCCACGGTGAAATGCAAATACACTCTAAACCAAACGGCAAGAGAAAGCTGGAAAAACAAAACAGAAAGCCTAAATTTAGACAAAGAAGGACACAAACTATGGAAGTTAGTCAGAGCCATGAATGGCGAAACTCCATCAAACAAACACATTACAATCAAACAGGGTGACAACATGCTTACTGGAAAAAAAGCAGCAAACGCCTTTATTGAACACTATGCCAGAGCAAACCACATCGATGTCCCTGCATAAAGGCATACAGACATTAGTGAAGAGCAAAAGAGGCACGACAACATCAATATGGTATCAGAAGAGCATATGATGGCAAAATTAACAATGAATGAAATGGAAGAGGTCATGAGAACATTAAAGAAAAGGAAATCTCCCGGTAAAGACGGGATAACAAACGAAATGCTGATGGGGCTGGGCCAAACAGCAAAGAGGAAATTACTATCAGTCTTGAACCAAAGCTGGAAAAGGGGTATTATACCCCATTCATGGAAAGACGCAGTACTTGTACCAGTACCAAAGAAAGGAAAAGACAAAACAGATCCAAATGGATACAGGCCTATCAGCCTACTGAGCTGCGTAGGCAAACTGATGGAACGTATGATAAACACCAGACTGATGTAGCATCTGGAAGAAAAACACATACTAATTCTATAACAAGCAGGCTTTAGACAGCACATATCCACTGAGGATCAGGTCATCCTCATAGCACAGGAAATAGAAGATGCCTACTAGGAACAAAAACACACAGTAGCAGTTTGGGTGGACCTAGAAAAGGTATTTGACAAAGTCTGGAAAGATGGACTTAGAGTCAAGCTAAGAAGATGTGAAGTTTTTGGGAAAATGTACAAGTGGATCAACCACTACCTCAAAAACAGAACGGCCAGAGCTCAAGTACAAGGGCAGATGAGCAAAAAGGTGACACTTGAGCAGGGAGTACCCCAAGGGGGAGTACTATCACCCAAACTCTTCCTAGTGTATATAAATAACATAACAGAGAATATACCAAGAAGAGTCTATAGCTCAATGTTTGCAGACGATCTGGCTATGTGAACCTCTGAAACGAATTTCACCATAGCAAGAAATCGGATGCAGCAGGCCCTAACATCGCTGGAAGAGTGGGCAAACTCATGGCTGGTCAAAATAAACGAGGAAAAAACGACATGTACAATATTCTCGCTATCAAACAAACCCCAAAACACTAAATTAAGCCATAACGGCAAATACTTGCAGCCAAACGACAACCCAAACTACCTGGGAGTCACATTTGATCGGCGCAAGACATGGAAAAGTCAGTTCGAGAGATACCGAATGAGAGCCAGAGAGAGAATGGCAATCATGAGGAAACTTGCTGGCACAAGCTGGGGAGCAGACGAAAGTATACTAAAGAAACTGTACACTGGAAGAGTGAGACCAGTTCTCGAGTATGGCTGTCCAACATGTTTTTTCTCTGTCTTCCTCTGTCTCTCTTCTCTGCCATCTTTCCCGTTGTCACAGCGTGCTCCAAGCAGCCTCTTCTCATAATATGCCCGAAAAAGAATGACTGCCTTGTTCTGCTCTTTGCAATTTGTTGTATTTGTATTTGTGGCTCTTCTTTAAATGTATCATTCGTTTTCTCTGCAATCCCTGGTATGTGCAGCATCCCTCTGTAAAACCACATCTCCACTGATTCCGTTGTAAGATCAATATGTTGATAAGAGTGATCAGAGATCATAAGACACCCTGATCCACCGCGACCTCGCTTCCTTGGAAACCTTTTAGACACTCCATCTAGCAGCTAAAGAAACTGCTGATCACAAAATGGCAAAAAAGGATTACATATGCAGAAGTTTTTTTGTCCACATGTCAGATGAGCAGCTGCCAAAGAAAATATGATATGGTAAGCTTGAGTCAGGCAAGCGAGCTCGTGGTGGCAAAATAAAACGTTACAAAGAAACTCTGGAAGCTTCACTGAAAAACTACTGCCTTGACTCTGATGGTTGAAGGAACATTGCTGCTGATCGCTCTGCCTGGCGAAGGAAAATCTCTTCTGTCGCGATTTATATGGAGCAGACAAGAATCGGGGAAGCTGTACGGAAACAAGCGACACGAAAGTAAAGAGAAATGTGACTTCCGCCTGACGGTCAGACAGTGTTTTTCTGCTCTCGGAGCCACATACGCTTTCGGGCTCGGGTTTGGTCAGCGATCTACGAATCCACTCCAGGATTGACAGATGACAATGCGGTTCTCTTCTGAAACGATGTACAAACAACAACGCAGTGTGTTATTTCGCGCTAACGTTTATTGAGAGAAAACAATATTAGAAAGATAGATAAGGAAAGGAACCTAGGGGTTATAATAGATCATACAGGTAAGGTGAGGGAGCAAGTTCAGGTAGCAGTAAAAATGGCAAATGCAACTTTAGGTATGATAAAAAGAAATATTAAACATAGAAACAAGGAAGTGATAGTCAAACTGTATAAAGCATTAGTTAGACCTAGATTGGAGTACTGTGTACAGGTGTGGAGGCCTGATCGTAGAGGGGATATAAACATGCTGGAAAGGATACAAAAAAGAGCGACAAAACTGAAAGTGGGATTTCAGAACTACAGTTATGAGGAAAGACTAAGAAAAACCGGCCATCAGTATCTAGAAGAGAGAAGAATTCGAGGTGACAATTCAGGTTTATAAGAAGATCAGAGTAATGGATAAATTAGACTATAACAAGTTTTTTTCTAAATACAGCCACCCACAAGAGTAAGAAGGCATAGCTACAAATTAACTAAAGAGAGGTTCAGATTAGATATTAGGAAATATTATTTTAGTCAGAGAGTGGTAAATGCTTGGAATGCATTGCCACAGAAGGAGGTAGTGGAGGCAGGGACAATTAATGGATTTAAGAATAAATTGGATGCGCATAGCTTTTAGAGCAAAGTAATTTAAATGAAACTGGTTATTGACAAACTCTGCAGGGTCTTCTTCTTTCTTCTTCATAGCGTTCAGGATCTTTTGGACATGCTATATCTGCAGGCCAGTCGCCATGATGAAGTCTGTAGTCTTCACCAGGTCGGAGCGGCTGCCCCACAGCTTTTGTCACAGCTCTGCATCCTCTGGCCAGGTATGGCATCTCATTTCCCTATAGATTGGGCATTCCTGTAGAATATGCTCAGGGTTCTGGCCTTCTGTTCCACATGGGCACTCATCGGTGTGTGAGATCTTCAGTCGGTACAGATGTTCTAGTAGTCTGCAGTGTCTGCTTCTCAGGCGAAATAAGGTAGTTTGTTGATTTCTTTTGAGTTTGTGAATTGGGTCTGGTGTACTGTCTATGTTCCTGTCTTCTCTCCATTGGTGTGTATACTGATTTCTGATGATGTTCTTGATTTCTCTGTATTGTACTCGATGACTAAATTGTGTCATTTTGCTGCCATCTTTTGCCAGAGTGTCAGCTCTCTCGTTTCCCGTCATTTCGCATTTGGAGGGTAGCCACTGGAGGGCCATTGTTGAGTATCCCTGGAGTTTTCCCAATTCTGATCTGATCTCTGATAACAGTGGTTCGTTGTTTGTTTTTGGTATTGTCTCTAATAGTAGCAGGGTCTTATAAACCAGTATAAAGACGTTATGTTAAATTTCGTTTCACCGGCTTACACTGTCGTTCGTATGACAATGTGTGATCCATTGTATTTCCCAGGTGCGTGTGTGTATCGTTATGTTCAAGTTCTTGCCCCTGCCAACTAATCTTTCAAACAGAGTGTTATTCTAACATGCTACTGTGGCTTGTGAAGCTAGGTTGTCTATTCATTCATTGCATTAAACTATACAGTTAAGAGGGATCGCATCCAGAGGTAATTGCAAGAATAGCACAAACAACAGCGACGCTTACTCGGCTGAAACCTATATGGCAAGACAAGCGGCTTGCCATCGGCAAAAAAGTTAGACTAATGCGCTCTCTTGTGATCTCAATATTTCTGTATGCCTGCGAGACGTCGACCATTACAGCAGATATCCAGGGCAGAGTACATGGAATGGAAATGAGGTGCTATAGAAAACTCCAAAATGTTACATATAAAGATCGTGTCACGAACGTAGAAATACGACAGAGAGTTGAAAACGCTATTGGTCCTTTTGAAGATCTGTTCACAACAATCAAAAGACGAAAGATGGCCTGGTGCGAGCACGTTGCGAGGTCCAACGGAATTACCAACTCGATACTCTTTCGTTCCGTGCCGGGAATGAAAGGGCGAGAACGTCCAAGGAAAAGGTGGGTGGACAACATCACTGAGTGGTCAAGCCTTCGTCCCGGTGAGATACGACAGGCGGCGGCTGACAGAGAAAGATGGCGTGGGATTTTGGGAGTGTCTTAAAGTGTGCTCCAACGACCTGATGGGTTACAGGATGAACTGAACTGAACTGATACAGCAGTAATGATTACAAGCAATGCTATCACGGCAAGGATCAAGGCACACACTGACTCTAACCAATTTCATGCTATGTCCACAATGGTAGCCGTATAGACTTATTCACCTGTCTGATCGTGTGATCACAATCACAACTCTATCAAATGATACTGTACCGAAACCTCGCTTAGTGACATTGATGGAAATGTGGGGAGTACAGGAGTTGGCCACCACACCTGATAAAAAGCTGAGGTCTTGTACAGGGCTAGTACAAGTCTCTGACACTGCATCATTGACAGCAGTGGGTTCTATTGGATTACCTTTGCCTCATCTCTCCACAATCATTTACCTTGCATCTTTTTTAACACTTTCATCCATTAGCAGTCATATAACAATGTACATCTCTCTTTCTGTTCTTCCTCTCTCTCTCTCTCTCTCTCTCTCTCTCTCTCTCTTCTTTGATTTCTTGTTTCTCTGTACTATCAATAAACAAATTTGACTACCAACTAATATGTGACAAAATGAACTATTGTGATTATATAAGAAATTCCAATGTTCACTGCCCACTGCTAGGCGCAACACAAAATACACGAGGAAGTAAAGCTCACGAACAAAAACTAGCCTTGCAAATCTGTCAACCTTAACGGCTATCCCAACAACAAACTATTGGTTATGTCAAGTAAAGAATGTAAAAATACATTGCCAACTCGCTGTTCATACTCATGGATGTATCAAATAATACAAACACTGCAGTCGGAGATGAAGTGGTAGAAACTTTACTATAAGAGAGAGATCTCAGCTTTTGTGAAATGAGGGTAGCCCTTGCTCGCTGTCTTGACTTAATTACATATTAAAGATAGGTAAATTTAGTTCCATATCAGTAATTACTGTCAAATATGAGGTACTAGAGACTTCATTGTTCGGATGCACACACGAATCCATACACTGACCAATACGTCCTGATACCGCCTTAAAGACTACTGTCTGGGGTGGGAAAGGGCGAGCTGCCTCACTGAAAGCATGTCGTAAGAAGAGACTAACTGTGTGACATGGCATAACACCGGCCATGGTTAGATGGTTTGTTTAGAGCACTATAGATAGCGCAGAACAGGCTGCGGCACTATAACAGGCTGCGGCGCTACTTTGCTCTAGTCGCTTAACCACCCTCCGTAAGCGCTTGTCCCAAAGCAGCACAGCTGTTTGCGCCTAGCCTGCTAAGAAGGAAACCCTTCTGCCGGCTATATCCAGCTCATACCGGAGCTGAGATCTGTACGGGGGCATCTGCTCCTGTAGAAGAATGTCGACGAAAAACTATGCAAGGGATGTAACCCATAAAATGTAAAAATAAGTCATATTTAGAGTTATCCCATCATAAAAAATTCGCGTGAGAGATTCTGGCTTGGGCGTCTCCCCTCTTTATCCAGGTACAACCTAGAACGAGTGAGCTATGGCCCTACACCAGAACCACATGGACGTGTACATTGGCATCTGTACACTGAAGGCGATAGGTGTTAATTATCCACCCGACCAAATTTCTCACGCTTGTTGTCGTCCTCGTGCACGACATATGGGGAGGAACAGCTCGCGACCCCAAGCGCTCGCGACGGACGATTGTGACAGCAAAGCCGTGCTTATCACAAGAACTGAACCTTGGACCTTGACCGGCGTCGAAGTCATGGAGCGAACTAGACAAGTAACTGGCAGAAGACAACACTGGCTGCTCCTGTAGCTGTTAATAGTAATGTTACAGTTAACATATATGCTGATGCCTGTTTGAACTAGCTCTGTTGTGGTAACAACGTCTTGCATATTGTTTTTAAAATGTATCTAATAATATACATAAAATGCAACTAAATGTTATAAATTACCCAAGAGTAGAGTTTGTCTAGAATGCTGCATTTAACACACACAAACTATTAGAATGGTTTGCTTATTTGCGTGTAATTATTAAATTATGTATATTATTGTGATGCATTTATTACTTCCCTTTCTTTTGAATACATAACCATTGTGACGAAGTAAACATTGTCCATGTAAATACAGTTCACTTCTAGGCCATGAAACTATTATCTAGCTAACCGAAGATTCTGTGCTGAGAGTTGGGTATGGTTAAGCGTGCTTATATTGCGTGTGTGCTAATTCATAAATGGTTCAGCGTTGGATATAATGAGTATATGTAAGCAAAGGTATGTAAACTTTCTTGTTATAAATTTCTCGAAGATTGTTAATCTCACTGTGCATATCCAAAATGTAAACTGTACTTTTTCAAAAACAGCACACCCACTACTATCATTATAATAACACCAGTGATATAGAATCGTGCATGTTCACAGCTGGCTGAATAAATGTAAATGTAATATTCATAACATGTCATTTGAAATACGTAAAAATCAAACTGAATCTTATTCCAGTGTGTGAATTTTCATTGTTAATTTTTTAGTTCACAACATGCATAAGTTGGCATGTTCAAGAATGTAAACAAACAGCTGCTAAAGTACACATTCATGCTGTCCTGTGTATTGATGAAATTGCATGTTGCACAAATTTGGTATATCAGAATAATGGCACAATTAACAGACACAAAAAGGAAAAGGCCTGGTAGTAATACATGCCTTATTATATCAGACATATATTTGCATATGGTCGGCACTACGTCTTGTGCTGAATACATTTCGAGGCAGAAAATAAATTGGTTTGGTCATCTCATGAGAATACACCCTCATTATCTTCCACTTGTGGCTTACAGTGCTGGTAGATCTGGCTACAGGGTAAAGGGATAGCCGTGAGGTAGGTGGATAGATAACATTACAGTGATTGTGCAATGACAAGGTTTCATATTGACCGACGCAAAGCACTTAGCGCAGGATAAACGACTTAAGCGCCTCACAACGCTATACGGCACAAGTGGAAAGAAAACTAACTAACTAACTTGCACATACACATATTTCTTTGTGTGTGTGTGTGTGTGTAAGCTCTACATTATAGACGAATTTTAATAAACATTTTACTGTTCCTGATGGTTTTTAAAAAAATGCAGCTTTAGAATTGCTTGCAGAACCACTTTGTTTGGTTTTGTTGTTGAAGCAACAATTTAGCTACTTCAAACTCAGTAGGAGGTTGGTTTATTTTTAAATGTTGGAATGTCCAAACCTAAGGCTTTGAGAGTCTTCAATGCTATTGAGGTTAACATGTTCACAGCAAGATAATATGCAGGAACTTAAAGACTGGTGTTGATGTGTTAACTTGTGGATAGTAAGATACTATGTAATAGATTAAAACTTGGTGTCAGTCTGCTAACATGTGGATAGTAAAATACTATGTAGTAGATTAAAACTTGGTATCAGTCTGCTAACATGTGGATAGTAATATACTATGTAGTAGATTAAAACTTGGTGTCAGTCTGCTAACATGTGGATAGTAAGATAATATGTAGACTCTTAAAATGTAGTGCTGGCCTGTTGACGTGTGGTTAAAGTGATCATATGTAGGACATTAACGCTCAATTTTGGTAGACTAACATGTTTAAAGTCTTCTTTCTACTTTGCTTTCAGAATCCTTTGTTCATGTTATATCTACAGACCAGTTGTCATGATGATGTGTGTAGTCTTCACCAGATCAGAGTTGCTGCACAGCAACTATTACCTCAGCTCCGCACTCTCTGATTACGTCTGACATCTCACTTCACTACAAACGAAGTATTCCTGTTGAATATTTTCAGAATTATGTTCCCCTGTTCCACATGGGCACTCATCAGTGTATGAGATCTTGAGTCAGTATAGATTTTCTAGTATTCTTCAGTTTCCAGTTTTCAAGTGAAATAAGGTAATTTGTTGGTTTCTTTTGAGTTAGTGAATTATCTCCATTGGTGTATTTTATGATATCTGCTGATGTTTTGATGTCTCTATGTCAGTAGTAAGACAGTACGTAGCACAGTTAAGCTCGGTATCAGTCTGTTTACATGTGGATAGTAAAATAAAATGTAGGACATTAATGTCCAACATCGGTTTCTTAACATGAGGGTAGTAACATATTTTATGTAAGACAATAAAGATTGGTGTCCATCTGATAACATGTAGATCTTAAGATACTATGTACCACACTAAATCTGGGCATCGATCTATTAAAAAATGGATAGTAAGAGATTATATAGGACATTCAAGTTGACATACAGCTGTTAATATGTGGATAGCAAGATATTATTTAGCACAGCTAAGTTTGATGTTGATCTGTTAAACTATGGATACTAAGATAAAATGTTGAATATTACTTCTCAGGGTAGGTCTACTAACATGTGAATCATGAAATACTCAAATTTAGTCTGCTAACATGTGAATAGGAAGATACTATATAGGACCTTAAAGCTGGGGGTTGACTTACATCTTTTGTCCCGCTGATACTGATACTATATAGGACCTTAGAGCTCGGGGTTGGCTTACATCTTTTGTCATGCTGATACTGATACTATATAGGACTTTAAAGCTTGGTGTTGGCTTACATCTTTTGTCATGCTGATACTAAGGTACTGTATAGGACCTTAAAGCTCGGTGTTGGCTTACATCTTTTGTCACGCTGATACTAAGATACTATATAGGACCTTAAAGCTCAGAGTGAATCTGTTAACATGGTGACTGTAAGATACTATGGGGACACCAATGTTCATGATTGGCCTTAACTTAACTTCATTGTACTGGTTTAGAAGGCTCTTCAGAGTCTGTATACAACCAGTTTATTTCTATTTGTGAATGCATTAACTGACTCTACTTCTACTACATCCTGCGGCAATGCATTCCAAGAATTAACCTTTCTCTTACGTAAAAACATATTTCCTAATATCTAATATGGACCTATCTTTAAACAATTTGTAACTGTGCTCTCTTGTTCTTGTAGTCGGCCGTGCTTTGAAAAAACTTGGTATAGTCTAATTTATCCTTTTCATTAATTAATTATAAAAGATCCCGTCACGCTATGCGGCGCATAGGAAATATTGTATTAGGCCCATATTATTTTGTAACCAACAGCATATAGTGGATGATGTGGTCAGCATCACGCCAGCCGCCTTTTTCTGGTACCCAATTTCTGTGGCTTGGTTGACCATAGGGGCCAGTTTGTGATTAGAGAAAAAAACAAAATGAATTTATACACTTGTATTAAGTCACCAGTCTGTTAACACATGGTCGATAAGATTTTGCGTAGGACAGTTTGTTTGTTTGTTTTTTTGGCATTCACTTTATTTCTCTATACCCCAAGGTGGTTTGCATTGCACTTTGATTTTTATGTTGTGCCTGTTGGCCCAGTGCATCCGACTTTGACATGCATTTTATCTTATGGTCTGCTTCCTCCTGCATTTTCTAAGGTTTGCTTCACCAGGGTAACGGCCAGTACTGTGATGGGGATCGAACCCAACACCTTCGGATTGTGAGCCGTGTCACTTAACCACTAGCTCTCGCCGTCCCCACTTAGGATCGTAAAATTCTTCATCAGTCTAGATTTGTTGAAATGTGGATACAAAGAAACCGCAGAACAACAAAGATTGGTGTCAGTCTATGAACATGTGCATAGAAAGTTTGTAGGTGTGACCATTATATCATCGTGCTGGTCTGTTAAGATGGGGACAGATGACATTATATCATCGTGCTGGTCTGTTAACATGGGGACAGATGACATTATATCTTGGTGCGGGTCTGTCAACATGGGGACATATGACATTATATCTGGCTGCTGGTCTGTTAACATGGGGACAGATGACATTATATCTGGTTGCTGGTCTGTTAACATGGGGACAGATGACATTATATCTGGTTGTTGGTCTGTTAACATGGGGACAGATGACATTATATATGGTTGCTGATCTGTTAACATGGGGACAGATGACATATCTTAGTGCTGGTCTGTTAACATGGGGACAGATGGCATTATATCTGGTTGCTGATCTGTTAAAATGGGGACAGATGACATATCTTGGTGCTGGTCTGTTAACATGGGGACAGATGGCATATCTCGGTGCTGGTCTGTTAACAAGGGGACAAATCACATTACATCCCGGTGCTTGTCTGTTAAAATAGGGGACAGTTAGACACTTTGTAGGACGTTAAAGCTCGGTATCAGTCTCTTTACATATGGAAAGAAGAGTTCTATGCTAGTTAGTTAGTTTAGTCAGTTTTTTTCCACTTGAGTCGTTGAATGTTATGGGATACTTAATTCGTCTATCCGCCCCAAGTGCGTTGTGTCGGTCAATGTGAGCCCGTGTCGCTGCACAATCACTTTATCATCTATCCACCTACCTCACAGCCGCTCCCTTTTATTATAGCCAGAAGGTTGTTGAGGCACCGTTATTGCAGTTTGTAGTACCAGCTCTCACCATACAACAACAGTGTGTTTTGGGCTGCTACACACCTGAGGGAGCCCATAAATTTCATACAACAGAGCTGACACTGTCTTCAGCTAGGGCTGAGGGCGCCAATCTCGTAAAGTTCAGCCATGTGAACTAGACCGTAAAATATGACACATGTTTAAGCGTAGTGCTATTCATATAGCCGATGTCCAATTCCAGGAAGAAAATACAAGGCGATCAAATTAACCAGTCCAAATGGAAAACAACAACACATTTCCTAGAACACAAGCGTAAGTCGTCAACCAGTGTGAATTCCTGGCAAATCCATGGTCTGGCGGCATCTAAAATGAACTAAAACAGAAGAGCAATGTAGAACAGTAGCCAATTATTGTGCCATCTTTGCTGCTCTCAACACTTGGATAGTAGATACTATGTAGGATATTAAATCTCAGAGTTAGTCTGTTAACATGGTGATAGTAAATACTATGTTGGATATTAAATCCCAGTGTTGGATCAAATCTGTTGACATACAGATACTATGATGATGCTATGTAGGACAATAAAGATAGATGTTAGTCTGCTAACATGGATACAGTAAAATGCTATGTAGGACAATAAAGATAGATGTCAGTCTGCTAACATGGATACAGTAAAATGCTATGTAGAACAATAAAAATAGGTGTCAGTCTGTTAACATGGATACAGTAAAATGCTATGTAGGACATAAAAGCTTGGTAAGGTCTGTTAATATGATGTTAATATGTTGCCAGGTGGAAAGTAAGATTCTATGTAGGATATTAAAGGTTATTGTCAGTCTTTTTATATGCAAAATGTAAGATTCTATTTTTAACAGTAAGTCTCTGTGTAGGTCTTATAAACATGTGTATAGTATATTACTTAGGATATTAAAGATTGTTGTCAGTCTGTTACCATGTAGGCATCAAGATAACATGAGTTCACTAACAAACGGTGTCATTCTGTTATAAATGTGGAAAGTAAGATATTATATAGGACATTCAAATTCAACATTGGTCTGTTAGAAATTTGGATTGTAAGATATTATGTAGGACATTCAAATTCAACATTTGTCTATTAGAAATTTGGATAGTAAGATATTATGTAGGACATTAACATTCAACATTGGTCTGTTAGAAATTTGGACAGTAAGATATTATGTTAGTTAGTTAGTTAGTTAGTTTTCTTTCCACTTGTGCCGTTTAGCATCGTAGGCGCTTGAGTCGTCTATCCTGCGCCAAGAGTGTTGCGTCGGTCAATGTAAGCCCTTGCGTTGCACAATCACTTTAATGTCATCTATCCACCTACCTCGCGGCCGCCCCTTGTTCTGTAGCCAGATCTACCAGCATTGTAAGCCCTCAGTGGAAGATGTACGACATTAAAATTCAACATTGGTCTGTTAGAAATTTGGATAGTAAGATATTATTTAGGACATTAAAATTCAACATTCATCTGTTAGAAACCTGGATATTAAGATATTATGTAGAACATTAAAATTCAACCTTCATCTGTTAGAAATTTGGATATTAAGATATTATGTAGGACAATAAAATTCAACATTCATCTGTTAGAAATTTTGATATTAAGATATTATGTAAGACATTAAAATTCAACATTCATCTGTTAGAAATTTGGATAGTAAGATATTATGACATGTCTCAAGGTCAAAGGGACTTGCAGATACCATACTACAGGGCACAGTATAGAGCAAGCGAAGACAAGAATGTCCGAGAAAATTATGGGAAGATAACATCTATGAATAGACTAGCCTACAACTTAAGGAGGCAAAAAAAGCAACCACAGACAGAGAGGGATGGTGCAGGATTGTGGAGGTGTCAGAAGGAGTGCCCCAACAATCTCAAGAGATCACAGGATGAACTGAGCGGAGACACTATGTAGGACAGTAAAGATAGATATTGATCTGTTAAAATATGAATCGGCATATTGAAAATGTTGGACAATATTTCTCATGGTAGGTCTACTAACATGTGGATAATAAAGTACTATTAGGTCAGGTCATACCGTAACCGGTGAGGTCGATGAGGCACACATGAAGACTTCCTCACAACCCTACGCCACACTTCTCTGTCAGTGGCTGCTGCCTGTGCCTCTTCTGGTCGGAGATTGGTCCATTCTTTTATGTTGTCCTCCCACCTCTTTTTGGGACGACTTCTTTGTCGTCTACCTTGCACCTTTCTGTGCAGGATCGTATTTGCAAGACCATTTGATCTCGATATGTGACCATACCCAAACGAGTTTCCTTCTTTTGACAGTTGCAAAGAGCTCTTCAAAAAGCCCTATACAGAATATTAATGCTCAGGTTCCGCCTGTTAACATGTGGATAATAAGATAATAGGTAGGAAAGTAAAGTTCAGTTTTTGTATACCTCTTAGGACATGTAGTTAGCAAAATACTATCTAGGACATGTGGATTGTGAAATACTTTCTAGGTCATGTGGATAGTGAAATACTTTCTAGGTCATGTGGATAGTGCAATACTATCTAGGTCATGTGGATAGTGAAATACAATATAGGTCATGTGGATGGTGAAATACTATCTAGGTCATGTGGATAGTGAAATACTATCTAGGACATGTGGATAGGGAAATACTATCTAGGACATGTGGATAGTGAAATACTATCTAGGTCATGTGGATATTGAAATACTATCTGGTCATGTGGATAGTGAAATACTATCTAGATCATGTGGATAGTGAAATACTATCTAGGTCATGTGGATAGTGAAATACTATCTAGGTCATGTGGATAGTGAAATACTATTTAGTTCATTTGGAGCTTTTGATGGTGAATCTCAATGGAGCTCCACTGCCACAAGTTAAACCTACTAAAACCTTCGATAAATGGTACTTCAGTGCTAAAACTATCTAACAAGCATGTTCTGTGGATTTTGCTTTTTTAGGCTTAATAAAAAATCAGTGATGCTTCAAGGATAGACATTTAGAAGTTATCCTGCCATATGGGGAACTTGGCTTGGCTTCGCTTCGTTCGTTCTCAATCTCCCACTACTAAACCCTAAAAGGGCTTAAGCAGCAGAATGTAGTCCAGAGAAAGCAACTCGTTGTGTCGTAGTTTACAGCTTGACTGCGATATTTCCACCTTTCGGTCCAATACATCCGCCTTAAGCAACCATTTTTTAGTACCGGATTAGCATTTCCTCTTCGATCCCTTCTCCTTAGTCAGTCTGCTCTGTTCCAGCCTGTTTTCCAGGATCATCGCGTGGAGGTGTAGACGGGTCTTGCAGCTCAGATTCGCTGGCCCTGACGCTAGCAGTCAGCTATAGGTCGCTGACCGCTGCAGCTCATGCGCTGCATACGGGGAACTGAGATGCTAGTCTAGCCAGGCACAACATACTGACCAGGACGTCGTGTCAGGGTCAGGCAAAATACACTGACCAAGACCATAATCTCTCTTCCATGTAGCGTTTCCTGGAAACAGGCTGTTTTCAGGCAGTCTGGCTGACGACGTGTGATCTCCGTAATAGTGAGCGCAACGCAGGTGAAAAACCGCCAGGAAGGCCACCTTCATCGGCATGACAGGGATGGGACGAAAGCTACCTCCACCTGCCACTTAACACTCTTTTCAGGGCTCACAAAAGAGTAAACTTACTCACTGTGGGCATTGAACAACAACATCCTCCGTCTTCATCGTACGCTGTCAGACGTCAACTTGAATTTGTTCGAAGAAAGTAGCGGCCATCCTGAGGCTGCAGACGTCAACTTGAATTTGTTCGAAGAAAGTAGGAGCATCCTGAGGCTGTCAGACGTCAACTTGAATTTGTTCGAAGACAGCAGCAGTTATCCTGAGGCTGTCGACACTGCCATAGAGCTTGTCTAGTGTTGGCACTGGTGATGGCCACATGTGCTTTCTCTGGTCCTCGTATGTCGGGCGATTTTGCAGCAGATGTTCAGGAGTCATTTTCCCTGTACCACAAGTGCATTCATCAGTAGCACCTATCTTCAGTTTATTGAATAGATGGTACCTTAGTCTGTTGTGGCCTGTGCGGAGTCTAAAGACCACGACCTGCTCTCTTCTGTTCAACTGGTAATAGGCATCATTTTTTTGTGTAGCCAGCATGCTCTGTTTCCCACTTGTCCATGTATCTGGACCTAATAAACCTTTTGGACTCTTCGTAAGTCACACTAGAATCTGGTTGTGGTAGTCTTGCACCTTCTTTTGCCAGTCTGTCTGCCTCCTCTTTGCCTTGGATGTTACAGTGGGATGGAACCCTCTGTACCCCTACTCTTTTGGATGTGGACTGCTGGCATAGTTGACAAAGTACTGCTCTTACGTCATTATGTTCTGTATTTTTCTGGCTTTTTAGTGCTGTAACCACGGACAGGGCATCTGTAAACAAGCAACAACATCCAGTCGCACATGTCCGTGATTCGTTCAAAAAGTTCTCGCGTCTCAAATTTGTAATTCAGTTTTAAGCTTGTAAACGGGTATTTCGTGCTAAAAAAAAGTAGAACACTGGGAAACTAGTAGGGATCGTTTGCATCATGACATCCAAGAACCCAACAAGAGAAATTAACTTTTACACAAAACTAGTCTACTATAAATATTTCAAAATTCGCGTTAACAAATCCACTTTTACACAAAACTAGTCTACTTATAAATATATCAAAATTCATGTTAACAAATTCACTTTTACACTAAACTGGTCTTCTATAAATATATCAAAATTCGCGTTAACAAATTCACTTTTACACAAAACTGGTATCTTATAACAGTGTAGTAACAGTAGGTCGAGAGCTGATTTTTTTGAGAGACAGCTATGTGTGTAGCAACGGTAAGGCCCAGACCTGATTGTTTTGGCAGAGATCTTTGCGTAGTAGTTTAATTACATGATTGAATTTGTTTTATTGCTGTTTGTGTTGGCAGAATTATAACTTTTAGAACACAAGTGAGACAAATTGTCGTATATTTTATCTTATTAGTACTACTGGTCTACTAAAACAGCAATAGTACGCAAACAAATCAAACTAGAATCTTCAAACATTGTCACGTCCACAGAGACTAAGATAAAACTTGCAAACTCTCCCAGCTGTCCACATAAGTTAAGCTAGATCCTTAAAACTTTCACAGTAGTCAACATAAGGCAAGTTAGAACATTCACTCTCACAGTTGCACACATAAATCAAGCTAGAACCTCAAAATGCTCACTGTTGTACACATAAACCAAGCTAGAACATTTAAACCTTAGCCGCAGTTCATAGAAATCAAGCTATATAGAACCTTTAAACTTTCACAGTAGTCCACATACATCAAGTTAGAACCTTCAAACGTTCACAGTAGTCCACAGAAATCAAGTTAGAACCTTCAAACTTTCACAGTAATCTACAAAAATCAAGCTAGAACCTTTAAACTTTCACAATAGTCTACATAAATCAAGCTAGAACATTCAAACTCACAATCGTGCCTATTAACAAAGAAACTTACTTGGGATACCACCAATTGCAACCACTCCCAGTAAATCGCTGGTTAAGAGTGACTGTATAGATGTAGCTGATTCGAGCCTCTATTACAAACGAAAATCTTTTGCAATGAAAAATGTGACGGCGAATTCTGACCGACTAATGACCCCGAGTCACGGTCTAGTGGCTGGAAAGTAAGAAAGTAGACTTAACGTGTCAATGAGCAGGTGTGTTAACTTAGCTAGCTTTAACCGTATCCATTTTACCCACCTTTTACGGCTTTTCTTTGATGGTCACAAAGGTGTTGACCTAATCTTATCCAAGTATCTATAGACGTAGACATGATCTTATCCAAGTATCTCTAGACGTAGACCTGCTCTTTTCCAAGTATCTCTAGACGTAGACCTAATCCTATCCAAGTATCTCTAGACGTAGACCTGCTCTTTTCCAAGTATCTCAAGACCTAGACCTAATCTTATCCAAGTATTTCTAGACGTAGACCTGATCTTATCCAAGTATCTCTAGACGTAGATCTAATCTTATCCAAGTATCTCTATATGTTGACCTAATCTTATTAAAGTATCTCTAGACGTAGACATAATCTTATCCAAGTATCTGTAGACGCAGACATGATCTAATCCAAATATCTCTAGACGTAGATATGATCTTATCCAAGTATCTCTAGACGTAGACATAACCTTATCCAAGTATCTCTAGACGTAGACATGATCTTATTCAAGTATCTCTAGAAGTTGACATAATCTTATCCAAGTATCTGTAGACACAGACATGATCTTATCCAAATATCTCTAGACGTAGACATGATTTTATCCAAGTATCTCTAGATGTAGACATAACCTTATCCAAGTATCTCTAGACGTAGACATAACCTTATCCAAGTATCTCTAAACGTTAACAACATTTTCATTTCTCATACAGTGGATCCATGAGCACTACCACACATGACAATGACAAGGTGGACAGACTAGCAAAGGTGGGATAAAGACAAGACCTACCACACGCTGCGACATCCCTACAACTGCCAAACAGCTCATACCAGAAAACAAAGAGACGTGTCTGAACAGATAGACCATGGAAAACATGGAAATGGAGGTCACAAACGGCAAGCCCCAATCTAAATTACAGCATCAATCAACTCACATAGAAAGAATCATAGTACCATTTTCTGGATGAGAGACAAACACATTCCACGTAACACGTACCTGAACATAATCCAACCACAAGACACACCACAGCGCCAGCTCTGTACACACCCATATGCCACAGTTGGTCATTATCTCTTTGAGTGATCGGCGCTCAACGATGTTAGGAGAATGCTTCTTCCTATGAGGCCAGATAAATAGAACACTATGTATGGCACTAGACAACAAATAACAACCACGCCCAGACGACAGTATATGGCATTGGGTCGAAGGGTGTGAGCACCGATGCTTCTGCATCCGTAACAAAGTCTGGTCAGGCAAAACATACTGATCGGACAGGTTAGTCAGGGTCGGGTAAAATAACAGTAAAACAACAACAAATTATAAGAAACAGGCGTACTTCTAAATGACACTTCACATCGGATCCACACCTTGGGGATTGTATGTTACGTTTTGATTCGCATTATTCTTTTATAAGTCTAGTGATATTGCGAGCGTAATATCGGAGTAGCAACATGTCACTTTGTCAGCTTGTGCATTCACAATTAAAAATTACTATGATTCTCTGTATAAGGGAAATCTTACCTCTAAATCAACCATATAATCGGTGTACTACAGTAAACACAAAATATTACCTATATCTCACTATATAATCGGTGTACTACAGTAAACACAAAATATTACCTATATCTCACTATATAATCGGTGTACTACAGTAAACACAAAATGTTACTTCTATCCCACCATATAATCGGTGTACTACAGTAAACACAAAATATTACCTCTAACTCACTGTTTAATCGGTGTACTACAGTAAACACAAAATATTAACTCTTTCCCACCATATAATCGGTTTACTACAGTAAACACAAAAACATTACCTCTAACTCACTGCATAATCGGTGTACTACAGTAAACACAAAATATTACCTCTATCTCACTGTATAATCGGTGTACTATGTAAACACCAAAATATTACCTCTATTTCACTGTATAATCGGTGTACTTCAGGAAACACAAAATCTTACCTCTATCTCACTGTATAATCGGTGTACTACAGTAAACACAAAATACTACTTCTATCCCACTATATAATCGGTGTACTACAGTGAACACAAAATGTTACTTACATCCCACCATATAATCGGTGTACTATGTAAACACCAAAATATTACCTCTATTTCACTGTATAATCGGTGTACTTCAGGAAACACAAAATCTTACCTCTATCTCACTGTATAATCGGTGTACTACAGTAAACACAAAATGTTACTTCTATCCCACCATATAATCGGTGTACTACAATATACATAAAATATTACTTCTATACCACCATATAATCGGTGTACTACAGTAAACACAAAATATTACCTCTATCTCACCATATAATCGATAGGAAAGAACGGTCACCAATCGCACAGACTGGCGCATCACTTTTGCTGAAGGTGTTAAGAGATATGAGGCATCAAGAATAGATGAGGCCATCCAGAGACGCTCGCTCTGCAAGTCAACTCACACCAACCCTTCTTCAACCCCGAGGGAAGTAGGTGTCTTATTTCCCTGTACAAAGTGCAACAGACAATTCAAGGCTCAGATTGACTTATTTAGCCATCTTCGAACTCATGTTTACAGTGAATGCTGACAAAGCGGTCCTCATCGATAACGACGGACTAACAAAAATCGGTGCACTACAGTAAACACACAATATTACATTTAACCCACTACATAATCTATTTACTACAATAAACACACAATCTTACCTCTAACCCACTGTATGACCCGTGCACTACAGGAAACACAAAATCTTATACAATTATTTCCTTTGTTGCAGGTTGTCTATTGTTTACACCATACGAAAAACAGGACCTCACCACTAATTGAGTCGTCCCCGCATTCTCTCGCTCAACACTTTGTTGAGACATTTCGCATCTACTACCACTTATCCTACACGATGCCCAGGACTCATCACCCGTTGTCGTGGACAATCAACGCGAAAGGCACTGGTTGGATATACTGATTGCTTGGCTTGACTTGAAGCACGAGGCACCAACTGTAGCTGATCCTCTTTCTTGTCTTTTATCACGCCAGCCGAAGCACAGCGGTACCAGCACAGTCGACCTCCATCAAGAAACCTGCGACAAAAAACGTTGCATCCTCTTGCAGTAGTCGATTCTGTAACTATTGTCTAGCATGATGAGACTGCTAGTATAATGCACCACTCTCTTTAGTCGTCTTTTTTAATGCATGCATGGAGTTCATGGAATCAAATCAAAATCACGTCCCTTCATTTCTTGAATCACATGTCCAGCCCTTAAATCTTACTTAACATAACGAGCTTTTAGAAAACATAATTCTTCTCATTTGCAGTACTGTAAAAATAATTTTTACATTGTTATTTTGCCACGTCCATGCACAACCCTTAGTGTCATCTTACAACATGCAAGGCATTAAATAATTTACCTTATTTTCTTCACAACTCAGGAGAAATAAATACATCGCCCACCTTCACATATTTTGTCCTGGACTTACTGTGGCAATATTTGGCAGTGGTTATATCCTTTCAATTTCCAAGAGGTTTTCAAAAGGCCCTATTGGTGTTGTAATTCTATCTCGTATTTCCTCATTTGTAACTCGATCTTTGTACGTGACGTTTAAAAGTCTTCGGAAACATCTCATCTCCAAGGCCTGTACCCTTCGCTGAAGGTCAGCTGTACCTGTCCATGTCTCACAAGCATAGAGGAATATTGACAGGACCAGTGTACTCATTAATCTGATTTTCGTGCATAGTGCTAGCCGTTTATCTTGCCAGATTTTGTTAAGCCGAGCAAGCGCCGCTATTGTATGTGCTATTCTGGCCAACACCTCACATTGTGATCCTTCATCACTGAAAATCGAACGCAGATATTTACAACGGAAACTCGCTTGGTACGGTCACATATCGAGATCAAATGGTCTTGCAAATACGATCGTCCACGGAAAGGTGCAAGGCAGACGACCAAGAGGCCGGCTCAAAAAGCGGTGGGAGGACAATATAAAAGAATTGACCAATCTCCGACCAGAAGAGGCACAGGCAGCGGCCGCTGACAGAGAACGGTGGCGTGGGGCTGTGAGGATGTCTTCATGTGTGCCCCTACAACCTCACCGGTTACAGGGTGACCTGATCTGACCTGATATCCTGTCATTGACAGTAAGGGGCCCCGAGATCCACTGGGGGAGGTAATCGTATTGGTAGGTGTGAAACATGCAGCGACAACGATAGAAGAGATATGGCTTGGCTTGGCTTGGCTTCGTTCGCTCTCAATCTCCCGCTACCAAACATTGAAAGGGATTAAGTAGCAGAATGTAGTCCAGAGAACGGAATGCGTTGTGTCGTAGTTTACAGCTTGATTGCTATATTTGCACCTTTCGGTCCAACACAGCTGACTGCTGGCGTCAGGTCCAGCGAACCAGAGCTGCCAAGACCCTTCTACACCTCCAAGCGGTGATCCTGGATAACAGGCTGCAACCGAGCAGACTGACTAAGGTGAAGGGATCGAAGAGAGAATGCTAACCCTGTACTCAAAAAATGCTTGCTGAAGTCGGATGTGTTGGACCGAAAGGTGCAAATATCGCAGTCAAACTGTAAACTACGACACAACGCATTCCGTTCTCTGGACTTCATTCTGCTACTTAGGCTCGTGTCAGGGTTTGGTAGCGGGAGATTGAGAACGAACGAACGAACGAAGCCAAGCCAAACAGGCATTAGTGTTCTTCTTCTTCTTCTGCGTACACAGTCAGACAGTAACCATTATTTTTTCGAAAAAAGCGGCGGTCATCCTGAGACTCTCGCCACTACCATAGAGCTTGTCTTGCAGTTCCACTGGCAATGGCCACATCTGCTCTCTCTGATCCCCGTATGTCGGGCAGTTCTGCAGCAGATGTTCAGTGTCATTTTACCAGTACCGCACGGGCATTCGTCGGTACACCCTATCTTCAATTTGTTGAATAGGTGGTACCTCAGTCTATTGTGGCCAGTGCGAAGTCTGAAGACAACGACCTGCTCTCTTCGGTTCAACTGGTAATAGGCATCGTTTTTGGTGTAACCAGTATGTTCGGTTTCCCATTTGGTAATGTACCTGGCTTTGATAAGCCGTTTTGACTCTTCGTACGTCATACTGGTATCTGTTTGTGGTAGCCTTGCACCTTCTTTTGCCAGTCTGTCTGCCTCCTCGTTGCCTTGGATGTTGCAGTGTGACGGAACCCACTGTACCACTACCCTTTTTGGTGCGGACAGCTGGCACAGTTTGCAGAGTGCTGCTCTTAAGTCATTAAGCTCAGTGTTTTTCTGGCTTTTTAGCGCTGTGACTACGGCGAGAGCATCTGTCAGCAAGACTATGTGGCTCTCATTTTCACTGTGTGTTGCCATTTCTTCCACTGCCGCCCTCAGTGCCTCTGCCTCCGCTCTGAAATTGCTTGTGTACTTACCAGTAGCGAATGACAGTGTTATTTTTCTGCCATTTGGTAGGTTCAGGAATGCTCCTGCCCCTCCGTTCTGTGTAGTGTTTGTTACAGAACCGTCGGTGTATGTGTTGGACCGAAAGGTGCAAATATCGCAGTCAAACTGTAAACTACGACACAACGCATTCCGTTCTCTGGACTTCATTCTGCTACTTAGGCCCGTGTCAGGGTTTGGTAGCGGGAGATTGAGAACGAACGAACGAAGCCAAGCCAAACATGCATTAGTGTTGCCAGGTAACCGAAGGCTTGGGCTGTGTAGGAGGTTTTTTAGAACTTCCTGCGGCTTACTATATAATACAATATAAACCCTATATTGTTTTCTCTAGTTTTTCATTCTATGTTTTTGATTATACGATATATACGAGATTAAATATGGCGTTCTTACTCACAGAGAGTACATAAAAAACAGCTGTTGAGTAGTGGGGTTTATTTAAGCGGGTGTGAAGGGCGAGGGAAAATGTACTTCAAATGATCTTCATAAGGAAATGCTTTCTGTTACGGTGAGAAGTGTGTGTCAGGTAAAGCGGTGCCATACTTATCGGTAAGTTTTTGTCAAGGACGCTTTAAAAATGCTGATTGAAGCCCTACCTGGGCATCCTGTTAAGAATTTTCTTGCACTGATTAAGCAATGGAATAAATGTATTAATGTTGGTAGGAATTATGTTGAGAAATATGGGACAATGTTAGTACAACAATAAATGGTTTTCAAATTCGTATCTAATTTATTTTCTTTTAATTGCCAATTGTGACCAATTTACTGACTTGTATGATGCTGGTATGACGGAGAACATGTTCTGAAGACTGGGGTATCTTTGAGTGGGGCAGAATGAGAGCATAGCGCTCATCCATCTGTAGAACAAAATGTACGGTGATCACAGACGTCTGAGACAGACTACCATGTTTAGAGGGAGATGTACGGTAAACCCTTTTAAACAACCAGTTCAAAGGTGGTCATTTGGAACATGTTCTGAACCTTTGACGCAGCAAATGGTTTGATCCCATTTATTTCCATGTTTGATTTTCTATATTAGATAATCATTAGTTGTGTTCTGATGAAAACTAATAAAGTTATTTCTTTGTTACGTTTGAGATGGTTTGTTCGGGTCATTTCGTATGTGAGCGACTTCTTTTTCTACTTCTTCTTTTTCTACGTCTTCTTCTTCTTCTTCTTCTTTTTCTACTTCTTTTTCTTCTTCTTAATATTATTATTATTTCTTCTGATTCTTCATCTCCTACCACACCTTCTCCTCAGCCTCCTCCTCATCTTCTTCTTTTTCTCTCTCTACCTCCTCATCCACCTTTTTCTTCTCCTCCTCAGCCTTCTCTTCATTCATATTTTTTCTTCTCTTCACCTACTCCCTCATCTCCTCATTGTTCTTCTCAGCCTTTTCGTCATCTTGTTAATCTTTTTTTCTTCATTTTCTTCTTCTTCTCCTCGCCCTCTTAAGTCTCATCCTCATCTCCCTCATCTTCTTCTTTGTAGTTCGTTCTGAAAAAGGTTTTGTAGTTTGTAGCGAGGCTGCGATGTCTGCGCGATACATCTAATTTCATGTGGCTTCATTCGGGATACCGCATGACCTAGGGGTGAAGCAGCCGTGTCCCACTCTCAACGCACCGGGCTCAAATCACGCTCGTGTCCAGTTTGGCAGACATGGGTGGTTCCGCTCCTCCACGTACGGAAAGTAATGGCAACCAACCGTACTACACACTTGCCAAGACATTTGTAGGTGACGGTTGTAAGAAGCGGCGTTCCGCAAAGGACATGCTACTTACTGTTACTTTGTATTCTGGTATCGAGTCTGCCTTTCCATATGCCGCTTATCCCTATAGTCATCACGTAATGTGCAGGCAAAGTATTTCACTCCGTATAAAAGACAGGATTTTAAACACGTGCGCTATCGGTAATTCATGTCCAATTTTCACTCCCGCCGGAGCATAAAGTCACCACTACAGGTGACATTCTTCATAAAATGTACACCAAAGCATTGTGTCTGCTTTTGCTGATGTGGTTTCTGTAACAATTTATTTGACACGGTACACTTTAGCCCCATGTACAACTCTCTTTAGTCACCTTTTACCACATGCAGATGTGTATTTATTTTCCACACTAAAGGACTCTGTGACCCACTGGGGAAATCCCCTCGGTTAGAAGACAACGAATCTAAGCCGCGTATTCGCCCAGATCCTGTTGTCAAGCCGACCTTGCGTGGACGATGTTTCATATAATTGTTATATTATATAATCCACTAAAAGTATGCAGTCCGACTGTTGTCCGACTGGTACTTTACGAATCCACATAACAAGATATGTAAATCGAACAAATATTTGGGGTTTTCCTAAATGTGTTCTAAATAGGCCATATCTCATCTGGTTAGCTATAGAGAGCGTCGTGTAGAGGATTATACAACATGGGTAATCTGATCGTCAGATGGGTATCCATTGTTTGAGTGTTACTTCAATTTCTGGACACTTTAATGCAGATTCTTCTAAAGGTTCTTCAGGTCAGGTCAGGTCCTCCCGTAACCGGTGAGGTCGTTGGGGCACACATGAAGACATCCTCACAACTCCACGCCATTCCTCTCTATCAGATGCCGCTGCCTGTGACTCTTCTGGTCGGAGACTGGTCCATTCTTTTATGTTGTCCTCCCATCTCTTTTTGGGCCGGCCTCTTCGTCGTCTGCCATGCGCCTTCCCGTGGAGGATTGTGTTTGCAAGACCATTTGATCTCGATATGTGACCGTACCAAGTGAGTTTCCTTCTTTTGACAGTTGCCAAGAAATCTTCGAAAGGCCCTATTGCTGTTGTAATTCTATCTCGTATTTCCTCGTTTTTAACTCGATCTTTGTACGTGACGTTTAAATGTTTTCGGAAACATCTCATCTCTAAGGCCTGTATCCTTCGTTGAAGGTCAGCTGTAACTGTCCATGTCTCACATGCATAGAGGAATATTGACAGGACCAGTGTACGCATTAATCTGATTTTCGTGCGTCTTGCCAGATTTTGTTAAGCCGTGCAAGCGCCGCTATTGTCTGTGCTATTCTGGCCAACACTTCACATTTTGATCCTTCATCATTGACAATCGACCCAAGATATTTAAAACGGTTAACCACTTCGAGTTCCTGACCGTTAGCTTTTATCTTGCTGTTGAAGCCCGTAGCGTTGTTGGTCATTAATTTTGTCTGTCCAGAGTTTATCTCCATACCGTAGTCAAGAGCTGTTTCATCGAGCCTTCTAACCCATTCCTGGAGTTCTGCTTCTGAACCCGCCAACACGTCGATATCATCTGCAAAACGAAGGTTGGTAATCGTTCGTCCCCCTATCTTGACAGTACCAACGTGACCTCCAAGTGCCTCACTCATAATTCCTTCAAGGAATATATTGAAAAGAGTTGGAGTTAATAAAGTGGTACGTGAAGGAGTACTGACTAACAGCTTGGGCGTGTAAACAAGGGTGAGACAGGGATGTCTGCTCTTACCTGTCCTGATTATTGTTGGCTATAGGTTGGATAATGAAGACATGAATCGAAGGCCAAAAAAAAAAACTGGTATTCAGTGGACACTATTGTCACAATTGGAGGACCAGGACTACGCAGATGATCTGGTACTTTTGTCACACAGTCATTGTCAAATGCAGAAGAAATTTGATAGGGTGAAAGAACAATCCGCCAAACTGGGACTGAATATCAACATGAAAAAACAAACCAAGCTCCCTAAACTCAACACTAACAGCAAAGAACCAATCATGCTGGAGGGAGAGCAGTTGGAGGAAGAGGATACCTTTACATATTTAGGCAGCACAATAAACACATCAGGAGGTACAGTTGCAGATGCAATGATCAGAATTAGAAAGGCACGAGAGGCATTCCTGACACTAAACAATATATAAAGATACAGAGATATCAAGATTCACACGAACATTAGAATATTCAACGGAAGTGTCAAGTTGGTGTTGCTGTTTGGAGCGGAGACATAGAGAACGACCACGGTCTTACAACAAAGACTCCAGTCCTTCGTTAACAGATGCCTACGAAGAATAATGGGCATAAAGGGGCAGGACATGGTGAGGAATGAAGATTTGTGGGAAAGGACCCAACAACAGCCAGTGGAACAACAAATTAGGCGAAGAAAATGGAGACATCTCGACTTCCTGAACAAAGTTACCACTGGTGATGAGTCGTGGGTTTATATGTTTGACCCGGAAACCAAGCTGTAGTCGTCAAAGTGAAGGCACTCATCATCCTGGATGACGGACGAACAGCAAGATAGGTGCGCAATAATGTACAAGGCATACTGACCGTTACTTTGACTCCCGTGGGGTTGTGCATCACTATTACGCATCACAAGGTAAAATATTACCAAAGAGCAGTACCTGGAGGTCATCGTTCGATGCAAACGACCGGTCCTGGGCACAACGGGAACTTGGCAGCTCCATCTTCATAACGCACCCGCCCATTTTTCACATCTGATTCAAACTTTCTTGGCCAAAAACAACCTTCTTCTGACTCGCCAGGCATCCTATTCTCCCAGCATGACACCTTGCGATGTTCGGCTTTTCTCTAGCTGGACATTCCCCTGAAAGAGACACAATTTGAGTCACGAGAAGACATTATGTGGAATGCGATGACCCAACTGAAATCCATTCCCAAGGAGGCCTTCTTGAAATGCTTCCAGTAATCGCAGGATGGCAGGGAGAAATATGTGAAGTCCCAAAGAAAGTATTAAAGGGGATTAGTATTTCAAATGACCAGGTGAGAAATTGTATTTGCCCGACCAAAAGGTCGGATACTTTTCGAACACCTCTCGTATGTACATATGAGAAATGTTCGAGAAGACGAGAACATTGAACGTTTCGACCGATTTACGATTGGGGGGTACGAGATTCCAGAGTTACGATACGCAGATGACACAGTGATACTATCAAGAAGTGCAGAAGGGCTAGAGCAGCTACTTTCAGCCGTTAAGGGACATTGTAAAGATCAAAATCGTTCCATCTTGCGTGAACACGCTGCCCAAGTATTTGAATTCACTGACTTGTTTAAGCTCTGTACTTTCTATCTGTATATTTAGTGTTTTTTCTATTCTTCTGATTTTCATTGCCTGATTGTCTTTGCTGTAC
>JAVGWX010000002.1:109620247-109672117 GCA_036924085.1 Ariolimax columbianus
CCGGCCTACAGTGTCTCGAAGAGAGAAGAATTCGTGGTGACTTAATACAGGTGTATAAGATGATCAGAGGAATGGATAAATTAGAATATAACAAGTTTTTTTTAAAATACAGCCACCCACAATAACACGAGGGCATAGCTACAAGCTGACTAAAGAGAGGTCCAGATTAGATATTAGGAAATAGTTTTTAAATTTTAGTCAGAGAGTGGTGTCTGCTTGGAATGCATTGCCAGGGGAGGTAGTGGAAGCAGGGACAGTTAATGCATTTAAGACTAAACTGGATGCGCATAGCTTTTAGAGCAAGGTGATGTAAATGTAACTGGTTGTATACAGACTCTGCTGGGTCTTCTAAACCAGTATAAAGACGTTAATTTAAGTTAGGTTAAAACTGGACTACATTCGTGATGGAACTCAACTGCTAAAATTGAAACCCCCAAACGTTGTGTATGTAAACAAACAGAGAAAAAAAATGCTGTCGTCCATCTGTTTAATGCCTGCTACGCTTATGCTAGCTCTGACAACATCAGATTACATATTTTTTTTAATTCTCAAAGAAACAAGTTGGGCTTCCCCAATTTCCATTGAAGTCAATTATATTCATTATAATAATTACTTTTGTTAAAACAATTATTATTTTAAATTATGAGATAGAAATTATTGTAAATTTTAAACATTTGTTCTTTAGAATGTGTGTTACCTATATATTATAAGTAACAACAAACAACGGTACGATAAAAATCGATGTGGGTGTTGTGTTCCCTAAGATTTCTTTCAGTTCTGAGAAGGTTACTACTCGCCACTGGCTTCAGCCATCATCACTTCTAAGTACACATTGAACAGGCCAGGTGAAATTGGGCAACCCTGTCTTACTCCCTTTCTTATAGGTACCGCGTCCACGGATCCTTCTCTTTAATGATATGATGGCCTTTTGGTTTGTGTATAGGTTCTGCATCGGTCGGATGATTGGTTCTTCAATTGCGGTATGTCTGAGGATCTCAAAAAGCCTCTTCCAGAACACTTTATCAAACGCCTTCTCATAATCTGTAGCAGATGTACAGGGGTCCTCCCCGATCGATCATTTTCTCCGCAAGGAACTTCAATGTGCGAATTACCTCTCTGGTGTCTGATCCTCTTCTGAACCCAAATTGATAATCTTTCAACAGCCCATCTATGTGGCTTGTTATTCTCTTTCTGATTATTGCCAGGTGGATTTTGGAAGCATGTGATATCAGGCTTTTTGTTCTGAAATGTTCGCATTCAGTCGCATTGAATTTCTTTGGGAGTGAGATTATTACTGTAATAATGTAATCCACCAGCCAATTTCCTGTACAATAAGTCTGTAACAGCTGAAAAAGACGACACTACATAGGTTCACCTGCCGCTTTTAGAAGCTCTATTGGTATGTAAACTGCTTTGGCATTTGGGATCGTGCGCCGGGCCCAGTCAAATTCTTTTCGAACTATCTGTGTGGCGTCCTCTCCTACTTCTTTCTCACTTGTTGTATTTGAGATTTGAGCTGCATAGTTATCTTCTTCTTCATCTAGTTTTGCCAATTATTTTCTCTATGTCTCTTTCTTTTGTTCTGGGTCTGTAATGATGTTACCTAATTGATCTCGTATGGCACGTGGCTGGACTCCCTTTTTTTGTGAGCTGGTTTGTTTTATTTTCCTATACATCAGGCCATACCTCGCTTCTTTTTCCATTTATTCGATTTCTCTACAGCCTTCCTCTAACCACTAATCTCTTGCTTTCTTGCACTCCCTGTCCATTTCATTTTTTATAGTTTCTTGTAAGTCTCTCTGCCTGCTTTGGTTTTCACGTTTTTCTATTTGTGGCGCTCTGTTATTTTGTGTATTATTTCCGAATTGATTCAGGGCTTCTTTACTACAACATGCATTTGTCCAATTGTTTTTACTGCGGCCTCTGTCACACTATTCTTCAGCCTTTGTCATTGCTCCTCTGGCTCTTCTTGTGTGGTTTGTGAGATTCCTATCAGCATTTCGATCTCCTTTTAGAATTTTGCCCTATTTCATCCTCCTTCATGACTTTTAAATTCCACTTGCATCTCTTTGGTTGCTTTGTTTACGTCGTCCATCGCAGATGGCAATTCGTCATTACTAAGGTTGTGGTCTGAACCTGCATCTGCACCGGGGTATGCCATCGATTTTTACCTGGTCCATAAATCTATATTTCACTATGATATAATCAATCTGGCTCCTCCATCTGTCTTCTGGGGATGTCCATGTATATCTCATCCTATAGGATGTTTCATTCCACGTGTTAGATACTGTGCATTTCTCCTGTTCACAGAAATCAGCTAGTTTTTGTCTCCTTTCGTTTCTTATCCCCAATCCATATCTCCCGATTATGTTATTTTCTCTGCCCTCTCCCACTACCGCGTTCCAGTCTGCCATCAGTATAACATTATCCTTTACCTTAGTTTTGCTCAACAACTCTTCCAGTCTTTCATACATTACGGGAGAAGTCTTCAGACAAGAACAAAGAAGCATTTGAATTTTTACCAAATTTAATTTTAAGTATCACCCATGGCGTTTCCACAGTGGTAGTACACTAGTATTATATAATAGTAGTAATAGTGGAAGTAGTAGTAGTGTAATAACGTGTAGTATAAACTACAGTTAATACTTACGCTCCTCCCACTTGGACTCTGGGCTCAGGTAGTGCAGCTTCCTCTCGTCGCCCCTACCGCCATCCATGCAAAACTTAATTGGCTTGGCTTCCTTCGTTCTCAATCTCCCGCTACCAAACACTGAAAGGGCTTAAGTAGCAGAATGTAGTCGAGAGAACGGAATGCGTTGTGTCGTAGTTTACAGCTTGACTGCGATATTTGCACCTTTTGGTCCAACACATCCGACTTCAGCAAGTATTTCTTGAGTACCGGGTTAACATTCCCTCTTCGTTCCCTTTTCTTTAGCCAGTCTGCCCTGCTGCAGCCTGTTATCCAGGATCACCGCGTGGAGGTGTAGAAGGGTCTTGGCAGCTCTGGTTCGCTGGCCCTGACGCTAGCAGTCAGCTATGGGTCGCTGACCACTGCAGCTCATGCGCTGCTCGGCATCTTAAAGCTTAATTAATATACCAAGGTGGCTTTCACGTAAGGCATCTGCCAACATGACTAAAAACAAAACGCCGAATAGGATCTAAACAAATAGACATCCTTGTTTCACGCGTTTGCTACTTCAAGCGTTTTAGAGGTCTCACTATTGTTCCCTACACATTTCGCACACCCTCGTGAAACTGTTTGAACAGTTCCACATCTATTAGGGCAGCCAAAATTTGACATGATGAGAACCGTTGTTCGTCCATCGTAATCAATGAGGACCATTTTGTCAACATTCGCTGTTCGCATATATTAAAAAATGGCTAAATAAGGCAATCGGAGTGATGAATTCTTAGTAGCACTTGGTGCAAGGAAATAGAACACCCACATTCACTGAGGTTAAAGGGACGATGGGGCTAACGTCTGGTCAGGCAAAACAGACTGATCAGAGAATGTTAGCCAGGTTCAGGAGAAGTATACTGGCCAAGACCCTCGCCCGATCTCCTCGTTGGTCGTCATAGAAACGGGCTGTTGTCGGGGACAACAGTCTGGCTAACAAGGTGAGGTTTGACGTGATCTACGTAGTAATAAGCGACACGCAGATGAGGCCAATCATATCACAACCGCCTGGAGGACCCCGGTCCACCTTCATCAGCACGCTCGAGATGTGAGGAAAGCTACTGCAACCCGTCACTTTTTAGGGCGCACATAAGAGTAACCTACTCGTAGTGGGCATTCGAAACAACAACACCGAGGTTGAAGAGGGGTTGATGACTCATTATTTATCAAGCTATCGTCTCTGTATATAATTATTTATTCTTCATGCCTTATGTCTCTGAACACCTTCCGTAATAGTTCTGCGCCAGTCTGTGTGATTGGTGGCGATTCTTTCCCAGTCAACATGGTGATCTCTTAATTAAGTCATTGATCCGTTTCTGCTGCCCAACGCTTGCTATTTTGCAGTTCACTATAAAGCAGCTCTTTTGATAGACGTTAATCCGACATGTGTGCCACATGGGCAGCCCATCTCATACGTGATGCACATATCATGGTGTCAGTCTGAAGAGTACCTTAAGTGCTGCCAAGTGAACATTAACACCTGGGTTATCCTGGTTCAATATCGCTCAACATAGAAGAGCACGGTCATAGAAGGAGTTGAACTCAGCGATGGTCTCCGTATCCAGGCAGCCCAGGAAAGACTTGCAATCAGGAAGTCAAGAGCAGAGAAAATAGCAGAGACAGCTGCTGACTACGTTTGCCAGTTGTGTCATTTACTTTTCCAGGCTCGAATTGGCTTGATCCGTCATGAGCGCACACAGACACTCCAGATTGCATTATGACATGTGATGATGTTGGTGGTCTTCATTGACGACGATAGACGAATTATTATTATACTTGACATGCTCGATCGCGATTTTACACATTTGTATTTGGCACCACGTCCTGCCGTGGAATTTTCAGTAGTTCCCACAGGAAGTGGTCTAATTTCCCGACATGAGTATTATGAGGTCAGGTCTCACACACTTATAAAGGGAAGGTAGAATAACTGCAGCGTATACCATCATTTCTGTTTGAATCCAGATCATGCATCTATCCCACACCTTACTATGAAGTCTGCCAAATGCCACACTTGCCATACTGATTCTTGTATTCACTTCATTATCTATGTGAATAACCTGAGACACAGCACTGCCAAGGTACGTAAATCTGTTAAAATTTTTTAAACAGTGACTGTGTACCGTGATTAAAAGTTCTGAATAGGCCATATCTGGAGTCGGTTGATGTAGAATCTCTGCGATAGAGACGGGACGGTTGAAACTTTCGCAAGCTGTGGCAAATCGATTCATGCATTCTTGCATGCATTTAAGTTTAAGACAGTCATCCGCATATAGTAAATACGGTACAGTCATACTGTGGATTTTGATAGAAATCATCATACGGAAAAGAGTAAGGCCAGAACACATCCTTGCTTCACACCGTTAGTAACAGTTAAGGGGCAGAGTAATTTCCCTGATACATAACTCGGGCACGCCTACTATCATGAAATTGTCGGGAGAAGTCTTTTGGGGCTGTGAAACGACTTGTGGAACATCTTGTGTGCCGTCTGTCCCGAGTCCAGCCCTACGACACGACCGAACAAAGAAACTCGGCGGTGGACCAGTGTTTTCGATATTGGATGGAGACCTGTTTTAGCAGGGACATTTGCGTTGCGGATGTAGTCATGTCATTGAATGCCCAGAATTCGCTGGTTGCGCACGCGTAAGCCTCTTTTCTCGACATGTCATGTTTGGGTAATGTCCAAGTTTCGGTGCTGTAAAGTAAGACTGGGACCACGCCCGACTGGTAGATGAAGATTTTTGTTTCAATTGAGATCTAGCCGGTACTCCATATACGTCTGAGGTCGTGCATAGCAGACGCAGCTAGTCCGATCCGTCTTGACATATCAGGACCCCTGCGCCCGATGATATCAAGAAATGCTTTACGTAATAATAAGTATAAAATCACAAATTACAACTCTATAAATCTGTCAAGGTCAAATGGTAGGCCCCCTTCTTCTTCTTCTTCTTCTTCTTCTTCTTCTTCTTCTTCTTCTACCAACTGATGCTATGCTTCTTGCCAGGTGAGGTTCACGATGGAGACTGTGCGTTTTAGGTATTCCCCGGGCTCAGAATATTTTCAAGTGAATCGTTGGCCTAACATTATACTTCTTCTTCTTCTTCTTCTTCTTCTTCTTCTTCTTCTTCTTATGTGTCCGTTCTCAATCTCCCGCTATCAATCCCCTAACAGGGTTTTGCAAGTAGCAGGTTATAGTCCGGAGAACGGAATAGTTTCAACTTGACAGCGATATTTGCACCTTTCGGTCCAACACATCCGTCTTCGTCAGAACATTATTCTAAAGGAAAGTCTTGGGAACGATTATTAGAGGAAAGGCAAAGATGAACTGTGCACTTAATGTTCAAGAATGAAAAATAAACATAAAATAAACTTGAGACAATGACAAAACATAAGCTGAAACAGACAACTCATAACACAGAGAAATATGATGCCCTAACGAAACCTTATGTTGTAGGAACTTATAGTAATTGTGTGAACTGAAATTAGACGTGTACCGCAAACGTCAACACCACTTGAAGTGTTTGGCCTTCCTTTATTTATATCTTGCCGACTTGCCACGGAAAGTCCTGGCATTGTATCACCCAGCACGCATGCGCGAGTATTCCAAAATTTATATGGATAGCCATTTTTGTGGAGACGGCTCAGGCGAATGATTATTTTCCGAACATGTACGGAATCGCTAGGATTAATGGCTTATTTACTCGCAAAGGATGAGTTCCAAAAATCGTGAATATGAATGTACGGAGTCCAATGCAGTCGTACTGGAGTAATTCGCTGGCTATTCGGCAGGAAATTCAACGCTTTGAGAGCGTTCACCCTAGCATTTATGCGATTTATGATCTGATCGAAGCGGTTCCAGATCCTCTAATACAGCAACAGATCAGGGAGCACGTCGTTTGTATCGAAGGTAAGGCATGTATTATGTGTGCCAAACTCATTATACACATCTTAACGTATAAAGATACATATGCCTGTATAGCCGTGGCACATACGTTGCAGCTATTAACCAGTCAATAAAAGTGTAGACCTAAATAAATTGTAACAACCCAACTGCACACATTTGGTTTGACTCAACTTCCTGAATTTGAGTCACTCTTGTGTTTTGACCACTCACAGTCACACCCACAGTAATTACACATAACTCACGTACATAATGAATCGGTGAAGTTGTCATCTTTGCTGACTTCCTACTTAGATCCTACACATTTATTTAAAAATTCACTAGCGAATATTTTGGAAGAATGGAAACAAGTTAAAAATCGCCAAAATAGTTTATCAGCTCAATTATTGAGTCAATCAATAATTGAATAAAAGTTAACAAACGGTTTGATAACTCTTGAAAAAGTGGTAATTTAATGTTTTCTGGTCATCTCACTTTTATTTTTACAATATGTTCCTTGTCAAACGAATGCTAATGTGTGACACTCTTTCTGATGATTAAATTTAAAGACATCTAAAACTAAGAGGAGTGTTTACTGTTTAGTTTTACAAATTTTTCTGAAATGCAAAAAAACTTCAGTTAGAACCTACATACAAATACATGTCATAATCATAAATAAACGTTTACTTCAACATGTCTGCTGGAAAAAATGTTAACCTGGCACTCCTTAAATTCAGAAGCTAAAGCTGAAATTGACCACATGCAGAGTAATGATATCAATTATCATGTTTGTAAGTAATATATTATTAGTGTTGCATTTGTCTAAATATAGACTGCAACCACAGACCAGTTAGAGCAGTCATGAACATTGATTGCACTACTCACAAAAAGCGATTTTAGGTCCCCATAAATGTCATGATACTTGATACTGCTAGACTGAACAAATTTAAACTTTAGCTGCAGAATTGATCTCCTGCCTGGAATAGTCTGAATAGTTGATGTAAAAGCTGAATAATTTGATATTATTTATTTGCTAAAACAAAACTTATCTAATGCAACACAATTCAGTTGGATCATCAGTGATGAGTGATGACACCCTAACAGTTGTAGCAATGAGGAGATAGCTCAAAGACAGTCACCTATGGCTATACAAGCTGAACAAACTACAAGTAGCATGTATTTGCAAACATTGATCAAAGCAACAGAGACAAGACAAAGTGTAATCAAATGTTGAAAAGAATATCAGTCTTATGAAACTCTTAAGAATGAAGATACCACCACCATAACAGATAGAGAAGAATGTAAGAAGTATTACACTGACCTCTTGACAACAAAGGCTGTAGTTAACACACACAAAATAACACAATGTGTAATATGTACTTATACAGAAGATTGAAACTACTGCAGATCAATTTGTTTGCTGTCATCCATGTCGAAACTTTTCACAAAGAGTTATTGTGAATAGACTAGAAAAGCAACTTCATGAAAATTATCAACGAGAACAGGCAGATTTCAGGAAAGGCTGCTCAACCACCTGCCATCTCAACGCAATCAAAAGTTAATGGAGAGTGCATGCATGAGTACATATGCCTTGTGTTTGTGAATTATTAAATAGCCTCACAGCATTGCAGTGATGCATGCTTTAAGATATCAGATATTGAAGAAAAGTTATTTTCAGTTGATAGAAGAGAAAAATAAAGGCTGCCCAGCTGCTAGTATCCTATTTTACTGGCCAATCAATGTGTCAATAGAATATAGCATTCGACAGAGCATTACAATCTCCCTTAAACTTTTTACAATGACCCTTAAGGAAGTTTTTAGAAAACTAAATTAGGAATTTAAAGACATAGATGAAGAAATGCTCACTCAACTGAGGTTTGCTGATGAAATAGTTATCATCAGTCATATTGTTTGGGAATCTAAGGAATGCCCAAGTAAGTTCATCAAAGTAAGCAGGGTAGTTGGCTGTTAAATTAATAGAAAGAAAACTCAGTGTATTTGTTTTGCTCATGAGGGAAACTATGACTAGGAAATTATCCTGCGAAAAGGTGAATTCTTACATTTATCTGGGCCAAGAAATTAATATGTCCCACATAATGTAAATCATGAAATTTTGCGAAGGATAGTAGCATCAATCGCATCCAACTCATATTTCAGCAGATGAGAAACGACAAGGCAAAAGCTTACACCTTCAACAGCATAGTTATTCCAGCCATTATATATGGCCACGAAGTATGGTACTTAGAAAAAACAGATGCAGAGAAGCCTTTGAGTTGCTCCACAAGACTGAATTCACAGCATAAATCAGGCGTCCAACTTCAGTGATACACTCCACAAGACTGAATTCATAGCATAAATCAGGCATCCAACTTCAATGATACACTCCACAAGACTGAATTCACAGCATAAATCAGGCATCCAACTTCAATGATACACTCCACAAGACTGAATTCACAGCATAAATCAGGTGTCAAACTTCAATGATACACTCCACAAGACTGAATTCACAGCATAAATCAGGTGTCCAACTTCAATGATACACTCCACAAGACTGAATTCACAGCATAAATCAGGTGTCAAACTTCAATGATACACTCCACAAGACTGAATTCACAGCATAAATCAGGTGTCCAACTTCAATGATACACTCCACAAGACTGAATTCACAGCATAAATCAGGAGTCCAACTTCAATGATACACTCCACAAGACTGAATTCACAGCATAAATCAGGTGTCCAACTTCAATGATACACTCCACAAGACTGAATTCACAGCATCAAAGATAGTTCTTATAGTAAAATGGAAATTGCTGTTCTATTGTGTTCTTTTCCTAATAACGAACTTCCATTGCATGCTGGGCATACTCTTAGGTGCTCAGTCTCTCTCAGCAAATGGTGAAGGATGTGGATACTGATGGTTTCTGTAGCTTGTCCAATCATCAATCAATCTAAAACCTTACCACTTCCTGTGTGTCATAGGTCTTCAACACCTCAAGCCTTCCTATTATGAGCCAGTCTGTCCACGTCTTGTCTATTGCATTTACATTGACATCCAACTCCCTCTTACATGAGTGTCTCTGTTTTCGGTATTTCTCTTGCTCTGTGAATTCCAGACCAGAGATTGTCTTGTAATGTTATCAACTAGTTTCCATATGTGTTCTATCCAGTGACATCGCCTACTCATGCTCCACTGATATTTGCTCCTTTCTTTGCAACATTTCCTCGTTGGTGATCTTAGTTGTACCATTTCCACCCTTGGTATTCTGCACAGGCAATCATTTACAAAAAATCTGTACCTATTTCATAAGTACGTTGTCCTCCATGTTTCAGAGCAATACTTCTTCTTCGTACGCAGTCAGACATAACCATTATTTTTTCGAAAAAAGCGGCGGTCATCCTGAGGCTGTCGACACTCCCATAGAGCTTGTCTTGTGGTTCCACTGGTGATGGCCACATCTGCTCTCTCTGATCCTCGTATGTCGGGCAGTTCTGCAGCAGATGCTCAGCTGTCATTTTCTCGGTAACACACGGGCATTCGTCGGTACTACATATCTTTAATTTGTTGAATAGGCGGTACCTCAGTCTATTGTCGCCAGTGCGAAGTCTGAAGACAACGACCTGCTCTCTTCTGTTCAACTGGTAATAGGCATCGTTTTTGGTGTAGCCGGTATGTTCAGTTTCCCATTTGGTTATGTATCTGGCTTTAATAAGCCGTTTTGACTCTTCGTACGTCATACTAGTATCTGTTTGTGGTAGTCTTGCACCTTCTTTTGCCAGTCTGTCTGCCTCCTCGTTGCCTTGGATGTTGCAGTGTGATGGGACCCACTGTACCACTACCCTTTTTGGTGCGGACTGCTGGCATAGTTGACAGAGTACTGCTCTTAAGTCATTAAGCTCAGTGTTTTTCTGGCTTTTTAGCGCTGTGACTACGGCCAGAGCATCTGTAAGCAGGACTGTATGGCTTTCATTTTCTTTATGTGTCACCATTTCTTCCACTGCCGCCCTCAGTGCCTCTGCCTCCGCTCTGAAATTGCTTGTGTACTTACCAGTAGCGAATGACAGTGTTATTTTTCTGCCATTTGGTAGGTTCAGGAATGCTCCTGCCCCTCCGTTCTGTGTAGTGTTTGTTACAGAACCGTCGGTGTATGCATGGGTCCAGTCCATGCTTTGGTAGTTTTTCGATATAAAGCTTAGGGTAGTATCTCTCCTTTCTTTTTCAGTCTGGCAGTTTTTTGTTTCCAATACCTGGTATATTTTCTACCACCTCTGGAAATATATCCTGCCTCCAGGTAGGTTTTCGTACAGTAGTGATGGGCTTTGGTGTTGTCAGTGCGTTTATGTGATCTTCGTGCATCTTTGCTTTGGTTATTTCTGCAAAGTTTCTCCGCTTTAGTTTCCCATTTCCCAAATTGTTTAGTCTCTGGTGCATTGGATGGTCAGTCAGTCTTCGGAGTTTCTCTGACTGCAGCTGGGCTCTGCAGTCTCTTCTATCGATCATGGATTGCAGTTTTGTAATCTTTTCAAGTTCTACAATTGGCGTTGACTTCATGCCTCCTGTTATAACTCTCATGGCTTGGTTTTGAAGGTTGCTAACTTTATCGAAGTTCGCCTTTGCTGCTGTTGTCCATGCCGCAACGCCATACTCGAGAACTGGTCTCACTCTTCCAGTGTACAGTTTCTTTAGTATGCCTTCGTCTGCTCCCCAGCTTGTGCCAGCAAGTTTCCTCATGATTGCCATTCTTTCTCTGGCTCTCATTCGGTTTCTCTCGATCTGACTTTTCCATGTCATGCGCCGATCAAATGTGACTCCCAGATAGCTTGGGTTGTCGTTTGGCTGCAGGAATTTGCCATTTAGACTTAATTTGGTGTTTTGGGGTTGGATTGAAAGCGAGAATATTGTACATGTGGTTTTCTCCTCGTTTTCTTTTACCAGCCATGAGTTCGCCCACTCTTCCAGCGATGTTAGGGCCTGCTGCATCCAATTTCTTGCTATGGTGAGATTCTTTTCAGAGGTCCACATAGCCAGATCGTCTGCAAACATTGAGCTATGGACTGTTCTTGGTATATTCTCTGTAATGTCGATTATATACACCAGGAAGAGTGTGGGTGACAGTACTCCCTGCTCGAGTGTCACCTTTTTGCTCATCTGCCCTTATACTTGGACTCTGGCCGTTCTTTTTTTTTTGAGGTAGAGTTTGATCCACTTGTACATTCTCCCACAAACTTCACTTCTCCTTAGCTTGACTCTAAGTCCATCTTTCCAGACAGAGCAATACAATACGTCAGACTTTACGGTTTAGCTGCATATTTTTATTTTGGTGGTAGTTTTGATTTCTTTTGACTTTCACAAAGTCCCTAATGCAATGAAAGCTCCTCTTGCCTTCTCTATACATGTCTATATTGCTACCAAGATATGTGAAAGATTCCACATTCTGCAGCAGGATGTCTCCCAACCCAGTTCCTTCTTTGTTAGTTGTATTTATTTCTAAAACCTGTTTTATCTCTGCATATTTTCAGATCCAATTGTAGTGCCCTCTCTTCAAGTATATGTATCTTATTTTGCACCTGGCTGTGGGTATTGGACAGCTCGTTGGCTGCACGCACTCCTGTTCCAATCTCACGCTGCTCGAACCATGTTTGATTTCAAAGCTCTGCAGTCTGTGAAATTGCTGATTCATCTACTGTTGCGGATTCAACAGGCTGCCATTATTAGACTTCAAAATGTCACCCCTAACCACATCTGCTGTGTTCATAATGGCTGCTTGCGAAGTCAGGATGTCAGCTATTTCACTGCCCTGGACTTCATCATGACAGGACAGTAGATCCACACAAGCCTCTGGAGGTTTGAAGCATCTACAGCTGCCATTACTCATACTGTAGTTATCCTTTCTGTACCTTCCGAAGTAATGATTCAGAATCCGACATGATGACAGTCCTTGTTAAATAGGTGTCAGATAGCCTTGAAACTGGGGCCATTGTTTCCATCTCCATTCTCATACTGGAGGTTGTTGTCCTATAAGCCTCATCTTGCCTCTTACTCAAGCAGAGAAGCCCAAACCTAATTTCCCATAGCATATCTCCGATCCATTGGTATGTATGGCAGAATCACTATCCTAAGCATTATGATTTATCAGCTGATTAGCCTAGAACTCTGCATTCCTGTTATACTGCTCTCTGCATTCCCAGCATAGGGTTATGTTGACACAGGTGATCTGTCATTCTATCATCAGTGTGAATGTTTCTCCCCCTTGACTATTGCCCAATTATTCTTTCTGCTTGTGCCATCCATGACATCCCTCTTTATTTTTTGTGTGTGAGGTGTTATTTTGCATCGGGTGCCGTCTGTCAGCTGTGGAATTATGGATTACATCATGAGGTTTGTAGCAATTATTGGAAGACACTTTTTGAAAGACATCATCTGCAGAATAGTCGTCCACAATAACATTGTAAAAAAATTTTCCTAGTTGACCTATTGTGAGTTATTTTCTTCTCTTCGTTTGCTCTAAAATAATTGCACATATGTCTCTGATAAACTCTGTGGTCTGTCCAGGCACCTCTCAAAGCCATACAGTTTGTTCTGCAACTGGGGTGGGAAGGGCCATGTTGTCACTCTGCTATTCTTGTGGAGCCAGCAGACATGGAGTACATGTTCCACCATTTGTTTATTTTCCCTATGTCAGTGTGCTAAATTTGTTAAATGTATTAACAGATTTTTCAATCAGCTGTTGGAGGGGACGGCGTGGCCTAGTGGTTAAGTGACACGGCTCACAACCAGAAGGTGCTGGGTTCGATTCCCACCACAGCACTGGCCGTTACCCCGGGGAAGCAAACCCTTAGAAAATGCAGGAGGAAGCAAGCCCTAACACAAAATGCATGCTGAAGTCGGATGCACTGGACCGACAGGCACAAAATAAAAACCACAGTGCAACGCACACCGCCTTGAGGATTAGAGAAATAAGGCGAACGCAAAAAAAAAAAATCAGCCGTGGTATGTTTGAAGTCTGAACATTGTAACTTATTTCCTTTTGACAAGGACTAGCATGCTTCTGCTATATCAGATTTTTGATGTTCTCTGTGCCATTTGTTTTTGAAGTAATTTTTTATCATTGTCATTACTTCTTCATATGTTCAAATTATTTCTTCAGTTTGGGTTTTGCTTTCTCTCTCTTTGGTTAATCTGCCTCATTTCCATGTATTTTTCCACTGAATTTTTACTTACTTTAAAATTGTACACGATCATGGGCGCATCAGAAATATTTTGTATGTCCAATTAATTGTTTTTATAGTTTCAGAGGGAATCTGTTAGGAAATCTATTTTGTCTCTGGCATGGAGCTTGTATTCCACTGTGGCTATTACAGCTGCTCTTACTGTGTCAGCTCTGAAATGATTGAGAATTGTCCAGTGGCTACTAAGATTTTGATTTTTTATCCATTATTTAATTTTATGTAGTAACCTCCACCTCTATTTTTTTCATACCTTTTGTTGCTACTACTGGGTATATTCCAAGGCTATATATCTGTTTCAGTGTCTTTCTTTTGTCACTTTTGGTATATTGTCTCTGGGAATCGTGTTTTCTTCTATGGTGAAAATATGCTGCCTGTCATTAGGGCAAAAGGCCTTTATCTGAGCGATATGGCTAGTTCTTTTGCTCATTGTGCAAAACAGCTTCTCTGGAGTCTGCATACGACTGAAAATAATGGAGATAGAATAAAAATGTATATGGCATAAAGGAATTGATGATTTGCTTTTTGACTACAAGTGAAGGACAGTGTAGCCACTACAGCTGGTCCCTTTACAGGAAGACCGAATCCAAACGTTTGTAGTGACAGTTTCAATAACAATAGTTTTACATGATGTTGCTAGCTCCATTAAAATCCTCCTTAGTTACTGTTTACTAAGGTTACAGTTGTCCTATTCTTGTAAATGAGTGATCATCTTAGGTGACCCTCAGAATGCAATCTAATAAATTAACTAGAGATGTTTTGGACATAAACTCACACGGAAGAAGAAGGTTAAAATAGCACTGTAACAAGAAACACAACTATGTTCATTCCATTCCTCTTAGTCACAAAACCAAAAGATTGTTGATGCAATAAAGAAAGCAGCACTCCCTTATGGATGCAAATGTATCAGCTGTACAGGGGACATGGGTCTAGCTAATAATGAGGTCAGTACTAATACCACAAGGTGCAGCCCTAGCCCAGCCTGGTCGCTTCTGTTTATTTACAGTTCCAATAGTAGTAGCTGTGCCCTCTACACCTGGTAGGTTTGGTGTGTTTAGTGTAACTGTGATATGTTCATTCTGCTCACACTGTTTTCTTAAGGCCAGTCTGCCTGGGTCAGTGGTTCTCACACTTGCTTCCACCACGTCATACATACTACTTGAGTGGGACAAGATCTCACCTTTACTGTATGTCAGTGGTTCTCACATTTACTTCCTTCCCAACATACCACACAGACTACTTGAGTGGGACATGATTTAACAGTTGCTGTATGTCAGTGGTTCTCACACTTATTTCCTTCCCACATACCATACAGACTACTTCAGTGGGACATGATCTCACCTTTACTGTATGTCAGTGGTTCTCACACTTATTTCCTTCCCACATACCATACAGACTACTTCAGTGGGACATGATCTCACCTTTACTGTATGTCAGTGGTTCTTACACTTGCTTCCTTCACAACATACCATACAGACTACTTCAGTGGGACATGATTTAACAGTTGCTGTATGTCTACAGTATCCGACTACGGGATCTCTAATAATTTATTATTCATTTCTAAAATAGTATTTGAACCTGTCTGTTTCATGCAATGCTTTGCCCTTAGTTGGTCACAAACAATCTTATCCAAGCAACAACCGAGACATATCCATTTGAAATCAGTAAACCAGTATAGCTAGGTGAAGTTTATGTAAAGTTGCCCATGGCTGAAAACAAGGCATTGTTTGACCTTGTCATTTGTAATTTAATGGGGAATGCTTGACATTGTGCTAGTTAATATTAACATGATAGTCCATACCTGTCAAGTGATACGCCATATTTGATACAGATTTATAGGCTTTCTAAAGTGAAACACATTATTTCATAAATGATACTTTGAAAGCCATAATCATTAAACTATAAAATAAAATATACTAAATTTAGAATTAAAAGGCTACCACTGAAAACAAGTCTACATTTGGTGCAGACTATGTTGGGCACATAACTCTGCTGCATTTCCTGTACCAGCTGACAATGTGGTAAGGGATTACTTACTGTAAATTGCAGGTTGTATTAAAAATCTGTAAGGGAGGTGTTGACAGTTATGAAAGTTTAACACATATATTTATCCAGGCTTGCTAGCTGCTGATGGCTATATTCTTGTTGATCACCAGAACCCCTTACATGTCACGCATACTAATAGTTCTTAGCCGACCTGTACTTCTACAGGGGTAGATCCACATGTGCAGCTCCCAGCTGTGATATGAGCTGGATATAGCTGGGAGAAGGATTTCCTACTTAGCGGGCTAGACTTGAGCAGCTTAACTCTCTGCTGCGTTGGATGGTTAACTGATGTGCAAGTTCATCTTAATAGACTCAAATACTAGAGCAAGTAGACCCGCAGCCTGTTAGACGCCATCTATGCTGCTCTAAACAAACCACCTAACCATGGCCGGTGTTATGCCATGTCACAGAGTTAGTCGCCTCTTACAACATGCTCTCTGTGAGGCAGTGGTGCTATTCTTGTCCTTATACACAAGGACCCCGGCAGACCACTCTAATGGTAGATGTAGGTAATGGAATAATTTAAGGACAGGCAAAACTTTGTAGTAAATTATTAAACAGATTTAAGTCGAAGAAAGAAACTATTAAAATAATAGTCAAGAAAGGACTATTTCTCTATTTATAAAAGGCAATGGAAATGTTTGTAAATAAATTTCATATTTACTGAAAGATTAATTGAGCATGGTTTTTGACAAAATAATAATTTTCGTGTAAGCATCAAAGGCCCGTTGTGTCAATCGACCACTACATGTCCAACTGCTCAGGTTGTGTTGATCGAAATCCCTACAGACTCCCCAGGTGGAGCCAAGTACTCCGCTGCCTTGGCATGGGGGCTGCGAGGGATGTATTAACCAAACTTTGTGTCAAGCTTTCCGCGTCTGTCTGTGTCCAATAATCTGAACAGGAACCACCAAATACTCGAGCGAGTTTAGAGCTCGACCATCTTACTTAGTTCTTGGCATGCAAAGACATTTTACAGCCTAATTTGTTATTTTTGAACATGTTTTGCACAAGTTCAGTTTAGTCTTGTAACCCTCACATTTCCAAGAAACCATTACTAATATAATGGGTTGCATACAAAAGTCATTGTGCACATACTCAGAAATGAGGGCTCTTGTTTACATATGTAGCTCAACAAAAAGTTGTCTCACTCCTGTTACAAGTGTAACTTACACAAAATTGTCTTGTTCTTGTTACATGTCTCGCTCTTGTTATATGTATAAAGTCAACAAAAAGTTGTTCTTGATTGACATTATCATATCATTGTGTTCTCCCTTGAAACATTAACAGACGCTATTCACTGGTTTAGATTCTAGGCTATGGGGCATTATTGCACAATGTGACAAATTTGTGTAGAATCTAGATGCCAGGTAAAAAATGTAGGAGCTAGGCATAGTGTTGGGTGAAAAGTCCCTAATATAGTTGTGCAAATACCAGAGGTTATGGGTGAATTGTTATTGAAATATGAATTCTAAATATAGACATACTTTTTCCAGCTTTAAAGTAATACTTACCTATTTCTTTTAACGGTTACTTGTATTATACTTTATAAATAAAAGTCAGTGCAGGGAAAGGAAAACCATGTCAGAAAATATTTTGAAATGTGGGGTGGGGGTGGTGTTAATTAGATAAACAGGTGTACATATGTGGTGGAAGAAATTGTGAGAGTAAATAAATAAGGCACTGATACTGAAATGTTAGGTGCAAGAATAATATGGGGGGGGGGGGGGGGGGGGGTTGTTCCCTGCATTATTGACAATTAAACTGCCAAAATAACAAACATAATGGGGATATATATTCATCCATGTTGCCTACAATTTGCCAAGTTGATTCCCATCATAAAATGGAGAGCATATAACACCACTGTGGAGGTGGTCTGCAGTGACCATAATGTACTTGACAGCACTTAACTGCCAGTAGGAAGTTTGATGTGTTAATCTTAAGTGGTATCATTAACTGCAGATGGGAATGTGGTGATAACACCATCTTTATTTATGTTTTCTAGGACTGGCTGCAGCTAGTAATGATATCTCTCTCCTACATGTGCTGAGAAAGGCCAGTGACTGCCATGTAGCTTACATCACAAAGTTTATGTGCAGCTGCTGAATCAATCGTTTTTCTTCTCTTATTGACCAATGGCCCAAAAAGCAGTCAATGACCATCACACCTGATGGTGTCTTCTAAAGCCAGAACAGACTATGAGGGGCACTCCGAAAGTAATGCCTCCTATTTTATCATGATGTCCCAAGACGTTAAAAGTGGATCATGGCAGTAAAGTTTGAACCTTCGTGCCAATGTCCGTTAAATTTTGTTTCCATCCGACAGGTGAAAGTGGAGGAGCTGTCTGTCATGGAGGTGCGCTATAAACAGGTGCGTTGTTGAATTCCTCCATGCAGAAAAGTTGCACCAATTGACATTTATCAACGCTTGCTGAACGTTTACGGAGACCAAACAGTGGATGTTAGCACAGTGAGGTGGTGGGTCGTGCGTTTCAGCAGTGGTGGAAGCGACATGGACAAGCCATGTTCTAGGCGGTCATGCACAGCTGTCACACCACGCAATGAAGAATGTCTCGATTGGTTCATCTGCGCAAATCGGAGGATTATGGCCAGGGAACTGTCTACGGAGCTGGATATCGGCTTCAATGGACTGGAAACTATGGTGACAATGTTGGAATATCACAAAGTTTGCTTTAGGTGGGTCCCACAAATGCTCACAGGGAACAGAAGGAATAGTCCATGCAAGTTTTTCATGACGAGGATGAAGGTGACAGTTTCCTGGATCGCATCATCACTGATGATGAGACATGGTGCCACGATTACGATCCTGAGTCAAAACGGCAGTCCGTGGAGTGGTTACATGTGAATTCCCCATCCAGGAAAAAATTACAAAACACAGCTCTCAGTGGGTAAAGTGATGTGCACTGTCTTTTGGTATAGGAAAGATATAATCCTTCTTGATTTCCTGGAACCTGGACAAACCATCAACTCTGACCATTAAATTGCAACACTGGTAAAGCTGAAGGTTCAAATTTCCAGGGCCAGACCACAGAAGAAGACAACCTGTCTTTTGCAACACAATAATGCCAGTTTGAAGACCATTGATCACATTGTCAGTCTTGACTGGACTGTCCTACCACACCCACCGTATAGTCTGGATTTGGCGCCTTCTGACTTCCATATTTGGGCTGTGAAAAATTTACAGCGCTGTCAACATTTTCCTAGCAACAACACCATCATAGCAGCTTTGAGAAAGTGGGTCACCTCCGGTGATGCAGATTTTTACGAACGCGACATGTATGATCTTGTTCATCGTTGAAGAAAATGCATAGCCAAGGGTGGTGACTATGTTGAAAAATAGTTTTTTGAAGGCAAGACATTGCTCTATCAAATGGTGTTATTGTGTCTTTTATTTGTTATGGTTTTCATTGAATAAAAAACAGGAGTTATTACTTTCTGGACGCCCCTCGTTTTTCAGCTTTGCGTGCCATTTTTTATACAGTTGCTCTACATCTGGTTCATAATATTCATTTACACTTATTTTAGTTCTTCCACGGTTGTTTTAAACACGTCTCTCTTTCACATAACAGTCATGGGATCAATAGGAGGCATTACTTGCAGAGTGCCCCTCGTACCTAAGCTTTATATGCCATTCTTTGTACAGTTGCTCTACCTCTGGTTCATAATATTCATTTAGACTTCTTGTAGTTCTTCAGCAAGTTATTTTAGACAAGTCTCGCTTTCACATGACAGTTATGGGATTCACAGCATGGCAGTTCTGGAATCCATAACATGACAGTTATGGTGATGGCATGATGGTTTTCTCTAAGGGCATGACAGATCAAATTCCAATTTGAAGATGGTGTTCATGTCTTCTTGGCTGTCCTGATTGAGCAGTCCTTGTTTGAGTATAACCAAGACTAACAATGGAAGCTAAGTGCTTTGCTGACATAATTTAATGTGGTTGATGTCTATTTCTCTACATGCCTCAGCATCTTATAATTACACTGAACAATAAATTGTGACCGAATATGACAATGAAAGTGCCAAATTGGTTATTTATGAGAAATTTGTTGTGCTTCCATGTCCGACATCGTTTTGCTTGACAATTGTTTAGCTGCCCAGGTTCATCTATACTAAGTGTCCAACTGTAGTGGACCAGTTTCTTTGGTATCATTTATCCATCATGGTAATTGTGCTCATCATTAACCATGCCACAGTTGTCTGGAAAGAAATGGGTAGAAAGTGGATTTTTAAAGACATTACAGCCAAGTTTGTGATACAGACATGTTCTCAACCGTGTAGTTTTGTGCCTTAACATTGCCAAGGAAGTTAAATGAAGTTTTTTCTCACCATCCTTAAACAGCTTGTCTAACATCTCGTCTCTGAAGAGTTTGCATGTCGGAGGACAGACAAAAATGACCTTTAATTTTCTATTTGCTGAGTCGAGGAAATTTGTCAGTGAACTTGAAAGCTGATACAATACTGCCTATGGTTATAGCGAAGTTTCTCATCACGCAGAGTTTGATATGTAAGGGAGGTAGCAGGATTTAGTGGATTTCTGCCGATGCTAGGTGTTGCCTATTCTTTTTGTTTATCTTCATAGATTTTCTCTGAGACATAGATTTTCTCTGAGACAACTCTGTTTGCATAGTGAAAAGTCTTTGCTTGGCTGTTTCCCTCACATAAAAAGCAGCAGCAGTATTTTTTTGTATATCCCAGATGCAGAGCCACAACCTTTAGATCACAATAGAGATGCCAGCAGTATACTAACTGTATTGAAGACAGCTCAAGAGCTGTTCTAGTTTATCGTAGAGCTTCTTTCATGTCTGTTTGTAATGTAATGGGTGTACGTCGTATGTTATCATTATGCAGCAACACCAACTTGAGACTCAATTTAGAGGAGTTTATGAATAGACGCCATTCTTGTGAATCATGTGTAATTCCTAGTACATTCACCATTTTCATCGGAGCAGAACTCAAGATTGTCTACCTTTTTGAAATAAGTAGCAAACTGCTCATTGAGACAAAACAATAAATTGGAAATTTGCCCTGAGAAGATTACATTGAAGTCTTGATTCAAGTTACTCTACTTTGACCTTGAGCAGCTTCAGATTACAACCAAGATTTCTCAGTTCTTTGGTGAGAATGTATGGCGCAGATGATGTGCTGTGGCAGACATATGGGTTATTGGTGGGCGCTGAAGACCGCAGTAACCAAGTGTTTGTTTGCATCAATTCTCATCTGAATCTATGGAAAAATGCATTTGGAGGTTTGGTAATAGGAAGGTATTCACCGTGTAGAACTGATAGGAAAGCAGATTGTAAATACAAGTACGCTATTATCCACTTTTTTTTCTGGTCATTCCTGCAGAAACAGGTGAAACGATGCAGAAGCAACAGCCATTTGCGTCATTGCTTGGCTCTCTACACTATAGGGACAGCAAATGATATTGCCACTTTTTCAACTTTTGGCCACAAAAGATTTCCTGCACACATACTGCAGCGTATGTATGGGGCTCATGCGTTGTCCTGGTTTCCAGTCTTGCATTCAAAAAAAGGTCATACACTGTCCACTATTGGAGTGATGATCCTTTTCTGGCTTGCAACCCTAACTTACCCACACATGTAACAAACAAACACTATCTGCACTATTACCACAGTTATAAGGCATCAATATTGCTGATTTAAACTGTAGAGACAAAGAGATAAATATGACAAAGAGTTTAATAGAGCCACTCAATTGACTTTCTCACTCAACAAGATTTTGCTTACAACTATCAGCTGCATCATTGTCGCGAGATACCATAACTACTAATGTCACGACTGCATTGTAACATAATGGAATATGACACACTATGAAGATAGAAATACAGCAATGTGAATTTGTGGTTACCCATGTACTCAGTGCGGACTGAGTCGTTAATACATCAATATCTATTTTCCTCCAAAACAAGAAACATTTTATCATTTTTATTACAGTTTTCATGTTCAGGACTAATGCATTAGTAAATGTTTCATTTTTTTTCATTTCAAAAGTAATTTGTTTGTTGTCTAGTGTTACAGAGAAGAAATGACCGCAATGAAAGACCTTGCCTCTTAGACACAAAACTATTACTGGAACATGTAATTGTAAGAGCTTGGTAAACACACAACATACTTGATGACAGAAAATAAATAGAAGCATCACATAGCATAAGGTTTAAAACCAATTATAGCCAAATGACACCATTGATTAGCCATAAAAGAGATATCGTTCATGTTTTCTCAATTTACTTCAAGTAAAGCATAGGGCCACAGCTTCAACTGACCCCTTTACAGGTAATAATAATTATAAGTTCGCTTAGGCTTGTTGTGTTGGTCTGCAACATCCATGACCCACCACTGTGTCATAGTTCCATATTGTGCGGGGACGGCCTCTTCTGTGAGCCGGTTGGAGGAAGACTTTTAGCGTGGAGTATCTTGCGTGCCAGAGTTTCTTGATCCAGCCGTAAGGCATGACCGAACTAAATAACCTCGGTGCCGGTCAAGTGTTTCTGAGATTGGGCGGAGGCCTGTTTTAGCAGAGACCTCCACGTTGTAGTCATGTTTAGTCATGCCATGATATGCGGAATTCCTTCAGTCTCGACATGACATGTTTGAGTAAATTACCATATTTCGGAGAAGTACAGAACTGCAGGATGGGTATATGCAGATTTTTGTTTCAATGGAGATCTTGCCGTTGCTCCATACATGTTAGAGGTCATGCAGACGCAGCTAGTCCGATCCGCCTTGGCATATTGGGGTCGCTGCATCCATCCGATGATATAATGCTGCTGAGGTAGGCAAATTCTTTGAATTCCTCCTCGGTGTGGCATTGAGTTTTAATACTCTGGGGTGCTGTGTCAGAAATCAGGTTATCAACTTTGGTTTCGACCCAGGGTATAGACAGGTCTAGAAAGGGCTTCACAGGTAGCATGCACCCAAACATTTGCAGTAGTTGTTTAGACAGAAATGGTTTTATATAATGCAGATACCACTAGCGTTTGACTTGGCTTGGATTCGTTCGTTCTCAATCTCCCGCTACCAAACCCTATAAGGGCTTAAGTAGCAGAATGTAGTCCAGAGAACGGAATGGGTTGTGTCGTAGTTTACAGCTTGACTGTGATATTTGCACCTTTTGGTCCAACACATCCGACTTCAGCAAGCATTTTTTTAGTACCGGGTTAGCATTCTCTCCTCGATCCTTTCTCCTTAGCCAGTCTGCTCTGTTGCAGCCTGTTATCCAGGATCACCGCATGGAGGTGTAGAAGGGTCTTGGCAGCTCTGGTTCGCTGGCCCTGATGCTAGCAGTCGGCTATGGGTCGCTGACCGCTACAGCTCATGCGCTGCTCAGCGTCTTGATCCCAGAAAATTCCCACTAGCATTTAAGAAAGATATATTGCTTCTGACAGATTGGTCAACTAAATAACAAATATAGTAAATAACATACTTATAAAAAAAAGTTTGCTGGAATAACTAAAATAAAAAAGAAGACTAGCAAGGTACACTGGACTCAGGAGGGCCTGGAAAACCTTGAGACACCAGGAAATGTCCAAGGCAGGAAATGCATAGGTAGACAAAGGAAACAATGCCTGGAATGGCAAGATAATCTGGATGGGGAAACAATGCATAGTGGTGAAAGGCTCAAAGAATATGGTTGTGGAAGAAATCGACGTTACACTTTCAGGTAATGATTCCTCCTTCGTGACTTGACGCTTAATGGTAATGATTCTTCCTGCATGGCTTGACTCTTGATGGTAATGATTCTTCCTGCATGGCTTGACTCTTGATGGTAATGATCCCTCCTTCATGACTTGACGCCTGAAGGTAATGATCCCTCCTTTGTGACTTGACACTTGTTGATATTTTTCTTTGACATTCCTTCTGAAAAGAATGTTGTGTTGTAGTTTACAGTTCGCTGCAATATCTGTGCCTTTTGTCCCAAAACATTTGGTTTTATTACATCATTTTAGGACAGGTGATTTGCTTTTTTTCTTCGACCCATATTCACTTAACCAGGCAGATTAAGGTCAACTCTGGTTTGCTATTAGTCGCTGGATGCTGTCAGCTCATTCACTGCTAGATCTTCAGTTCTACTTGATGATATTGAAACCCTCCTTTGTGACTAGACATTTTTTGATAATGACCCTTCCTTTCTTAACCATCACTCACTTCTTCTTGGTCTCATTGGCATATTCAACATTTCCTCTTTAATTCTTCTCCACCATTGATTCATTTCATTGAAGTGTTGAAAGAAATAGGTAATATTAAGATATACCTCTACAGTTGTGTCAAGGAATCTCTATTTGTATTATGAGTTCTTCTTTGTTCATCATCAGATCAAGGTCCCGGTTTCCGCCATTGTTTGTACTTGGAATTCTAGTATTCAAGCAGGTTCTTCTTGCTGTTAAGTAGCCAAAGGCTATCCTTAGTACATTCCTATTTTCACAATGTTTACATCCTGGTCCTTACTAAGTCTGGGAGAAGGTGGGTTCACTAGCATGTGTACACCCATCATCCTACATAGACCATACAATTGTAATGAGTAATGATGTATGCACACATACTACCTCTCTCCCACATATCCCAAACAGAACTATACACCATAAAGGAGTATTTACTAGTGAGCTCAGTGCAAGCTCATACACACACACACCACTTCACCCTACAACAGAGCTAATACATAGTAAAGGCAATATTTCTGGTGAGTTTACGTACATGTTGGCACAGCAGAATTAGCTGACTGATCCCAATGAGTCTCTTACCTCCCATTCTGCCCATGTTGATCTTGTGTGTGTATGTCTGTGTGAGGCTAGATGGCTAATGGTACAGACATAACTAACTAGCTATATTCATTTCTGTGAAGGTAGTGCCACACTCACTTAATCAATCAGCAACATTGGCATGCCGTGCCCAGTATAAGTAGGCATGCACTTCTATGGAGTGGCATACTCGCTTGACAGCTTCAACTTCTAATGCTGTTGCTCTTGTTCTGTCTCATATAGCACTTGAGAGACTAGCATTTTTGAATGGCTCTCATGCTTTTTACTGCACTTTCTCTCTCTCTATCTCGCTCATTGTGACTTTTTTTTCAATTCAAGTCTTTTTAACTACTTAATTTCCTTTCAGTATTTAATTGATTGATTTAGTTTTCACATTGTTCTGTTATAGCACATGCGACACTTTGTTAGTTTCTTGTGAACTGACTTGACTTTCTTCAGTTCTTGATAAAGACCTGAAGAAGATGCAGTGTAGTGAATTATCTAACAGCAGACAGCGTCTCATAGCTGGCTGTTTGCATCAGGGTCAGCATTCAAGACCCTATTTCCCCTCCAAGTTGTTGCCCTGGTAACAAGATGCACTAGTGTAGTCTGGCTCAAGAGGATAGGGATCGTGATTAAAATGCAAACCCAGTACTAAAAATAGCTAGCTGAAACCGGATGTATCTGGCCTTCAGTCAGGTCAGGTCATCTCGTAACCAGTGAGGTCGTTGGGGCATACAGGAAGACATCCTCACTGGCCTTACGGTGCAGATATCGCTGCAAGCTATGCCACAACAAATGTGGGTTATTAAACTTTTTTCTAATTCTTTGTATCAACTTGTTAGTATCAATCTGATTTTGTTTAATTGGCCTGTGTTTTTCTTCTTCCAGATTCATTTGTCAATAGTCAAGAATGGACAATAAGTCGTTCAGTGCCAGACCTCAAGCTGGTGAGATGTTCTTGCATTGTAGTATTTAAGTCAGTTCTATTTCTGTTAATAACTAATTGAAGATGCATGTGAGATAAGGGAACTAATGTCAAAGTGCACAGTTTAAAATGGGTTATCTACCCTGAAATATGGCAGTCCCTTGTGTGCTATATAACACGTTTTCTATGATTGGAGAAGCAGCTGACCGAGTGGTTTGGATGTTGTACTTCTGACCAATAGTATGCACGTTCAAACGTGCTGTAATACATGTTTTTTTTCCATATCTGAGGTAAAATAAAAACTTAATTATACACCAGCTCTATAAATCCTCCCGGTGGACCAGTTAGAAGAAAATATTTTAAAAATAAATGATTTTCTATACAAGCTTTTGAACGTCTTGTTAATGATTCATTACAATTGGATATATTTAACAGGTTGCACTAGTAGAAGCTATGTAAAGAATTGTTAGCTCTCTAGGTTATGGGGAAGTTGGTTAAAATAGGAGAAATAGAAATTCATGCAAACGGGAAATGGTCATGTCAAGTTAAATAAAAAAGCTTATAAATAGTAGTTCACGCAAACAAACAATGTAAGTTAAATTGGGGGGGACCAGGTCCCTTCCTTGATGCCATGTCTGTTTTCTATCTATAGCATTGTAGATTGAAGTATGTTGTAGCTTGAGCTCAAACCCAGTCCCTTGGCTGTACGGTCCAACAGTCTGGTGCTCGAAATAGAAATACTGTTTTTAGATTGATCCATTCTTTTATGTTGTCCTCCCACCTCTTTTTTGGACAGCCTCTTCGTCGTCTACCTTGCATCTTTCCGTGCAGGATCGTATTTGCAAGACAATTTGATCTCGTCTTCTCGTCCCTATTGCTGTTGTAATTCTATCTCGTTTACTCATTTGTAACTCGATCTTTGTACATGACGTTTAAAATATCATGCATAGACATTTTGTGCGTGGGCAATGTCTTTAACTCGACAATGTCAGGGTTAATCCTTCAGTGACAAGACAAAATTGTTCCATTTATTGTCTAGGCCTGGATCCATTTTCACTTCTTGTCAAGCATAGATTATCAACACCGGCGGTGGTCTCAATTGAAACTCTTTGTACATGATGTACATTCATAGCCCCACTGTGTCACATTTTACCACAATCATAGTTAAGTACAGTGGCTGCCGAAGACGCATGTGTCAGATCGAAAGGTGCAAATATCGCAGTCGAGTTGTAAAACTAACGACACAACGCATCACATTCTCCGGACTACAACCTGCTACTTGCAAGGCCCTGTTCAGGGCTTGGTAGCGGTAGATTGAGAACGAACGCAGAAGAAGAAGAGTATAGTAGGCCTAATCTTTCCTGCTCGTCAAGGGCTCCCAGAATTCACACAAGTAAAAAAAAGTAAAGATCCTGTTAACACGCCAATGTGGCATTTTGGGAATGTGGTATTAGGTCTATATTTTTCTTGACCAATGACACACTAGGGGTGATCAACATCAAGCCGGCCTTTACTTTCCCAGATTATTCTGGCACCAAATTATTTAGGCTGGGGCAGCCCCCCGCCACAAGATGTTTTGGGATCGGAAAAATCCATCACCGACTGGGGACTGAACCTTATTGCTCGACTGGGAAGCAAGTACACTAACCACTGTGCTATGTCAACACCTAGAAGGATAATCCACGTGAGAAAAACATAAAATAATGGGCCTTCAGTGATGTGGTTGGAGTATGCAATTAGCCCCATTTACAGGGTGCATGTATCCAAGTACTAGCATTAGCTGTTTTAAAGCAATTGTTCTACATAATGAGATTGCTAGCTCCACGTGAGTACCTCTTTAGTCACCTATTTATGGCGGACGTGAAAGGCTACAGGGAGCATACTCTTCTCATTATGGGCACTACTCAGATGGTGAACCTTAAATAATGCTTAATTGATCTGTTTGTTGAATTTCATGTAAAGAAAATTTTTGAATTCTTCAAGCTTGTTTGCCTGAACATTTTCAGGACTAGCACAATTGTGATTCAACCATATTTGTGTTCTGTATGATGTCATGATTCTGTATTAAGAGAACAAATTTATTCTTGATTTAGGGTATCTTGGGCAGCGTCCAGAGTGGGAAGTCAGCCTTAGTGCATCGATACCTGACTGGGTCTTACATGCAGGAGGAGTCACCTGAAGGTAGCTTTTTCATCTTTTCTACATTAAGTAGGAAATATAAACATACAAGATGACATCAGATGAACACTTGTATCATTTCTGCAGAAAACTTCTTCTTCCTCGTTCAGCTTCAGACCTCAACTTCAATGACTCTAATGAAGGCAGCAGTCGACTCAAGGCTCTGTACGCTTACGTACAGCTTCTCGTGGAAGGACACTGGCTGTTGCCAAATGCTACTTCTTTTGTCAGTATACAGTGGCCAGATCTGCAAAATATGTTCTGCCTTCATGGGGGCTGTGCCGCAGGCACAAAGCTCTGTAGTGCCAATCTTGAACTTGTACAGATGGGCATCTAAGTCTGTTGTGACCTGTGCGTAGCCGGAGAATTATCACTTGGTCTCACCTGGAGAGTTGATGGTAGGCATTGTTTTCTATGTGGCCAGGGTGGTCTTTTTTCCATTTTGCACTATATGTTGCCCTGATGAATACTTTTGTCTCATTGTATGTGATTTCCTTATCACTCTGCTGTAGCATTCCTCCCTCTCTGGCGAGTCTGTCTGCCTCCTCGTTGCCTGGAATGTTGCAGTGGGCTGGTATCCACTGGACTGTGCTTTTTTTTTTAAGTACTGGGACAGGCGTTCTGCCAGAGCACCGAGTTCATTTTTGTGCTGGTTCTTGAGCGCCATTAACACTGCGAGGGCGTCTGGCCAGAGCACCGAGTTCATTTTTGTGATGGTTCTGGAGCATCATTAACACTACGAGGACGTCTGTGAAAATGACCACTTGCTTTTCTGCCTGCTCCTTATGATCTATAAGGGTTTCAGCTGCTTGTCTCAGGGCACTGGCTTTGGCACTGAAGTTGCTACAGCGTTTCCAATGGCATCTTTGGCTGAGCCATCCGTATAGGCGTGCGTCCAGGCTGTTGGTGGAAATTTTTGGTTGATGTAATTTGTAACTAACTGCAGAAAATTATTTATTCATTCGCTCATTATTTCATTTTATTATGCCTGGGGAAGGGTTTCTAGAAAAAAAACACAACAAACCAAAGAGGTACATACTTTCATAATTAGGTGCGTAAAGGGAATATGCTTGAAATGTTTTCATAAGATAACTAATGGGGTACTGTGGGAAATAGCCAGACTTGGGACTTGAAAACCAACTGATGATATAGCAAGGCAGTTCCTGCTCTGAAATCTCTAGCGCAAGAGAGGTAAAGGCCGAAACACATATGTAGAAGAAAACATGAAGAAAATAGGGAAGACATAGGTTCAGATGGAGAGAGTGACTATGGATAGGATGATTTAGTATTTATTTGTTGTTCCAGACGGAGCTAAAAAGGTTTTGATCAGGATAATTATTTATTGGGGGGGGGGGGGGGGGGGGGGAAGAAGAGAAATTGTGGAATACCATGAATTCTTCTTCGTATGCTGCCAGACGTCAACTTGAATTTGTTCGAAGAAAGCAGCTGTCATCCTGAGGCTGTCGACACTGCCATAGAGCTTGTCTAGTGTTGGCACTGGTGATGGCTACATGTGCTTTCTCTGGTCCTCATATGTCAGGCAATTTTGCAGCAGATGTTCAGCGGAATACCATGAATTGAAAAGTCTTCAATCCTAGAGCACTTATATATCAGTGTTAGATGCCTCATATGACATACTATCTGTGGGGCAGTGACCCTAATCTCGTCTGTCATAGAGTGTTCTACACTAGAGGGATTACATCCCACCTCTTAGAACCTGGACCCAGTATGGCAGTTGTACTATTCAGATCTTGTGTCACATAAAGACATGGCTACATGATTTTCGCAGAACTGAACATATAAACTGACCAAAAGATGGTGGAGGGAAGGAGAAGTATAGAGTAGACAATGTTTAAGTTTAGTAACTATGAGCAAGAACACATGAATTGAAAGGATAAATTGGCCATAGGTCATCATAACAATGTAGCATTTGAATTATTTGATAACACTGAGCCGAGGGTGTAATGTCACTGAAATGAATGCATAGAAAATGCATTGTCTGCATATTATTGGAAATCAAAAAGTATTTGGCAAACTCTTGTAAGAAACAGTTCAAATTTTGTGTGACAAGTTTTATAAATGAACGTGTAAATTTGAACACTTGCAAGAGTGGTTTAAATCCCCTATCCTTTCTGTACCAGGTGGCCGATTTAAGAAGGAGGTAATTATTGATGGCCAGAGTTACCTCCTGTTGATCAGGGATGAGGGTGGTACGCCAGAAATGCAGGTAAGGATCTCTGCGGTTTGGCTCCCTGTCTCCTGTAGACTTGCTTTTGGAATGTGTGAGCAGATAGAAGCATTGTATAATTGTTTTGTTCTTTGAGTATATATGACAAAATTGATGCATTATATTATGTTAAGATGTATGCAAGTTTGTGAGGATCGTTTTATTTATTTAGTTCTGTTCTGTCAAGAATCAGCATCACAACCTATACAAACAAATAGGTGTCCAGTCTCCCTAATCAAATGATGAAAAGTGTGAATACTAATGGTTCCAGTAGTCTGCTGGTTGTGCTTTCTCCTGCTCTAGGCTCGGCCATGCTCATCACAGCTAGACCTGAAATTCATTTCAAAATTCTGAAGTCTGCATTGGCAACAGTTCATCGATTCTAAGGTCAGCACTCTAGAGATAGTCATGGATCAACCACAGAATGTCACCCTTATCATACCAAAATTCTGCACCATGTGTACCTGGACACAAGGACATTAGCTCATCTGAGATGTCCACTTGTGCTGTAGCCAGCCCTGTTGTATCTTCCAAAGCCGTTGTTAAAGATAACCACCTAAGAGCTGAAATCACTGGTCCAACCTTTGTTCTCAAACATTATCTATGCTGTAACAAGGATTTGAATACATGTCCTCTTGGTCAGAAAACCGACACCCAAACCACTTAACTAACCACTTCTCAAAATGACCAAACACAGTGACATGATTACTGCTCTGAGACAAACTCGGTTCATAACTGTAGAGGTATGCACAAGAGGTTCAGTAACTGCATGTGAATATGACCAGACCTACTGATGCAATTAGTCTGAAAAGGCAGACATGAACAAGAGCAATAAAAGAGCTTGGGGGAAGCATCTTAAAGTCCTCATGCTGGCTGGGGATCAACCTCATTGGGATACAGTAACATGCATCTAAAATAAGTGACAAAAGCATGGGAAACTTGTGAGGCCAGTAATATCAAGTTTTTTTAAAGCAGCAACAATTACAAAGACAAGTATATTATAAGCACATTGGCAGCTTATATACCAGACAAAAGAAAACATATTCACCAAACAATAGAAAACAAGACAGCAGAAAAAAGTGATGTATTTGTCTTTGTGATTGTTGTTATTGTTAAAAATAAATTGTTTACAAATAAAAATAGAATTATCGTGGATAAGACACGTTTGTAGTAACCAGAAGGTTGTGAGTTCAGTGTTGTTACACTAATATATATGGGCTTGTATGTTGTTACACTGGTAGACCTGTATGTTAGTGTAGTTGACATACTATGTGACGGCTTGAATATTGTTACACTACTGGTGGTGAACCTGTATGTCAGTGTAGTTGACATACTGATATGTACGGGCCTTTATGTTGTTACAGTTCACACACTGGGTGGATGCAGTCATCTTTGTGTTCAGCCTGGAGAATGAGATGAGCTTTCAGGCTGTTCACAGTCATTACGCCAAGATGAGGCAGTATCGGGACACCAAGGAGATCCCTTTAATATTGGTGGGCACGCAAGGTAGGCATATTTTGTAGGTGTAGCGGTCAGTGTCTTGTTTAGGCCCCATGCTATCTTATAACACTTGCCTGTTGATGCACACACTCCCGTTCCCTCATCTCAAGCGACTACCTATTAGACCCTTTTTTTAAATATCAATCTCAAGCCATCTGTGGATCAGAAATTCATGGATTGTAGTGCTTCAACTGCCTCTGTGAGTAAAGATGTCCTAGTTGGCAACTTTCTAGTGGTGGGAGACTTCAACAGCCATTCCCAAAGTTAGGGATATAGACAACTAGACAGAAGAGAAGACGATATAGAAAACTGGCAAGATAACAATCCAACACTATTAAACAACTCTAATGATGCCACAACCTTTTACTTCAAAAGATATAGTACCTCTATCCCAGACTATATGCTGGATCTGGCAGGAATAGCGGACAGAGAAACAGAGCAACACGGAAGTAATCATTGCCCTGTATTCATCAAAATTGGAACAACAATCAACATAAGTCCACAGTAGCCAAGATGGAATTTAACAAAAATAAAATTGATGCACATCTCAACATAGAACAAATCTGCTCAATAAGTATATAGTGTGCTAAAGAGAGACATTAACAAGGTCAGCAGAGAGTTTAATAAGGGAGTACTACAAGTACCAAAACACGTGAGGAAGAATTGTGTACCATACTGAACCAAAACGTTTAAAAAGCTACATGAAGAGATGAATGAGGCGAGACATCACAGAGTTACAATCATCACAACAGAACCATATCATGCTGCAAAAAAATCAAGAGCAAAATTCATCAAAAGAAAACTAGAAGCTAAGAGGACAAGCTGGCAAGAGAAAACCCAAAATTAAACTTTGAAAAGGGAGTTGGGGAAACTAACTAAACAACTATACTAGAAGAGGCAGATAAACTATATATCAGCATACAAGCAGCTAGTATATTTGCGGAATCCTACATGATTAAGAGTAACATCACTGCCGGTCCATGCAGACCAAGAGATATTCGACAAGAAATAACCACACTAAAAGCAGCGAGAACAGCCTGGCCGTAATATTCAAACCATTTACTATGGAAGAGCAAAAAATAGCCTTATGAAACTAAAAAACAAGATTTCAACAGTTTTGGATGGTATAACCAATGAAAGGCTCAAGCACGTTGAACATGCAGCAATGAACAAACTGCTGCAGATACACAATTATAGCTGAATGACAGGCAATGTGCTGTAGACATAGAGAGACGCATATGTGCCCCATCATAAAGAAAGGATAAGAATAAGGCCACCAGTTACAGACCAATAAGCTTAACCAGCTGTGTCTGTAAGACAAGGGAGAGGATAGTCAACATATTACTGAAATGGTATCTAGAAACAGAGAAAACAATACCAGAAAAATTAGGTTTTAGAGAGAGTAGCAGCACCGAAGACACCAAAACACATACTTGTCCCACATTGTTGAAGACTTCCAAGAAAAGAAAAGATCCTTACACTTATGATAGATTTCTAGAAACCCTATGATTAGATAAAGACAGCAAAACTACAAAGGAATAGCATCAAAGGTAATGAGAAAATGGATCTAGTCGTTCATACACAACCAGACAAACCGAATGAGTGCAAGACAAAGAATGGCAATCATGAGGAAACTTGCTGGCACAAAGCTGGAGAGCAGATGAGAGAATACTAAAGAAACCAAGCCATGAGAAATATAACGAGTCATAAAGTCAACGCCAATTGTAGAACTTGAGAAGATTAAAAATGTGCAATCAATTAAACGATAGAAGAGACAACAGCGCCCAGCAACAAGCAAAGAAACTAAGAAGACAGACCATCCAATGCACCAAAGACTAAATGGATTTGGAAAAGGGAGACTAAAGTGGAGAAACTTTGTAGAAATAACCAAATCAAAGATGAGAGAAGACCCTATGAATGCCATCTCAATGACAAAGCCCCTCCCCATTGTACACAAACCCATCTGGAAGCAGCAGATCTTTCTAGAGGTGATAGAAAATATACCAGATATTGGGTACAAGAACAATCAGACTGAAAAGGAAAGAGACATAACCCTGAAGTACATAGAGAAAAATTACCCAAGCACTGACTGGACCCATGCATACACTGACGGCTCTTCAACAAACGCCACAGAAAATGGAGGGGGAGAGGTATTTCTGAGCCTAACAAATGGTAGAAAGATAACACTGTCAGTGACAACTGGAAAATTCTCAAGTAATTTCAGGGCAAAGGCATTGAAAGCTGTAGCAGAAGCTATCGTGACAGGCGAAAGCAATGAAAGACAGATAGTCTTTGTTACAGATGCCCTGTCCGTGGTTACAGCACTAAAAAGCCAGAAAAATACAGAACTAAATGATTTAAGATCAGTACTCTGTCAACTATGCCAGCAGCCCACACATAAAAGAGTCGTGGTACAGTGGGTTTCATCCCACTGTAACATTCAAGACAATGAGGAGGCAAAAGAAGATGGAAGGTTAAAGGAATCCAAAAAGTTTATTAGGGCTAGATACATGGACAAATGGGAAACGGAGCATACTGGCTACACAAAAAATGATGCTTATTACCAGTTGAACAGAAGAGAGAAGGTGGTGGTCTTCAGACTCCGCACAGGTCACAACAGAGGTACTATTTATTCAATAAACTGAAGATAGGTGCTACTGACGAATGCACCTGTGGTACAGGGAAAATGACACCTGAACATCTGCTACAAAATTGTCCAACATTCGAGGACCAGAGAAAGTACATGTGGCCAACACTAGACAAGCTCTATGGCAGTGTCGACAGCGTCAGGATGACCGCTGCTTTCTTCTAACAAATTTAAGTTGACGTCTGACAGCGTACGAAGAGGAAGAAGAAAATACACAACCAGACAGCAAAATAACCATGAATGGTTTTAACAGCCCAAAGATCCTATTAAAACATTAGAGTTGCTAAGTGCTCAGTACTGTCTCCGCACTTTGTTCCTCGTGTTTATCGACAACCGAACCTACGATAGCACAATGGGTGAGAGCCGCTATATGTGCAGATGGCTTGATGGTGTGATGTGTAGAAGAACGCTTAACAATTGCACATAAACGAATACAATATAGCAACATGTGCTGAGAAATGGATGATACAGATCAACATTGAGAAATCATGCATCACTCTACACACTTTCAAATAGCATGACAAATACAACTCTGGTAATAAACACATACAAATAGATGATGAGCTGTTATACCTGGACATCACATTGGGGAAAAAACAGACCACGGAAATAACTTGTTATCCATAACTGATGAGACTTATATGATATTCTGTCCATGGGTGAGTCATTACGGACTGGAAAGAACGGTCACGGAGGGCGTGGTACCTGGAAGGTGACCAATGTAGATACAAGATATCAAGGATACTCTAAACATGAACATGGAGCAGGTGGGAAGATTGACTACAAACCGAGATTCAAGTCGACTTGCTGTGATGAGGGCGACGATCTACAAAGGACATGCTACATTATGATGACAATACCAACAACTTGACATGTTGAGGATAATATAGTCATAAAACATCCAGGCTATGGTTATGTATGAATAACCAAACAAACAATATGTTGTTGTTTTACTTGTTGAGATCACCAAATTACTTGTTGGAAGGAAATACCTTTGTCCATTTCATGTCTTCTCCTCCTTCACCATTTTTCACTCCTTACAAAGTCTAGGGATCCTACAAAGTCTGTGGGTCAACCTACAGTGGGTACATCACAGGAAATTTACGCCACGATTTGTCTTTTTGCTGTCACATTTTCTGTGCTAAATTGTTTTGCATGATGATGTTTCTAGCGCCATGCATAACCCTCTGTAGTCTCATTTTGCTGCATGCTTGGAATGTTACAGTGGACATTTATTCTTTGTCCCCCAGGATCATGCAATCTATTTGCTTGCAGCATTTTTCATTGGAAGTTTTTAAAGGGGCGTGGCTTTATATGACTCGTGTCTGTCAATTTTCTCTGACATGTGTACTTATTTTGACACTTAAGACAAGTTTGTCAAGAGACGAGACTGCCCTTCTATTCTCTCAATTTGCTAGCTGGACTAGCAAGGGTTGGATGATGGGTGTCGTGTTTTTCCACTGTTGATGTTTTTAATTACTTGGCTTTTGCCTTTTATGGGGGAAAAATGTATTTAATAAAAACAGCTTGTTTTAAAATACACTAAAAATTATACAGTACTTCAGATGATACATAGTATCTTCATCCTTGTCCTGTGCTACCAATGCAAGGCTTTTGTATTTAAATAGAGCCACCTGCGAAATATGGTGCTTACGAAAGGCAACTAACAACACCAGAGACAGAATCACAAATATGAATATTCAGAAGGTTGGAACAGTTCCCTGCCTAAATTAAATAAAGCAACAGAAAATAAATTGGTTTGTTCACATTGAGAGAGTGCAAGCAGACCACATTGTTCATGCAAGCTTCTTCAGGAGAACATCAGGAAGAAAGGCGAGAGGTAGACCAAGGAAAAGGTGGATAGACAGCATAAAGTGCTGTAAAGTGGGGATGTGTCACTTGGGCCACAATAGAGGGGAAAGACAAATACACAACCGCGAACTTGGCTACAACCTGGTAGAACCTCATCATATTTCATCACAAATATGAAATAAAAGTGTACGGTGCTGTGAATACTACATTTATGCCACATCTTTTCTTAGAGTTTTCAGCTACCCATGCTTTTTAAAAAAGCATTTGTTATGAAACAGAGTGATTAGCGTAAAAGTAAAGCTAAGTTAATAGAACAGAATTATTGTATACTTTATAGTGCATTTTGCAATTCAAGCTTTTTAAAAAAAAATAGTTTATTTTTGTCTTTCGAAAATGTGAAATTTTTGTTATATTGAATTATTAAATATTATGTAAAGATGTTAGCTCTACCTTATCAGAAAATGTCTGATTTGACCAAAACTAACACTTAATTTAGAAAGGATGCCTAGCCAGTTGATACTCAAGGGGAAGCTATCACTGTATTTTAAAACATCTAATAGGAACAACACAAGTGACATTCCTTGTTTGTTTCAGTGGAATACTTTTATTTTTAAATGTGTCCTAATAATTATTCCCAAAATATCATTAAAGTGTATTGTCATTGGATTTCTACCTTCCTTAAAGCTTCAGCTCTCTAGCTTATCAGGACGTGTCTGAATTTTCAAATTCAAGATTTGGCCCTAACTAACAAGGGAAGTTCAATGAAAGCCTTTGTCTTACTTGCTCCAATATATCAACAATATATCAATTTGTTACAAGTCCGAAGAGCTGGTATATTGGATTGAACAGTGGTCATACTTATACATACAAAGTTCTCCACACCAAGTATTGCTAAATTTATAAATATACCCGTACTTACCTAGTGGCAGTTTGACAGTGTAAAAATAGAGGTTTGAGGTATTACAGAAAGAATGAGTTAAAACAAAACATTGCCTCCTGCCTTCCATGCTTACTTTGAGGTAACTGCTGCAGTGAATTACCATTGTCTTGAGAGTAGAGAGTCACTGTGTTATAGGACATGCTGCCATTGTAATATTTGTACACCAATTGCCCCATCAATGTCACGACAAACCACAACTTTAACTGAAACATTTACTGAAGTTCAGAAACATAAACCACGACTTTAACTAAAACATGTTCTCACATTGACTGAAGTTCAGAAACATAAACCATGACTTAGCTGAAACAGGTTCTCACATTTACTGAAGTTCAGAAACATAAACCATGACTTAACTGAAACGTGTTCTCACATTTACAGAAGTTCAGAAACATAAACCATTACTTAGCTGAAACATGTTTGCACATTTACTGAAGTTCAGAAACATAAACCATGACTTAGCTGAAACAGGTTCTCACATTTACTGACATTCAGAGACAACCCAGAACTGCATGGGCTAGTGGTTAAGTGACACAGCCCACAATCTGAAGGTGTTGAGTTTGGTCCCCAATGACAGCACTGGCCGTTACCCCGGGGAAGGAAACCCAAAGAAAATGCGGGAGGAAACAGACCCTTACATAAAATGCATCCCAAAGTCAGATGCACTGTGCCAACAGGTGCAAAATAAAAAAATAGTGATAGTGCAATGCACACCGCCTTGGTGGATAGAGAAATGAGATGAACGAAGAAAAAAAACACAACCACAAAACCTATATTGTAACAGAAACAAATGTGTACTGCACATACAAATAAGATAAATAAGCACAAATAAAATATTTACTTGATGATGTATGTTGTGGTGGTTTGTAGAGAGGGAAAGTGGACTACTGGGGCCCTCTTAATGGTGTTGCACATTGAGACCACAATTGCTATGTCCACAGCTCGCTGTTCCATAACCCTTTTTAACCTATCTATTCTAGCTTCTAGTGCAACATATTTCCTCTTATTCGTGTGTGGCCACACCCATCAGTGGTGCATACTGTAGGTTTATCACTCATTGTACTTGTGCTGAATTAACATTAGAATGTTACTAAATAAATGTTTGAAAAAGATCAACCGAGCAATAAAAAACAAATATGGTTGCTTACACAATCGACTATTATCAGTCAGGTCGTACCAAATATTTTATATTTTGATTCTCAACAACTTTGTTGTTGTTGTTGAATGCCCACATTGAGTAGGATTGCTCTTTTGTGTGCCCTAAGTGGTGGGTTGTCGTAGCTTTCCTCACATCCCGAGTGTTTGTTGATGAAGGTGGACAGCGGTCCTCCAGGTGGTTGTGCTATGCTTGGCTCCACCTTTGTGCCGCTCACTACTACACAGATCATGTTGGTCCCTCATCTTATTAGCCAAGCTGCCATGGAAATGGCCTGTTTCCAGGAAGGGCTACAGGGAAGCCAAGCAGGGTCTTGGCCAGTATGTTTTGCCTTATCAGACGTTGGGTCTTCCTTCCCCAACAACTTTATTAACAAATAACTTAACTTGAGAAGTAGGTGGTTTATCTTTTATCCAGGTTGGAGGAGGCTAATGTCTGGTCAGGCAAAACATACCGATTGGGCATGTTAGTCAGGGTCAGGCAAAAAATACCGATTGGGCATGTTAGTCAGGGTCTGGCAAAAATATACTGCCAAGACTTCTCACTTCTATGCATGTCTCTTTTGAAACGGGCTGTTCTCAGGTCGTGGATCGACTTGATCCTCGTAGTAAGTGAGTATAATGCAGATGAAGCATAGCCATAGCATGACCATCGGTTTGCATTCATCAGCATGATCGGGATGTGAGGAAAGATGATGTAACCCATCACTTAATGCCCTTTTCAGGGCCCACAAAACAGTAATCTTACTTATTGTGGGCCATCAATAACAACCACCACCAACATTGTGGACCATATGCAAAGGCTTGGAGGACTGCATATGACCAAGACTGACTTAGCCACTCCTCTTCTACTCTGAGGAGTAGAGGTTTGCCAGAGCGAATGTCGTACTGTTCTGTCTGTTATCTTTCTCATGGTCTGGTTCCAGTCTAGTCATCGATCCTTCATAATAATGTTCGCTTAGATGTCATTTTCTAGTCCTCGATCCTTCATAATAATGTTCGCTTAGATGTCATTTTCTAGTCCTCGATCCTTCATAATAATGTTCGCTTAGATGTCATTTTCTAGTCCTCGATCCTTCATAATAATGTTCGCTTAGATGTCATTTTCTAGTCCTCGATCCTTCATAATAATGTTCGCTTAGATGTCATTTTCTAGTCCTCGATCCTTCATAATAATGTTCGCTTAGATGTCATTTTCTAGTCCTCGATCCTTCATAATAATGTTCGCTTAGATGTCATTTTCTAGTCCTCGATCCTTCATAATAATGTTCGATTAGATGTCATTTTCTAGTCCTCGATCCTTCATAATAATGTTCGCTTAGATGTCATTTTCTAGTCCTCGATCCTTCATAATAATGTTCGCTTAGATGTCATTTTCTAGTCCTCGATCCTTCATAATAATGTTCGCTTAGATGTCATTTTCTAGTCCTCGATCCTTCATAATAATGTTCGATTAGATGTCATTTTCTAGTCCTCGATCCTTCATAATAATGTTCGCTTAGATGTCATTTTCTAGTCCTCGATCCTTCATAATAATGTTCGCTTAGATGTCATTTTCTAGTCCTCGATCCTTCATAATAATGTTCGCTTAGATGTCATTTTCTAGTCCTCGATCCTTCATAATAATGTTCGATTAGATGTCATTTTCTAGTCCTCGATCCTTCATAATAATGTTCGCTTAGATGTCATTTTCTAGTCCTCGATCCTTCATAATAATGTTCGCTTAGATGTCATTTTCTAGTCCTCGATCCTTCATAATAATGTTCGCTTAGATGTCATTTTCTAGTCCTCGATCCTTCATAATAATGTTCGCTTAGATGTCATTTTCTCGCTGCTTGCGTCGATCGACCACTGCCACAACTGCAGCTTGTTGCCAGGCCACATCCAGAGCTGAGTGGAAGTCTGCCAACTGTCTTAGCCGAGGGGGGGGGGGGGGTGACCGTTCCTGAGCCTCCAACCGGCCGGTGTGTACTTCAAATATCTGAGCATGGCCTAGCGCCCTGTAAGCGCCCTACAGACTCCTTGGCGGGAGCAGAGTACTCCACTAACTTGAGATGGGGCTGCAAGAAGTATGTTTTTGGACCGGTGTTTGTATCTTGGCTTGTCTTTGTTCGTTCTTAATCTCCCGCTACCAAACCCTGAAAGGGCTTAAGTAGCAGAATGTAGTCCAGAGAACGGAATGCTTTGTGTTGTAGTTTGCAGCTTGACTGCGATATTTGCACCTTTCGGTCCAACACATCCGACTTCAGCAAGCATTTTTTGAGTACCGGGCTAGAATTCCCTCTTTGATCCCTTCTCTTTAGCCAGTCTGCGTTGCTGCAGCCTGTTATCCAGGATCACCGCGTGGAGGTGTAGATGGATCTTGGCCCTTTTTCTTGAATTCCAAACGAAAGTGAGATTGTAGCACTCTAAATGCACCGAATGTCACGATCGTGACGTCTTGTCTCACTACGGACTTTGACCGTACTTGTTACTTGGACCAACTTTCTTAAGTACCGGCACTTCATTTTTTTTAGGTTTGTAGCCAACACCTGTGGGTTGGGGTCATTGGACATGACTCACATGGGTAGAACGGTATTCAATCATTACGTCTTCGAAGCGCCATCTTTCAACCATTACGTAGACATTGTCATCAGAGTTGAAGTGTTAGAAACTTTGTTGTACTCTGTCCTTGTTTTCTTCTGGTGTGGTGACCAGTTCACTTCTGCGCCGCATTGTCTTCAGTAACTAAATCAGGTAACCGTTTACGCGTGGGTTCACTGGATCATGCGAGACAATGGAACGACTCTTTCCCTGACCGCGAAGACAACCGCCCATCCTTTTAGTTGGCCAGAGCTCAGAGCTAATGTTTCCCCAAGCTATGAGACTAGAATGCTGAGAAGTGGGGTTGTAGTAGGATTTGTGGAGGACGTCAAAATACCTGACATAATTACCGTCATTATGGAGACAGCAGGCACGTGCGAGGGCATGCACATCCACACCCTCCCCAGGTGATGCACACGCGCACTCAAAAACGTCATGCTGCGCCTCGCTCTGTGTCTCAACTTTCCCACGCACGGCCTGCCTACCTGAGAGGCCATACTTCCAGGCGTGATCTAGCTATCTGTAGAGGACCGAATAGCTGGATTCTCTCTTCTCATTCCCCCACCCTCCCTTCCCTCGCTCTCACCCGTTTTCTCTTACAATGTTTTGAATGTCTGCCTGCCTTTTCACGGGGAAAAGGGGCGGGTGATGGCGCGTTCTTCCATTTTCCGCTTATCTTATGTATTAACTCAATAGACACTTCATACGCATTCTTTGATATTGGCCGAGCAATTCGTTCTCCCTACATACTTTCCTTTCACATAGTTGTATTGCCTGTATTCAGATTTTGTAGTTGTTGACCTGTGTGTGCTAGGTACTATTTTATTTTCAAGTTAGTTTGATATCGTCCTTAGGGCTAGCACGAGTAGTTCGTGTGATATCGTCCTTGGGGCTAGCACGAGTAGCTCGTGTGATATCGTCCTTGGGGCTAGCACGAGTAAACAATCTTCTTATGTGCAAGCTTAAGCCAGATTTCATGTTAACTTTACTCTTATATATGGACATTGATTGAACCAGTGTCTCCAGCAAAATATGATTTCTGATCTCTATCTCTATCTGATGCCTGTAAAAACCAATTGAGCAGTTATCTATATATCACGTATAGTACTATGTTCGATCACACAGTGACAATGAGCAGAATAGAAGGGAGGCATAGAGATAGAATATTGGACATGATAGGGAACGTTCAACGGCGGAACTGTTAAACGACACACGTGATACCAGGAAGTGGATGTCTATGATTGCCAACCGATAGGACACACGATGATGATGATGATACAGAATAGAATGGGCTATTATTTACATTGCATTCTTTCAATCGCAGAAATCTGCTCTACACTCAACAGGCATTTGACTTTTGTGAATGACAGAGTGTGCAATTTACAAGTGGGAAGGAATCCTTCTATTTAAGATACGTTAGATCGCACTGTTTGTTACCACTGACGGAATATTCTTTCTCAATCACACACACATAAGTGGTTAGACTACACTTAGTTGTCTCTTACGTCATTCAGTGAGTGTAGCATTGCCCTATTCTTGTCTCTATATCACATTATAGAATCTTCTACCAAAGAGTATCTAGACGACATTTTCCACCACTTACAGCATTCATTAATTGTAGCTACTGTAGTCCCATTCTCGTCTATCAGAGAGAAAGAGAAAGTCATTTTATTCTCAGTAGTTGTCCGCCTTCACATTTACTAAATGTTGTATGTCTATTCATTTCAATCGCTGTTCTGCATAATATAAAAATAGAGCTGGGGAAACATAGGTCTCGACTGGCGTTCGAACCCACGTTCTGCTAAGTACCCGCTTGACCACCTGAAAATCTAGTGTGAACATAACGAAAGAATGGGACGGGAGATGCGGCAATGAATGAGCTCACATTTCCCAGCTACCTATAGCTGTCTGTTTGCATCAAGGTCATTGACCCATCACTGATCAAGAACTTATTCCGCCTCCAAGTAGCGGACAGCACTTTCTATTTGCCGTTTCGTATAACCAACTAATCCCCCTTATCCTAATGATTTCTCCTTTTCACATGAAAACAAATGAGAAACACTGAAAACTGATTGTTCCATTAAATAAAACACGGTTAACCATGTATTGCATAATTTCGCCAAACACATAATTGATCTTCTAATCTTACTATGACAAAATTCTCTTGTCGGAGATTTTAAGTAATAAACTTGTTGGAGCCAATACCCAGTTCTACCGCAGTCCCTATTCTGTCAATAGCAACGAACAGGCTAAATTAACATCTCGGGTCTTGTGGTCCTTGTCGCTGGTGATGTGACTGGCCCCGGACAGCCTGGCAGCTTCCGTCCGTCTATTCTCCGCCGTGGAACACAGATTTCCCACACGTGCTCCCTGTGGTCTAGACTACACCCCTCATACTGCTGGGACGGGATCTCAGGTGTGTCTATTACACCTGACGTACTCTTGACACGGGCAACGTTCGAGACAGTCTATGGTACTTTTCTTTAGGTGCCTCTCTTACATCTTAGTTTACTGTGATTTCCAGCAGAGCAGACCCTTGTGGAATCCACATCTGCGTTTCTACCACTTCTGTACTGAAACTCATTCGCTGGGATCAGTCCAGTCACTTCCATCAGGTCATTAAGTACAATACCTACGAAACAGAGTTGGCCTCTCATCCAGCTCTGTCTGTAATATCATGCGTTTCAGCCTGTATCGGACTCTCCTGCTCCAACATGGCATCCGATCACGAGGTACTTCTGTCCTCACCCCACTGTACCAGCTCGTGTTTCCGTTTGGCTTGTACTGCCTGTCAATATGTCAAGTTCCTCATTTCTGGAGACCATACCAACTTTACATTGTATATCAGGCCGTCAAATCAAAAGCAACTCCTTACAATCTTCCTGTGTCATCTGGACACAACCACATGGACGGTCCAAACCCCTACCAACTTTTGGTGATAATTTGTCACCAAATCATAGGTGGCTCGAGCCCCTACCAAATTTCCAGTGTCACTTAGATACTAAGGCATGAGCAGGTCTATACCCCCCATCAAACTAACTACTAATCTAACTAGAAGTCTTAGGAACGATAATGTAACTTTCCCATGACCCCATTTTCGGACAATGACAATGCAGACCGACTTTGTTATAAATCTGGAAAAAACATCTGACTGAACTCAACTACGTAATATCTTTCTCACCTACTTGCCTACTGTCAAGCTGAAATTAGTTTCCATTTTTCTAAGTTACCGCTAGCCTACAGTGGCAAGTCGATCCCTGAACTCCACTTCTGACTGAATCCCACTACTGTCACAAGGCGCAGATATCGCAACCCCCCTGTAAACCATAACACAATGTCCGTTTCAGTACGAATGTCTAAGGAAAAGACAGAGAGAGAGAGGGGGAGGGGAGGGGTGTTAACAAGTAACCTTAATATTTGTGTATGAACCGGACATGTCATATTAAGATCACCTAGTGGACTTACCTTCAATGTTTCATCGATTTTATGACCTTCGTGAATTACCATTGACATATGGGTATGCTTCATATCTTGTGGTTTCCCCGCCTTAAAATATTTTGGCTCTCACTACCTGTGTCTCTCACTAACACATTGGTTGTTATAGCTCTGCTTGACGTTACTGTCGTCTCTCTTCATCTCTGAGGGGACTATCTGGGGCCTCATTAATGAGGGCCGTATTCTTGTCTGACTCACAATCCTTACTTCGGCGTGTGTAGAAGGACTGACTGTGGATAGTGGACATAGAGGTCTCGAACCTACGGGAACTTGTGTCCTGGCCATGCTGGTGTTTGCGGGAATGAAAGAGCTGACATGCTGGTCTTAGGGGCACCAGCAGTGACCCAGCATAGAGTCGCGCCTGAGAGGACAGAGCAGTAGTATGTACAACCAGCTAGCAACATGAACCATCAGTATCTACACTCTTTGCAATTTGCTGAGCGAGACCTTGTACACATTTCAGAACTGAAGCAACCGCAGTTCATGCGGCAACATATTCTTATCAGTCAAAACATAACTACAAGGAAAACGGCCATTTTAACCGACTCTGGGAGTGTGCACCAAGCCATATCAAGTCCCAATCAAGACTCTCATATGAAATAAAATACAACATCGGATTGCTGTCTAAAAAAAACAGGTCTATTCCTACAATGGATTATATTTCACTGCGGGATCCTTGGAAACGAGAAAGCAGACGAGCTCGCAAAAGCTGGAAGAGGCGGCATGCAGACTCGCCATCCTCAGATCTATAAAGAAGCAAAGAAGCTCATCAAGCTATCCATGAGGACAGAATGGAGAGAACATCACAAAGAATACAAGCCCAAAAATGACAGCATAGACAACGTTTGCTGAGATGGGCAGACAACGATCTTCAGACTCAGAACGGGACATTGCAGACTCGAGGCCTACTCCACAAAATGGATCTCAGAGACAGTGACACGTGCGTTTGTGGAGCACCCAAGCAAACACCAGAACAAATTCTGCAGGACTGCCCTACCTATAAAGACTAAAGAAAGACAGTCTGCCCCGGGGGAGCGACCATGCTCGAGAAGCTGTGGCGGTCCGGCGAAAACCTGAAACGCACAGTCTCCTTCGCGAACCTCACGGAGAATAGCATCAGTTAATCGAAAAAGAAGAAGTTGAGAGGGACTAAGCGTCAATGGGTCTGCCCGGAGTGCAATGCCATCGATTCTCAACAGAACGAAAATGAACATTCCATATTGCGGTTTGCTTATTTGACTTTTCTGGTACATACATGTTATTGGGTATCTCACTGAATTGTTTTTATTGCTCGAGTTTCTCTGAAAACTCTCAATTTCTACTTCAAGGATTCCTCATATTCTGTATCACTACTTTTATCTTCAACTTCCTCTCCCTTTACTTGTATTTTATATTTATATTCACCACAAATAAAAGCCAGATTTTTATCTACACGGCATCTGTAATTTTTCGTTAGAAAAACGACTCGTTATTCACGCCTGGCATATTCACACATCGAAGCTCCATCTATGCTGCAGCCGTCAGCTGTTACCAGCCGACAAAAACAAACACGAGGCGGACGGAGCGACTAGCGCTATACGCTAATGTTAGCCAGGAATGTGGGACGGTTTGTAGACCGCGGAAATGGTTGCGCGTCTGGAAGTAGTGAAGACCTGCAGCTTTAAGCGTAACATCCGGGAACTTGAAGCGCCATCTCAGGGACGCATCTAGCTTTTCGGCTCTCCTGTTTAAAGTCTGATAACCGAGGATCGCCCAATGACTTTTGCATTTACATAGATGGTTTCCGGGGCCTGAAAGTGGAGCAAGAAATAGAAAGCACAGCAGCCTTCTTGACGCTACTTAAGAGGCACGTGTGGGGGTGGGGGGGGGGGGGGCAACGCTTCTGGTAGAAAACATAAGCAACGGAAACTTGAATGGACAGGTCAGATATTATAATAAAAAAAGTGGAAGGGATAAACAAGGCTCGGAAGTGCAGATGGCAAGGACAGGAGTACTTGGCGTGCATGTTACAGGGAACTGAACGGTTTTGATGACAAATGTCGGGTTGACAGATGGACTCCCGTTGAAGTCTTCGAACAAAAAACAAAACATGATAAAAGGCAAAATATTAGAAACTGTACAGCAGATGTTTTTCTGCTTGTTCCGAGATGGTCATTCGCGGTGCTCGTTTTCACAAAAAACAGCAGCTACTTCTGTACTTGCAGGCAATGCAATGGTTTGACTGTTGGAACCGAAGACGTGTGGTCAGATGTTCACTGACCCCTCCATGTCAGAAACAGCAGCTACTTCTGTACTTGCAGACAATGCAATGGTTTGACTGTTGGAACCGAAGACGTGTGGTCAGATGTTCACTGACCCATCCATGTCAGAAATAGCAGCTACTTCTGTACTTGCAGGCAATGCAATGGTTTGACTGTTGGAACCGAAGACGTGTGGTCAGATGTTCACTGACCCCTCCATGTCAGAAACAGCAGCTACTTCTGTACTTGCAGACAATGCAATGGTTTGACTGTTGGAACCGAAGACGTGTGGTCAGATGTTCACTGACCCATCCATGTCAGAAACAGCAGCTACTTCTGTACTTGCAGACAATGCAATGGTTTGACTGTTGGAACCGAAGACGTGTGGTCAGATGTTCACTGACCCATCCATGTCAGAAACAGCAGCTACTTCTGTACTTGCAGACAATACAATGGTTTGACTGTTGGAACCGAAGAGGTGTGGTCAGATGTTCACTGACCCAACCATGTCAGAAACAGCAGCTACTTCTGTACTTGCAGACAATGCAATGGTTTGAATGTTGGAACCGAAGACGTGTGGTCAAATGTTCACTGACCCCTCCATGTCAGAAACAGCAGCTAGTTCTGTACTTGCAGACAATGCAATGATTTGAATGTTGGAACCGAAGACAATGTTCAGATGTTCACTGCGCCCCCCCCCCCCCCCCACTGTCATAGAGACAGCAGCTGCCTGTCCCTGCTGACAGAGATATTTATTTATACGGGGAACTAAGCATTGCTATTTTCAGCCTGACTGAGAAAATAGAGATCGAAGAGGGAAAGTGAACCTGGTCTCAATAAGAATGGTTTGAAACGGCGTGTGTTGGTCCGAAGCAAACCTCGTCACGACGTCCATTTCAGGACGATCGCCGAAGAGGATTGCTTGGCTTTTTTACATAAGACTATCATGTTCAAATGTTGGCTGCACGATGTCATGGGTCATGTTTTCGGAATGTTGCAGTGTGTGTGGTTCAGTTTACTTGTTATGTGTATCTGGTTTATGACAAAGCATGTTGCCCCAAAACTACAAGAGAATACAGATTTGACAGTGTGCCACCCCATACACATTGTACTAGTAAGAACAGAATAAAACACCATACACATTGTACTAGTAAAAACAGAACATAACACCATACACATTGTACTAGTAAAAACAGAACATGCCATCATACACATTGTACTAGTAAAAACAGAGCATAACACCATACACATTGTACTAGTAAAAACAGAACATAACACCATACACATTGTACTAGTAAAAACAGAACATAACACCATACACATTGTACTAGTAAAACAGAACATAACACCATACACATTGTACTAGTAAAAACAACATAACACCATACACATTGTACTAGTAAAACAGAACATAACACCATGCTCATAGTACTAGTAAAAACAGAACATGCCATCATACACATTGTACTAATAAAAACAGAACATGCCATCATACACATTGTACTAGTAAAAACAGAGCATAACACCATAAACATTGCTCTAATAAAAACGGAACAATAACACCATACACATTGTACTAGTAAAAACGGAACAATAACACCATACACATTGTACTAGTAAAAACAGAACATAACACCATACACATTGTACTAGTAAAAACAGAACATGCCATCATACATATTGTACTAGTAAAAACAGAACATGCCATCATACACATTGTACTAGTAAAAACAGAGCATAACACCATACAAATTGCACTAGTAAAAACGGAACATAACACCATACACATTGTACTAGTAAAAACAGAACATAACACCATACACATTGTACTAGTAAAAACAGCATAACACCATACACATTGTACTAGTAAAAACATAATATAACACCATACACATTGTACTAGTAAAAACAGAGCATAACACCATACACATTGTATTAGTAAAAACAGAACATAACACCATACACGTTGTACTAGTAAAACAGAACATAACACCATGCACATTGTACTAGTAAATACAGAACATGCCATCATACACATTGTACTAGTAAAAACAGAACATGCCATCATACACATTGTACTAGTAAAAACAGAACATGCCATCATACACATTGTACTAGTAAAAACAGAACATGCCATCATACACATTGTACTAGTAAAAACAGAACATAACACCATACACATTGTACTAGTAAAAACAGAACATGCCATCATACACATTGTACTAGTAAAAACAGAACATAACACCATACACATTGTACTAGTAAAAACAGAACATGCCATCATACACATTGTACTAGTAAAAACAGAACATAACACCATGCTCATTGTACTGATACGCTGAACATACCCAGAGAAAAACGCTATTTAATTGCTTGTTTTAATTCTCATTAGATGACTTGTCAATATAAATATTTAGTGTATTATTTTATCTTAATCTCTCTTCACCATGTCACACTGTATGAAGCACAGAACCCTCACTATAGATGACCTATAAAAGGGAGCCTGAGCAAAGCCTCTTTGGATGCTGTTGTAGTTTTGTATCAATTCGTTTGACCTGATCAGTTAGCTAGTCGCATACACACCTCTCGTGAGTCATATTTTGCGAAATGTGCGTGTCACTATTCTTCCCTCTTCATCTAGGGACCCCGTGATCCACACGACGATATCTCTCTTCTGTTATCTTACATTCCACTGGCGACATGGTTTTGTAAAGCGGCTCAACATTCTCAGTCCTAAATCACAGTGGCTCATCGATCCCAGTCTCAAATCTCAGGGCCTCCACGATCACATCGCCAAATGTCAGGTGTCTCTCACCTGCAGATGATGAAGAGAAACGATGTTGTTAAGGTTTTAGTGGTAGTCAGGATCTGTGGTAGATGGGGGCCATTCATCTGTACGCCTTTGTTGATATCAGGCATGTTAAATTTTTCATATCGCCTTCATTGATCTGACAAGGGCACTTAATCTGATAATTTGGGATGGATTATTGAAAATACTCTAAAGAACATGCTGTCCAAGCAAACTGCTGCGACTAATATCGTTTGTCGAGGTCTGGAATGAAGCAGTCTATTTTCATAGTAGCATATCACAACTATTTGCTATTCGCAGTTGTGTTGAACAAGGCTGCCGACACTGTTCGGATTCTTCTTTGCTCTACTACTGAAGCATGCATTTGGGAGTGCAAATGAAGGAATCTGCCTACACACTAGGTAGGTTGGTCGGCTGTTTAACGTTGCAAAGATCATAGCCAAAACAAAGATCATGGAGGGCACCACAAGGGACTTGCTTTTCGCTGAAGATGATGTAATTGTCACCCACAGTCCTAGGAATTTCACAGTTTGATCGATCGCTCCTCCTAGACATGTAAACATGTTGGCCTAATAATGTCAGCAAAACAAATGTGCTGAGACAGGAAATAGATGCCACTCCATCTCTTAACATCGATGAGTTATGGATTGGCAGCTGGGCACCGATTTACATACTTTGGATCTCTCATCAACCACAAGCTCTCTCTAGACCCAGAAATAGACATCGCATTGGTTCTACTCTACTGCTGCTCCATTTGCTTGCCTCACAACGCGTGTTTGGAAAAACCAAAAACTGACAATTAAAACCAACCCATGGTTTTAGAATGCAGATGTCGCCAGCACGCGCCAATTTGGTTGCGAAGCTTGGATAACCTATGCCAAACAAGAGGCGTAACACATTCCACAGACTTAATACTTTCCTTCTACGGCACTTGCCTTCCATTTTTGAAATTACACGGAAGGACAGTGTGACAAATGCAGAGGGGCACTTTCGCACCGTCTCCAAAGCATGCACACTTTCCACATGCAACGAAGACTACCTTGGCTTGGTCATGTTCATCACAAGGGAGATATAATCAGCCACAATGAAAGCTCGGATACGGGCTTCATGAAAATGGACCAACTGCAGGTGAAGCTTAAGCTTCACACTGTGCTAGAAGGTGAATGATTGCTAGTGCTTGGAAACTGGCTTACTTTTTAAATGGACCACCTGTAGTGGTTGCTTTGCTTCACGCTAGAGCGACGAGGTAAATGATGATGATGAATCTACCACAACATACACGTGCGCACGCACACACCAACCCCCGCCTACTACTTTCCTTAATCTCTCTTTCATTCTATCTGTACTGTCTATGCCACTCTAGTAAATATGCTGCCTCTCTCTCGTCAATGTACATACTGCTGTAACTTGACTTAACGTCTTTATACTGGTTTAGAAGACTCTGCGGAGTCTGTACACAACCAGTGTGTGCTAGCTAGAAGTTGAATGATTGCAAATGTTAGGAAACAGGCCTACTTTAAAATGGTGGACCACCTGTAGTGGTGACTTTGCTTCACATCGACGAGGTAAATTAAATAATGATGATAAAGCTACCAGAGAGAGAGAGAGAGACAAACAAACAAACACCCACTTTCTCTTTACCTCTCTCTTTCAGTCTCATATCTTTACTGTGTCTGACTCTCTCGTGAATGTACATGCTGGCTGCTTGGGTAATGGAGATAGTTCGAGTCACTCACTGCGAGTCGTGGGAGGTAATAGCTTACATGTGCTGGGGGTGGTGAGTGTGTTCAGACACGTGGCTACAGTGAATACGCATGTGTAATCCTGGCACTAACAACATACCCTAGCAAATGTGACTAATAACCCCTGACACATCACGGCGGACTGGGACGTGCGGATAATGACACTCTCTCATGCCATTTGTGTTTTGGAAATAGTTATTATATAGTGAGGCACTTAATGACGGTCAGATGGGATGTGGTTTGAGTAGTAAGTACCGTCATGTCTGTAGTAGTTAGAGCTAATTCTTATATGGTGATACACTTAATGACGGTCACATGTGATGTAGTTTGAGTAGTAAGTACTGTCATGTCGGTTGTAGTTGGAGCTAATTCTTATATTGTAATGCACGTAATGACTGTCAGATATGATGTGGTTTGAATAGTGAGCCATGTCTGTTGTAGTTAGAACTAGGTCTTATATTGTGATGCACTTAATGACTGTCAGATATGATGTGGTTTGAATAGTGAGCCATGTCTGTTGTAGTTAGAACTAGGTCTTATATTGTGATGCACTTAATGACTGTCAGATATGATGTGGTTTGAGTAGTGAGCCATGCCTGTTGTAGTGACGGCCAAATGTTACGTGGTGAAAGTAGTTGTACTTAAATCTATTTTAATATAAATAATAACATTTTATGGACATTTTTCAAGAACACTGAGGCAAAGACAACTTCCTACCAGGTATCTTCACGCCCCAGTTTACCGAGTTGTTAAAATTAGCACACGACCTTCATCTGTTTGTTATTTCCTGTATTTCATTTTAAAGTAAAAAAATAATGGATAAATACGGTTCAAATACCAACTTGTAACAATAGCAAAGACGAAACCCACCTTTCGACCAGAAGGTCTTATTCATGGACAACGGGCAACACACACAAGAACAACTAACAAGCCAGACAAATACAGATGAACATAAACACATGAGATATGAACACATACAAAATACACTTAGCTCAGGATAAATAGACATAGA